>CM021697.1:95753555-96235461 GCA_011074415.1 Stictonetta naevosa
TCTCTTTCTCTTTCTCTTTCTCTTTCTCTTTCTCTTTCTCTTTCTCTTTCTTTTTCTTTCTCTCTTTCTTTCTCTTTCTCTCTTTCTCTTTCTCTTTCTCTCTTTCTATTTCTTTTTCTCTCTATCTCTGTCTCTTTTTTCATCTCTTCTTCTTCGCCTTCTTCACCTTCTTTACCTTCTTTCTACATTAAAACAATATTTTATCATCAAAAGAATTGTTATTTTCAGTTCAGGTTTTATGCTTCAAATGTCCTTCAAATATGTTTTCAGTTTCATCTAAGGAAAACTTTTTACTGCATAGCACTAACAGATGATAAAAGCTACTACATGTAGAGACGGATGGATTCTCCCAGCTTATCATTATGAAATTCAAAATTCAAATGAAATCTAAGAGCAAGAATGAGATTAAATGGAAAATTCAAGTAGAACATTAAAGAGAACTCCACATAAAAGATTAGCTTGATTTTTAATTCTAGTGAAGGACTTACTGTTCTCTACTACAGGGTCAGTCACAGATGTCTGGGATACTTTAAGAAAATAGTGTAATAACTCAAAAAGAAGAGACCCACTGGACCAAAGATATAATGATTTAAAGGGCAGTAACAAAAGATGAGAGAAAAATAGAATATTTTATCGTTCTGATATAATCCCAAAGATTTTTGCATGTTATTTTTTAAATAGGGTAATTGATCTCTAACCTGAGATCAAAGTTATAACCAAGTTTTTCTAGATAGTCTGCTGAGGATGAATTACCAAGTTTTGACTAAGTCAGCATAGCAGCTTTTGGATCATCATAGCTATGTTTTGGGCTTGCAAACAGCTAATTATTGTATTTCAGGATATTTGAAGTACAAATATCATGTCATACTTTGTTCAGCTCTGTATGCTAAGCCATGGGGAGGATCTTCAAAAATGTTTATGTTTTTACTTTGAATTATCTGTATTTACTTCTCTCCATGACCAAGGAAGAAAAGTTGCATCATGTCAAGGGAAAATAAATAAATAAATAAATAAAAATAATAAAAAAAAAAATGCTGGATCCTTCAACTTCTGGAACAGGACACTTTAGGGTCAAGTTTGATATAGTAACATTTCTCATAGCATTGTACCAAAATTTGTCAGCAGATTAGGGTATTGTTAAGAATTATGGCCTCTCACTCCTCCATGATGAAGAAAGTTGGCTTTGTGTCACATGAACATGCTATGTATTTCACCAACAAGGTTCTTACTCATCTTGCTTGTTTACTGAAAGTTACTCCATTGGGCAAAAGACCACAGGGGAATTGAGATATCCTGGCATCTAACCACCTGTGCATTTGCTAGACCATATGCACTCAGTGATGATGTAACAGCATTGCCTAGCCTCAGTAGCCAGTGCTTGGATATCGTAAACCCAAAGGATTTTCAAAATAGTTAGAATTCAAGCCTCCTACTTTTCCTATTGAGCATGTTGGCACTTCAGATTTCTTGAAGAAAGAGCATGTAACAACTTGTCTGCTGACATCAGCCATGTCTCTATAAAGTACAGACTGATATATAGCATCACGCTTGGGCTGACAGTGCATGCGCTCAAAGTGTCTGTACTACAAGAAGGCATGCTCTTTGACATGTGCCCTGGGAGCTGAGAAGAGCTTGGCTTCATCCCCTGCTGTGGTCCCAAACTCAGCCAAAACCTGTGCCTGATCACCTCTGTGCAGCCTGTCAGTTGTAGAGGTAAGGTGATATAAACTTAAACTCAAAACCAAAATATAATTTAGACTCAGGACCTGGGTTTGAAACTACTTATTCTCTAGTAGAATTTATAACTCTGGGATTAACAGACCCCTAAAATAACTAAAAATTCCCTATAAAGAGATCATTTTAAACAGCCATCCTACAATTTGCAAGATTATCAAAGACTTCTTATGGAGTAGTGAGAGAGGAAATCCTTTTCTGCCCTAAAACTTTTTCCTGGAAAAAGTTGTCTAAGGCATCTCATTCAAAAATGAAGCCAGAGGTCACATCATTTTATTTCAAAGAAAAGGCTCAGTAGCCATGGTCCAAGTGGAGTGGTTGTATAGGCATTCCTCACTGCATAGACCACAGCTGTTGGGAAGGTAGCAAAGCATCCTTGCTTCTCCTTTCCCACTTCCCAATATCTAGACTTAGGCCAGTTGTTATACCAGGCTGTGCTTTGAAGGGCCAACATAGGATTTGAGAAGTAGGTCTTGATTTCTTTCCCTGACTGAAGTGAGCTCAATTTACAACTCCCAAAGTATCTATAAGCTGACCTGGGTCAGCGATGCTCTTGTTTCTTCCTACTGTAGCTGTTTCAGTTTTCATGGAGTACTTAACCTTTCAGTGAACCAGTGACTTAGAAAGAGCAAGAGTACAAGTGGGTACAGGAATAAAAATGAAGACGATGCTGTTACCTTGTGCTTGCAGTGTGATTTGAGAAATGGATACTTGCAATTATGTATTGGACTATTTCATTTCTCTCAAAAAGGTAGCTTGCCATAATTCCCAAACATTAGAATATTAGTAGGTGTGTCCTAATTGATAAAGATGTCCTAGGAAAGGCAACTGAATAAATTACATAATCTGAGCAAATTAGAGTTTTACTGGACTAAGCAATAGATTCCAGTTTAGCATTTAAGCTGTAAATTAGAAGAAGAAGAAAACAAACAAACAAACAAATAAGTCCCTTAATGTGATAAATGAACCAAGTCCTGGAATATTTTAGCATTTAAAAGTTTCATCTGCAAGTTTAGATATAGATGACTTTTCCTCTTGATTAACTAGTTCCTTTCCTAAAGATATTAGCAAAGCAATAATGTCAAAGGTTGCAGTTGTTACAGCTGTGAAATAGGATGTTAATTAATTTTTGTTAAATATGTCACTGATATGTCATATTTCCCTCTACTATACAAGTCAACTATCTGAGGACTTAGAACTTATTTAAGTACTTAGCTATGTGACAGGTATCTCTAAAGGGTACAGATAATTAATCCTGTGTGGTATTCCTCTTCTTCAGACCCTTTGAAACCACTGTAGGATCATTTGGAGGTTGAATTTTGAACTCTTTCTCATGCAAATGCTGTAATTCTGAATTCTATGTGTAGTTCTGGTGTTGAGCTGTCAGAAAACCTTATTCCAAAGCCAAGTGAAACTGCTACCACCAACTCTATGGTTTTACATAAAAACATTTAATGATCAAATCCAACAGGATTATTGGTATGGAAAAAAAATAAATAAATGTTACATAACTTATCTATTGTTTTGCTTTCTAAATTCTTCCCAGATGAAGACAAGTCATTGTTTTAAATCACAACTTCATTTGTTTACTTTTAGTTCTTGCCAGTAGTTGTGTAAAGAGACTGGGAGTATTGTCTTAATTGTGGAGGGGAGTGACTTGTTTGACCACAATATTAAATGCTATTTTCCCTACAATGGCTGTTAGGTTCCTAGCCTTGTATGCCAACTGGAAATTTGGGGTCTTTTTTTTTTTTTTTATTGTCTCAGCTATCATAGTTCCTCCCTGCGTGTTTTTTAGAGGTAATGTAAAGTGGAATAGATGCAGTAACATTTAATAGTGCACCTACAGAATGACAAATTTATTTTATTCTTTGAATTACTGCTATTTACTGCCAGTGCATGGTCCTACTAATCCTAGTTCTTCATTCTACAATGAAAGAATGCCTCAGTATAACTCTAACCACCTATACAGATGAAATCATAAATGTCTTTGTTATCTATTTATAGGTCTTGTCAATATTTCCTTTTTTGCTTCTCACACTCTCACTAGTTTACTTTTTTCACAACTTTTGCAGCATCTTTACCTTGTTCACATTTGCCTCTAAACAATCAGATGAAACATTTCTACAAGCTGCGTATTTGAAATCCCTCAATGACAGCTAATTTTTTCATTACTTATGTATTCACATTCCTGATGAGGTATTCTACATTCATAACAAATTAAAGGAGTGATATAGAGTGTGCAGATATTTGTTTGCTCTTTGCCTAGTTACAGAGAAACAGCTTGTACTAGAAAAACAAAATATGTAACTCTGAATAACTGCAATATTGCCATGCTGGAAGTGCCACGGTTTACTGAATTTTGTTATTGTTGCTGAATGCCATAGCAAAGGTTGTCACTCAGCTACCATTATACCTCCTAATTGGCATTTCTTTAAAGAAACTTGCTTTGGACTAATGTTCTATATTTTATACTCAGTTTCCGTTAATAATACATGCATGGTCACTTCAGGAAAAGCTAGGTGAAAGTCCTCGTGTGTTTTTGGAGCAACCAGAGGATTGTTAGCTATTTTTTAATCTAAGTCCACAAATCAACATTATGAAACATTCTCTTTCTTCCTAAACAGTACCCTCAGATGCTCCAAGAAAAAATTTTCCAGATTGGAGCTTAGTTGGTCTTTGTGAGTGCTCATGAGGAAGCTAGTAGCCAAATGCTTTTTTTTTTTAAAAAAAAAAAAAAAAAAATCTCTCTATTGCTTTCTTTGCTCTGGTTGCCTGTGATTACTCCTCACCTTTTGCCATTCAGTCCTTGATTGGAGTTCTTCCTGACTTTTGTACAATTGTAAAAATGAGGAATGGTATCATCTCCCCCATCTTCCTGCTGTGTATGTTTTAACATAGAGGTTTAATTTTTGGAACTCATAACTTTTCTGTGGCAGCAGTTCTAGCCTTCAGATCCACAATGACAAGATTTGTAAGATGAGGTGAGTGATATTGCTATAAACTGTTTCCATAGAACAAAAACCGCAACATACGTAGGGCAAAAAAATGCAGATATCCATAAAGGTGCTTGTTCTTCACTTTATTCTGGAAAGCAAATCCTTCATTCCTACTGTGCAGGAAAACAGGGTCAACAAACCCATTCATGACAGAATAGTATTAAGAAAAATCTGCATTTTACAAGTATATGGCAGTACAATTATTTCCAAAAGGCAAAGAGCAGATTCATGGTGAATATTAAGCTTACATGAGGTAACTTAGATTAGACAGACAAAGAGGACCCAGGATCCAAAAAAGGAAAATTTTAATAGAAAAGCCAAAAAAAAAAAAAAAAAAAAAAAAAAGAGCTACAAAGAGCTACTGTGAAAATAAATCTTGAGAGAGTAGGGAGAGTAGGGGGGTGAGAGAAAGGCCGAAAGGCCATAGAGGGAGGTAAAGGTGATGCAAGTATTAAACAGGGTTCTTTTCTATTCAGACTTCTAGACTGCCCACTGATTCAGAAAACTCACTCACTGATAAACAGCAATAAGCTTCCCTTTGTTCCTCTCCTCACAATCATACTTAGCTTGTTTTTTTCTATCAGTTCTGGAGGATGTCTATAGTTCATCAGCTTTTTTACAGATGTTATTTTTCTTTTTTTTCTTTCAATAGGAATCTGAAAAATGTGATTGTTTATGGACATACCATTGTGAGGGGAGAGGGAGTCATATCTAGCTGTCTGGATTTATTTTAACAAGACCTGTGTTTGGCAACCCAAATTTCAAAAGAAATCTGAAAATATGGTTAGTTTGACATTGTTTCTTGTGCTTTTATTTTTTTGTTTGATTTGTTTTGTTTTGTTTTTCTTCAGTTCACATTGCCTGCAGAATTTTATCTCTTTCTCCTAACAAATTATTAAGACAGGTAACACTGAACTTCCCAAATAAGCTGCCTGACTGTCAAGTGACTGTCTTCGTTGACGCAGTACACAAGCAAATACATGCTATAGAATTGGCATCCAAATAACCAGACAAGCTGTCCCTATTGACAACTGCTCCTGCCTCAGCATATGTATTGTCTTCTTGGATTATCCCATCTGCAGCTGCTTCAGCTCTGATGCCACGTCATCATTTTACTTGCTCCAATGGTTTCTCTTCAACAGCTAAACTCTGTCCTTCATGTACTGCATCTCAATGTCTGTGCCTGAACAAGCCATTCAGCTGCCTATGGTTCCTCCTCTACTGACACTAGGCAACATCTTTCAGAGATGCCAGACTGATCCAGCATATAATTGTGATTATTTTTTTAAAGCTCACTGCATGTGAAACTGTAACATAATGATGCCCTTCAATATGGAATGGTAGAGAGTGCGGATAAATTAATTTCTTCTTAAGAAGTTTTAAAATATGGCTTGTGCCAGTATGCTTTAAAATACGGTCTTTGAGAAGCAGTATGTGAATTTGGGGAGCCAGGAGCACACTCAGGATTTAGAAAGGTAGGAACAGCAGTGGTGAAACCCTTAAAAATGTTTCAGTACAATCATAACAGAATAGAATATTACAGTTTACAGACCAACTGCTACACTTAAAACTTATGTGAAAGACATACTTCCTTTTAATTCAAATTCCTCTGTAAAATTTATCACTTCTGTATGCTGCCAGAGTCCATACCTAAAGCAGAGGATTGCACAGAGTGACTGGATGCCTGGTTTTGACTATGTCTACAATTAGTCTAAAGTGTACTGCCCGTGTGCCTTATGCCCGTGCTGTCATATAGTTTTCCACAGGTTAATTTTTCTCTCAAAGTCAGAGGTTATTTTAATATTTCTGTGTTTTATTTATTAATTTATTTAACAGTATGAGTTATAGTATTATGAGCTATATCCAACAAGAGGTTTGATCACCAAGTTCATGATGCTGTCCAGATTAATGTACATATGTCCAAAGCTGAGGTTTTCAAAGTGCTAACTACACATCTGACTGTACTTCATGATGCATTTTTAATGTTAAAATTTCACAATGATCAAAACAAAGTTTCACCGTTGCTTTTTTCTTTTACATAACCTGAGGAAAGGCACACACAATCCCATCACTTCCTTCTCTATAAACACCAACCCTGGATGAGGAGCAACTACTTCATAGGACATATTCCCAGTGCCAAGTTATTTTGAGCATTCCCTATTAAAATAAGGGCTCTAGTTTCTTCTAGAACCAAGAGATGTTGTTTAAGATGCTGGAAACAAAATCATCTTGACTACTACCTTACCTGAAGAAAAAGCACATATCTTTACTGAAAATGCCAGGAAATATATATACAATGCCTCTGTAATTCTACTCAGAAAGCTTTGTACATTGCATTTGATGGATTATTTTATGAAAGGGTCTGCCTCCAAAAAAAAAAAAATAATGTTTAAATGGCTAGCTTGTTGAAAGAAACATTATGGGATAACAGGGTGAGCAATTGGCAGGCTCAAATGGACTTAAAACAGGATGAAGACCAGTCACTAATGTGGTTTTACAAGGCTCCAGTTTAAGGCCTGTTACCTTCAGAGTTTTCATAAATGATCTGGGGAAAGGAGAGAGGAGAGAGGAGAGGCAAAGAGAGGTGAGGAGAGGTGAGGAGAGGGACTGCCGTGATGCGGCTGTGATGCCTGTGACATCACAAAGGATGAGTCACAGCGGGGAGCTGTCATCAGGGCCAGCAGCAGCAGCGCCACCACACTGTGGCCTTGGCCGTCGGTGAGTGCAGTTCGCACCTCCTGCAAGCCATGGCTCGGCTGATCTTCCTCGCGCTGGCTGTGCTGGGCATTGTCCAGAAGCCGTGGTTCGTGGACGATCACATGGATGCGGATATAAATGAGCGCATGCAGCAGCATACGGAGCAGCTGATGGAAGGCATGGCTCGGCTGCTGCACGAGATGGAGGAGAGGAGCCGGGAGCAGAGCAGGGTGGCCCTGGGAGCCCTGCTCTTCAGTGCCTTGCAGCAGTGGCAGCTCTGGACCTTTATTGACCTCCTTGTCCTGCTCTTCGGGCTCTGCCGGTGGCTCAGGAAAAGGAGACGTGGGCCGGGCAGCAGAAGCAAGCAGGGCAGCTATCCGAGGAAGAAGGAGAAGGAGAAGAAGAAGGATGGTGTAAAAGGGGACAGTGACACCAATGACACCTGGGATCTGGGCAGGGTTTGGGCCAATCACACCCAGTGGCCAGCGCCATGCATGGCCGACAAGTGCAAGGTGGTGGAGGAGCTGGTGGACGAGCTTCTGGGTGCCTGCCGAAGACTCTCCGGGAAATCTCTCTTCAAGCCACGGCTGCAGCCGGCCGTCAGCGTGGGCTGCCTCTACGAAGGCTGGAGTGCCCGGGAGGACAACGTCCTGTACCGCCTGCTCGTGCCCCTCAGGCCTCCACCCGGGCACGCCTTCCACCCGGAGCTGGGCGCCAAGGGGAAGACGCCAGCGAAGAACCCCGGCCTGCGCGTGGAGCTGGAGTGCGCCTGCGCGAGGGAGCGGCTGGTGGGGGACATGCTGTGCTTCCTCCACCACCCCGAGGACGAGCTGAGGAGAAGACAGGAGCCCAGCCTGCTGCGCACCCTCTGCACCGGCTCCTACCTGGACGTGGAGGAAACCACCCGCTGGTTCCAGAACTCAGTGAAAGCAGCCTGGGAGCTCCTGCCGCAGTCACGCCACTGCTCCCTGACGGTGCTGCCCTCCCGCCGCTCCTGCAAGCTCAGGCTGGCCAACGCCTCCGAGAGCACCCTCTCCATTGAGATCACGCTTGGGGTGCAGCTAGAGGACTCGGACACCTTCCTGAGCCTGGAGTAGTCGCGGCCAGCTTCACCAGCAGCACGGCGCCGCCAAAGAGCTGCGCTGTGGCAGAGATGCAGTCTGTCGGGCACACGGCCAGGCATGCCCGACCCCACAGCTTCCACCTCAAACATCTGCAGACCTGCGCCCGTATGCTGGTGAGCAAAGGCTTTTCCCCCCTGCCCTGAAGACGGCTGTGATTCACCACCTGACAGCCACAGCCCTGGCAAGCCTGGCGAAGGAAAGATTGCCCCCTGCGCCTGGATGACCTCCTGCGGCGCCTCTGCTGCTGCCTGGAGAAGAAACACCTCGACCGCTTCCTCGAGAGGGAAGGCAACAAGAGGGTACCTGAGGAGATGGATGGTGCTGTCCCCGGCCTCCCAAACAGCTGGACTGGTCAACATCTTCCAGGCAGTGACCACCCAAACTCTTGGAGAGAGTCAATTCCCTCCAGAAGCTTCAGCCTATGCACTGATGCCAATAAATTGCTTGTGTGAACAAACGCTCTGACCGTGTCTGCGAAGCACTTTGTGGGGGAACGTGGGCACAGGGTGCTGAGTACACTTCTGCCACACAATTGGTAAGTGTTTTCCAAAAGCACAGAGCTGGCTGAGGGAGTAGACTGCCCAAGACCTGTTAATTACAGGCCTGTCAGCCTCACTTCAGTGCCACATGAAATGATGGAGATTATTCTAAGAGTTACTGAAAAACACTTGAGGGTTGTTATAGAAGTCATCGGTCATAGCCAACAGAGGTTTATGAGGGGAAAGTCCTGTTTAACCAGCTTAATTTCATTTTATGACAAGGTTACCCATTTAGTTCATGAAGGGAAGCCAGTTGATGTCATTTTTGGATTTCAGCATAGCTCTTGATACTGCTTCTCACAGTACCCGTCTGGACAGACAAAAGGTCCAGCATACAGCTAGACAAGTACATAGTCGATGAGTGAGCAATTGGCTGAAGTTCAGGCTCAAAGGGTTATGGTAAGTGGGGTTACATCGTGCTGGTGGCCAGTCACCAAGAGCTCCATTTTAGGGCCAGTTCTCTTCAATGTTTTCCAAAATGATCTGGGTACGGGACTTGAATTCACACTAAGTTTGTAGATGATTCTAAATTAGGAGGAGCTGTTGACCCCCTTGAGGATAGAGAGGCCTTGCAGAGAGATTTTGACAGACTAGAGGGCTGGGTAATCATCGGCTGTGTGAAGTTCAACACCAGCAAGTGCCAGATTCTGCACCTGGGAAGAGGAATATACGTACAGGCTGGGGAATGAGAGGCCGGAGAGCAGCCCCGTGGAGAGGGATCTGGGTCAACAGCAAGTTGAATAAAAGTCAGCAGCGTGCCCTGGCAGCCAGACGAGCCAAGCGCACCCTGGGCTGCACGAAGCCCAGCACAGCCGGTCCGGGGAAGTGATTGTCCCGCTGCGTTCTGCGCTGCTGCGGCCTCACCTCGAGTGCTGAGCGCAGTTTTGGGCGCCACAATATGAGGAGGATACAGGCCTAGTGGAGAGAGGGTCCAAAGGAGAGCCATGAAAAGGGTGGAGGCTCTAGAGGGGAAAGCTTATGAGGAGCAGCTGAGGTCCCTTGGTTTGCTCAGAGCAGAGCAGGCTGAGGGGAGGCCTCATGGCGGCCTGCAGCTCCCTCACGAGGGGAGCGGAGGGGCAGGCGCTGAGCTCTGCTCTCTGGGGACAGCGACAGGACCCGAGGGAACGGCATGGAGCTGGGACAGGGAGGGTCAGGATGGGGGTTAGGGAAAGGCTTTTAAATGAGAGGGTGGTCGGGCACTGGAACAGGCTCCCCAGGGCAGTGGTCATGGCACTGAGCCTAACAGGGTACCAGAAGTGTTTGGACAACACTCTCAGACACGTGGTCTGATTTTTGAGTGGTCCTGTGTGGAGCCAGGAGTTGGACTTGATGGGTCCCTTCCTACTCAGGATAGTCTATGATTCTATGATTCTTGATAAATGTACTGCATTTTAAGTATGGTGATTAATATTTTCTAGGGTCCTTATTGTGATTTGTAACTGGTTTGCAACTGTATTTCTTCATCCATACTAACAATATGCCAACTTCTAGGGGTGGAGACTGGAAAGCAAAAAGTTGTTCTATATTTGATTTTTCCATTTTTACTGTTTACCTAAGTGTAAGAAATAAAGTCAATTGATCTAAGATTGGATTAGCACCTGATTCCAGAAACTTTTTCCTATTTGAAAACAGGAGTTTGATGGTGTACTTCAGTTCTTATGGAATTGCAGTGTTGATTCCCAGCAATGAAAAGTGAGCCCTCCATAATTACAAAGCAGAGAAAGTTAGATATAAGTGGATATTTCAGAGACCTTCAGCTCTGAGCTTTTTTCCTCTGTGCATGAGTGCTTATGTTCATATTTATTTTGTACGATCTCATCCTTCACTCTTGTTTCCTCTCAGCCTGTGGTTTATTCAAAGTACCAGCTTTCTGTCCTCGTTCACCTAAATTGTGAATGTGTTTTGTTGTACTAAATCATCTGTGGTAATATGTGATACTTTGAGATATAGAATCTATGTCTGAAATTCCATTTTTATTTAATGCAGTTTTCAGTTTCCATTGTGAGTCAGTGATAATTGTAATTGTCTGCTTACTTGGAAGTCTCATAAAAGTGATACATGACTTAAAAGAGTTATCCTTTGGGGGGAATTTTAAATCTGCCAATAAATTGAAGCATTATTGTAATAATTTCTCAGTTATTCAAATAAAGTGTCCTTAGGAACTTCATTAGAGGAAGTAATATGACAGATTTTGAGGTGTCTTATGTAGGTGGCAAATATCTGTTCAGGAAAAAAGTGTAAAATTAGAAATCTTAGAAGTCTTGGTTGACTGACTTGGACTTTTGACACAGACTCACTGATATTTTCTTTAAAGATCAGTACTGAAATCACAGTATCTTGTCATGACATGTGTACACTGCAAGCTGATATAACCACATTCATCTTCAGGCATCATACTACAAGCATGTAAACAAAACATGTTTGATCTTTGTGCTGTTTTATTCTTTAACAAAATATCATGGGTTTCGAACTGTTTTTTTTTTTTTTTTTTTTTTTACATAACCTAGAATAAAATTAAGAATAAAAATAAAATAAAGAGGCAGTTCATACTTTCTTTGCTCTCTGAATTGCAGCTTTAATCGCCAAAAGGCAAGGTTCTCATACCTAACTACTTGCATAAACTGACTATATGCCGAGTTGTGCTGCTGATTTCAACATATCTTGCTTAAACCTGATGATATTTATGTGTATTTGAGACTAGATTTAACTCATTAAATATCTAATCTAACTTATAAAAAAGAATGCTTTGTGATATTTTTTTTCAGTAATGTATATGTATAGATTTTTATTTACTTGCAAGGTATGTATTAATGCAATTAACATTGATAAATCTGAGTAGTTTCTATATGCATACATCTTAAAGTTCGGGTTCTTCAGTTACAGCAGCTTAAGCTTTGCATGAAATAATATAATTCAGGTCTTAGTGTGGAGTGATCACTAGAAACTCTTTTTATTTTGTGCATTCATATGGTTTGTTTTTTGAAGAAATAACAAGGGAGAACATGAAATGTTCTGTGGCATGCAAATGGGGGCTATGCAAGTAAAAGTTTTGTATGTATGTGTTTACAGTGAGAAAATTGTGGTATGTTTGAAATTGGCAGAAATTTCCGTAGCTTTAAAGATTTGGCTCATAAAGCAGGCAAAGAAGAGACACAAAAAGCTTTGGTGAATTTATTTTTTATGTTGAGATTATGCCATCAAGGAAAACCATCCACAGTTCACTCTGCTCTACAATTAAAATACATTTATATGTGACACGTTTGACTTACTGTTATAGCAGTAATCATAATTCTGAACTTTTGACTTGTGTGCATTCAAATTGCTAACAAAGGTCATAATATTGCACTGAAGTACTTATTCACACAAGTAATTCTTTGTCTTTCTGAAAAAAAAAAAAAAAGATAAATAATTGTATCATAGTTACTTACCTGGGTAGCTGTTGCTTTATTGGTGCCATAGGAATCCAAGTTTTGTATATAAGCTCCTTAGCAAGACATCAGAAGACCACATCCTGATTTAACATAAAATTCGCAAAGCCCAGCCTAATATAGCTACCTATCAGTTTGGATCAAAACTGGTAACACAACAGTGAGTAAGTAGAGGTGAGATGGAGATTAGTTTTGCAATTTTATTGGAAATTTCCTGAAGACAAAAATGTGATAGTACCTTAAAATAAACAACAACGATTTTAAAATTTCATCTCACTTTTAAGCTCTTCACTCTTTTTTTTTTTAAAAAAAACTTTGTTTTTCATAAATTTATAAAACTTTATAGTAAATAACAAGCTACTTTCTAAAAATGAGGAAAAAAAATCAGCATGATTAAAATGTTTTTGTTTTTTTTTTTCCTTTTGAAATCAGAACATTTTTCTGAACACTTCAATTTGGCAAAACACCACTTCATAGAGAAAAAATGATGTTCCAGAAAAAAAATAAAATAAAAAAAAAATAGTGAGAGCTGAAAGGGTTGAAAATCAATTTTTAGTGAGTTTTTAAGTGGGCTGTGAGAGATCCTAAGAAGACATGCATGCTGAATATTAGGAGACAGAAAGGGAAATATCCAAGAAATAATTACAATGTTTTATGTAATCTGAGTATTTTATTTATTTTATTTTACTGAGTATTTTATTTATCTATTTATTTATTCAATTTCAGTGATTCTGCTTGGGGCATTGCACCTACTGCCATCCACACTGGTAGTGCAGCCTCATGCTATATTTGCACTACCATTTGTAGTGGCATTTTGATACCCAGTTGTGCTCCTTTGCCAAGCCTCATGTCTATACTACGTAGACAGTGGGGAAATTAGAAAGATTAGAATTTTCCTATTTTTTCACTGTCAACTTTGAAAGAGCAAAAAAGACATCCAAAGCTAGCACGCAGTCACCAACCTCAGAACAATCAAGGAAAAAAACTCAATAGCCACTATCCTTCCTTTGAAGCCTAGCTGCTAGGACCACTCAGACATATGCCCACTGGTGTGAGAGAGACTGTGAGTAAAAACAGTTTTATTTTGAAATAAAATTGCTTTCACTTCCAGAGAGTTTCATATAGAGCTTTGCTATGCTGTTGCTACACCACCACTATTTTACTGGCTTGTGAAATGTTGAAGGCCAAAGGTGGGGTCCTCAGCAGTCACTTCCTTCTGGCCCTAGAGCATGTAAAATGCATGGATGCCTCTGTATTAGACACTGCAAAGTAGTCCGCTCTGCTTGGCTCAGAGGTCTGAGTCCACTGAAGGCTGAGTAGCTTCATGCTGAGCTACTAATGCCTAAATCCCATGAGAACATGCACTTTAAGCATCTCTTTGCTCATAGATCAGAACTGAAAAAAAAAAAAAAAAAAAAAAAAAGAGTTGAACAAAGAGACAGTAGTTTCATTTCCTTTACCTTTTTAATATAATAATGGATCAATTAGAGCAGTAACTCCAATGTTAACGGAATAAGCTTCCTCATCTTGCATTCAATATTCTGCTTTGACAACCATGTACTAAGTTTAAATTTTTGTTTTCGTTGACAAAATTAGCAGAAGAGAATGAAGAAAAAAGTAAATATGCATGAATTCATCTGGAATGGTGGTGCTTTCTAGTTCCCCCGAGATCCAGTAACAGTATTTGTGTTTTATTCATAGGTTACTTAGTACAAAATCTTCAAAAGGCACTGGAGCAGAGAATTAAACCTTGGAGAACTTCTTGATATCCTTACCCATAGCTTTCTGACCCCAAGTGCACTCTATCCATTTTGGAAAAATGACAGCAAGAGAATCTGTGTCTTGTCTACAAAGCCTGGACTGGCAGACAGGGTAAGGCATTTGCAGGTTGGAAACAGGGCGTTGAGATGCCTCAGTCAAGGCAGAGAACTTAAATCAGATCTCCCGTATAAAGGCTGAGTGTTATGAAAAAGTGAATTAAGAGGGATACCTAAGGAAACATTATTTCTGTAGACAGATTTTGACTGATAACACAGTCCTTTGTTAGGCTGTGGAAGAAGGGCTTGGCTGCCTTTCTCTGAGCAACAGACTCAGAACGATGAAATCTTAATGCTTGAGAGAAACAACACTTAACATGTTCCACTTTTCACAGTGTTACCTATAACTTAAAAAGCCAGCCCAGTGTGTTGGCAATACTGACTGCCGGGACTGGAACCTTGAAATCCATAGTTGGAGTACAATTCTTCTCAGCATGCAAATACACATAAGAAATGGGAACTCGTTATTCAGCAGATCTTCTGTCTGCATGCATTCAGTTGCAGCTGCTTATTCTTGAGACAAAAGTGATTTTAAGGGCTTTTGGGGCTTTTTTTTTTTTTTTTTTTCTCCTTGCTGCTTCTTTATCCTAGGACAATGCCAAAGCTGAATTCTGTCTCAATTTATGTACTGTGCAGCATTGCTGGTCATGTTCAAGGTGAACCTAACAGGAACTGAAGGGAAGCTGATTCTGTTCCATAGGGTCCTTTCATACATGCAAAACCTGAAGTTAGTCTTGCTTCAGATTCTGAATAGAGAAACTTGCAGGATTTGATTAAAAGGCATCTTGAGCTTTATCAATGGCATTTGTGCACGGAGCTTGTTTACCTCCAAGTGCTCTTCACATTGAATGCTGAAAAACAAAATGATTTTTTAATGAAGAAAAGTTTCAAATTAAAAATTTACTTGAAAGACACCTCTACAGAAGCTGCAAAAACCTCTAAGCATGCTTAATCCCTACATCTTCTTCAGCTGGGTGAACAAGACCTCAAATTAGGGTCCCAACTCATTCCTTTCCTAGACTTCATATGGATTTGAACAGCAGCAATCAATAATCCAATTTACATCTCAGCCAACACCTTTTGTGACTACAGCTTCCCATCAGGCCTGTATTTATTTTAGCCCTGTAGCTCCTGAGAGCTTTTTGCACCATCTTGATAGCCTGGGAGCACCAACAGACTGTGTGGGCTGCTAGGAGGAGGTAGGACCTTACTACTTTGCAAGGCTTGGGCTCAGGTCAGTGGGGTGTGTGGCCAGAGAAGCCCGACCAACCACCTGGTGTTGGTTCTGCTCTGCAGATTTTGTAGCTCTTTTTACACTCTGCTCAGCTGTAATTGACAGTTCTGTCATCGTTTCTTCACCATCTTTGAGTGTATTGTTATAGTTGAATACGTACTATAGTTTGGGAAGAATCCTTGCTCATCACAGCTGTCGTTTTCCTCTTCTTTGGTTCTTCTTGTTCCTTTTTCCTACGCTTTTAGTAGTGTAAGTCATGCTGCTTATATTGCATATGCATTGACAGATTTTTTGACTGACATGCAAATTAATTCAGAGGAAGGAAAAAAGAACATTTTTGTTCCTGACACTTCTTTATTTTTATCTTTTCATGCCATCTTTGACAGGCTTTAAAATCTTATTCATATTTTAAAAGTAACTTTAAATAAAGAGCAATTTGTTATATCAGAAGTGTGTTACTACTGCATCTTGCTATCCAATTTGTTCAAGTCTATGCTAAGAAAAGCTCAGAATGATATGATTCTGACACTAAACAAAATGCCTGTAGTTCCGGTAAATATTACTTTTTTTATCTGCTTGAGGGATTTTTTTTTTTTTAATGACCCTGGGAATTTTTTGTGGTGCCCTTTAGCATCCTCCTTCAGTATTGCACAGGCAGAGCCCTGAGAAATATCTGCAGTTTATAACATTGAATAGGATGGTCTCAGAAAGGGTCATTACTAAGAGCAGAAAACTCATTCCCATTAGCTAAAACCAATGGCAAGCAGACTCGTCATATAGTATCTGTGCCTGATACATAAGGCTCTTGCATTTTAAACCTTGCTTATTGGCTTTCAAATGATTGTTTCATTCTTTCATTTTTCTGGTTCTACTGGTGTCCTGCTAATTTTACTTTCTTTAAGAAAACAAAGGGTTTGTTTGCTTTTCCCTCTTTATATTTACTTCCATAGAAATTAAAATTACCTGTCTCCTTCCACCTCCTGCAGATCTATGGCCTTGGAATAATTCTGCAAAACCTGAAGAAATAAAAAAGTAATTTTATAGAGAGGAAATTGACTTCATGTGTATGCTAGGTAAATTTTAATCTTATTCTTTGTTTTTGCCAAAAGATCACAAGTCTCAAGCAGACTGGTGACTTCAATTTTTCCTCCTTTGGTAGAGAATTTTTGAATTTTCTGTTTCTTCTTTCCTGCTGTCTCATGGTCACCTCCAGTACTGCGTAATTAATACCCATTGCTGTCCATCCCAAGAATCCAAAGGTATCGCAGGAATTTCTGTACTATGTGTAAGTGGTTTTCAGAGGTGAAAACACTGTCTACGGACTGGAGATTAACAGCTGTGAGGAAAAGAGAGATCAGTGACAGTGAAAGAATACATGGGACTGGGAACCTGGGTACTGAAAAAAATGAAACACTTGGAGAGAAGTTATGGGAAAGAAAATAAAAAAGTAGAAGGTTAATTCTAGTTCTTTATTGTCATTGCTCTTGCTTTTTTTCCCCCCTATTTTCCCTTAAAAACATTTTTTTCTAAGAAAGAATTCTCCCTAGTACAGAAATATGTCACAGTCATTTTGGCAGGAAGCTTTCTCTTTGTAGAATTTTTGTTTAGAATAACACATGATTTGATGCAAAATGCTCCTATTAACTGATTTGTTTTTCTTCTAACACACGTTTTTCAGTCCTTTGTGTTCTCTTGGCTCGTGCCTTGCATTTTTCTAAAAGCTGTGTTAGTGTATGCGATGCTCTTAGCTAGGGAGGAAGACTCATACAAACAGTCTGAAGCATGAGTTTTCTTTACAATTGGTATACTTCAAAATTCTTTGCACTTCACAAGCTTAGTTGTGCTTGATTTGTGTTCCTGAACAAACAAGGGAGGAGGAGCAGCTTTGGAAAATGTAGTCCTTTTGGAGCCAACAACAGAACTTTCTTCTTTTTTCAATCTATTTTTCACCCTGAGCTCATGGAGACAGGGTTTCTTGGAGAGTTTTATTGTTCGTATGTCACAAGATGTAAGACTTAACAAATTAAAAACTGGGCCAAATAGTGACTGTGGTTAGCAATTAGTCAATGAATAACTGTCTCATTGGTGGCTTATGTAGAATAATACTTTCTTGCAACGTGCAAAACAGGAATATGAATTTAAGCCTCTTACTTTGAATACTGGTTAATAGGTGCTTTAGAATAATCTTACAGTGACAGTTTCTTGTATCCATAATGAGTGTGCATAATGAAAAAACACTAAACTTTATCAGCCTGTAGAGTTTTGTTTTTGCTTTCTACCACTTAACTTTTTTGAATTTTAGAGAAGCTATGGACTATTCCTCTGATATAGACTATTCCTCTAGTTTCCTCTGATGCTGATATTGTGATTTCAAGTAAACCTCCAAATAACGCTACAGTTATGCCAAACAGGTACTAAATTACTTGCGGTTAGATGGTTCGAGCCAAGTATGTAGTGATTTTAAGAAAAGCTAAAACAAACTTTTGGGGTTAAATATAGAAAGTCCAAGTCCAAACCTCCTGCAACTGAGCTTGTGAACAATGTGCTGATTAGCTTGCTTGCTTGAAAACACTTTTTTTTTTTTTAATAGACATAAGAATTAAGTTGTTTTTTTTTTTCTTTTTCCCTCAGGAAACTTGTAAAACTGAACTTTATTACTAACCTACCTCCACCTCAAAATGCTTAGTTTTGCATTATTCATGTGAAAGCTACTTGCTATGGACAGATCACAATTCCTGCCTTTTTGTCATTTGTCTGACTTCTCTCCTCCCCTGTAGTTGTGTGCATGTAATTCATCATTGGTTACCTTATTTCTGAAGTCCACAGGGGTGAATAACTTTTAAACACTTTGATAAAGAGTTGTGCCTTTATCTTTTTTGTCACCTTCTAGGCAATTTCTCTAAAGGCTGACCTTCCTACCTCTAGGGCATTTTGGAAAACCTGGGAAGGAGAAGAGGTGGCTGTTTTCAGATGATCATGTTTTTTTCTGAGCCAGACCCTCTTAGCAAGCCACTTGGCACTTCACACTACGTCATCCCCTGCTGCAGGCCTGGGAGAAACTTTGAAAAATGAGTATATCATACTTGAAAGAGAGTCAACCATTCAAGCTGCTGTTGTGGGCTTTGTTGCTTTGTTTCCTTTCTCTGTTGAGATCAGCCATGCAACCCGTCTGCCATTGATTTCAGCTGCACAACACTGGAAGCAGAGTTTCATCTTCAAGCAAACTGCTAAGGAGATGAGAGGGGTGAACCCACTCCAGAAATCTTTTCATGCCAAGGTTTCTGAGACAAATGCTGAGAATTTTTTGCCTTAAATGAACATTCTGGCTGAATCCTTGGAAAAGAGGGCAAACTGTCAGGCTATTTTACAGGCAGTATTTGGTATCAGTAAGTGAATCAGTAAGTGAAACACCCTTCTCAACAGTGAAGAGGTAATCCTGAGAAACAGTGCTTGGAAGAGTGCTGTTGGTGGGTAAAACCCTACTGGATGTAGTGGTTGATCTTTCTCTTAAGATGCGTGTTTCAGCCTTGTTTCTCTGGAGCTTAGGGGACGTCCCCATTAGCAGCCAGCAGTGTAAAAGTTTTCTTTAACTCTTTCTGATAATGATTCTGTTATGTTAAGAGCTCCTTAGCAGATGAGGCCATTGCAGATTTCCAGGATGTCTTTCTTAATTTTGAATTCTACTCTGAATATCACTTTAATATGCATGATATGGGGGAATTATTTATTTTCAAGAAAAGTTATCAAATACTCTATCACTGAATTGTGCTAGAAGATTACTGGTAAATCATAATTTTTCCGTGCAGCTGATGGAAGAAATAAATCCATCTAAGCACATCAAAGCAAAGTATTTATGGCTCCCTTAAATAGCCTAACTCATATTTCCTATATAAATCAGTCTTGTTTGTGACCTTGGCAATACATCAGCACTACAAAAATATCTAAATTGCTTTTTGCCAACTCAAGCTGAGGTTCTTTTAACTTACCATTGCCTTCAATTTCTTCAAATATCACAGGAAATGTCCTCTCTGATTAAATACAGTTTAAACACTACAAACACTGTTTTAGGAAAAAAAAAAAAATCTAAGTATGTTGTTAGATGATACCTTCATATCACCAATCTGAATCTTTACTACCATCTATGAACTTGACCACAACATACTGTAAATATCTGTTGACATGTAATTTCAAAGAAGTGTGGCTTCAAGTTTGTAGATATAAATTCCTTTTAAACTCTTTTTAAAACTATTACATTTAGAAATCCTTTGAAGCTAGGATAGATCCCCTGAGGAATTTCCTTGCACATCACTGGAGGCTTTTTGTCCCCATGCCTTAAGGCCAAGAAAACTAGACCTCTTTTTGTTCCATACTTCTTTTGAGCCTAACCTAAACTGCCTGCTGTTTCTTTTGAAAGTTCATCATGCTTCCATTGACACAAGCCCTGACCCAAATGCATATTGCAGCTTGTCTTCTGCCTTGTAGTTTCTCTGGCACAGAAAGCACAGCTGTCATAATCTTTTAGCCTTTATTGATGTCAATATATTAATGTTAACAAAAGATCATGCTAGGAGATTTTTGGTCTGTTTTCATTTTATCTAGACACTGTCCAGCCATGGTATAACATATGTTGATGACAAAACACATCTTTGGTGTTTCAGGATGGAGCACTGATAAAAACAAACAAACAAACAAAAAACCCAACAAGGAAAAACAAGGCTCAAATACCCTTTGGGTGGATTGGGTAACTTGTGTGAAAGGAATTCAGATTTAAGAGGAAAATGGGTATCGTTACATTCTTATGACAGTAATCTTTTTTTCTTTCTTTTTTTTTTTTTTTTTAGTGAATGAATGAAATTTCCTCAGAGCTAGAAATTTTACTTTCACCTGGTTCTACAAGCAACTAAGTATCCAGTTTCGTCAAAATCGCTGGAGATGTTCATTACTAAAATCTCGGAACATTTCACCCACAGTGAGTAACAAATTTACATGACTGCTGCAATAACATGAATAATACCTAAGAAATAAAAATGTACATGAGGAAAACCAACCATCCAAAAAGACAGTAAATGAGAGGTTAAAAATAATGTCAGAGATTCAAAACTGAAAGCCTAAAGTTCTTGAAGGCTACAGGAGTATTTCTTAAATTCAGTACTTGGCTTTCTAAAAAAAAGAAAAAAGAAAAAAAAACTAATATTTATATTGTTGGAGAAGAGAATCATGCAGATATTTTAGATGCAATGAATCCAACATTTGCAATAAAACAGCATGCCTGCACAAACTCTGTACGATAACCTGTTCCCTTAAAATCTGAAAGCTTCCCCTGAGAAAAAGAGGAAGGCACTGTCAGAGACCCCATGCCTTCCGATCACCAAGAGCTCCTAGCCCCTGCTGGAGGTGGTCACCTCCCCAGGGAAGGAGAGCAGGCTGAGTTGCTGCTTTTATGTGGTGAAGAAATGTTAGTTGCTTGTTGGCCAAGGGGTCAAGGAAGTGAGTATTGTGGTTAACTCGTGGAAGCTCACAGAATTGCCTCAAAACCTGTCTGGTCTCCTGCCTTGTCTTCCCCCAGCTATCAAGGTGAACTAAATTATAATCATGGTGAATCTGTGTCTTTATTCTGTCTGCAAGTATTAAAAACAAGCTGATTCTGTGGTTACCTGCTTAATTAAAGGTCAGTGCAACTTTATAGCCCTGAGAAATGTACTCCTGATTTACAGGAAAACATAAAAGTCAGAAGAAAATTGGGCCATGTAATTTAAAGATCATTATTGCCATTCACTTTGAAATAATACTTACACCTTGGAGCTGAAGTTACATTATTCATTGTGATTTGTACTTTTAGAAATAGGAGATGGACAACAATTTTTTCAGGCCTCAACCTTTGGCTAGACTGAGTTATGGTTAACTGTTATAAACGGAGTATTAATGTAACATAAGAAAAAGATGGCAACAAATTAGAAGTAGAAATCTGCCAGCAAAACATTCTATTCCAAACAAGAAGAGAAAATTTACGGAGGGCAGAAAAATGTTAGACTGATGAATTTAATCATAATGAGGCACTCTGTTTAAAACAAAAAACATATTTTTAAAAACAAGAGAAAACATAGTATTGGCCTTGAGAATGCAAGAAAGCAGTTGCAGACCAAGATAACAGACAAGAGCATTCTGGAAGATTTATATGCGGGTTTTTGAATCCATGAGCATTATTTCTCTGAAGGAAAGGACAAAAGGATTGTGGGATTTCTCCCACACACACCCCAATGCCACACCAGATCACAGATTTCCTTTAATTTTACCTACAGGAAAAATATAGTGAACACTGTAGGATGTACATTTGTACTGATGAACTAGAACTTGAAAATGGCTCACAGGACAACACGAGCAAGTTTAGTGTGAGATTAATCTCCTAATTATTTGTATAATGAGCAGAGACATTTCCTTCTGTAAAAGTATTTTGTTTCCTTAAATAGGAAGGGAATAGCAGCTAAGGAAGAAGCCGGACTATGTGCTATTTTCCACCTTCCAATAGATAGAAAAGATGAGGACAGAAATTTTCCTGAATAGATTTCCATGAGTTTTCCTGAATAGACCACAGAGGATATAAATTAACCAACTTCATCCAAATTAAACCATATGTCTGTTATCCAGTCTATTTTCTGGCTTATCTAAGGAAATGATAAATCATTGACGAGGGAGAGAAGGAGAGGTGGTGGCAAGTGAATACCTGATTCTTCCTTATTTTTGCTTTCAATAGCATTCAAAGAACATTGCAAAACAGAGACGAGTTATGTAATTATTCTCCTTCAAAATTTTGCATTTTTTTTTTCTACATTCACCAAACCTGTTAAAATGCCTTAGATTTTAACTCTAGTAAAAATCTGGAAAGACTACCTCTTTCCCGCCATCAATAATTAAATCACAAGTTTTAAGATCCCTCTTTTTCCTTAGAGACTAACAAGTAATATTTAAAAACAAAATATTAAAATTAGACCAACTCATTAAATTGAGGAAGACTCATAATGGGTTCACAAGAAACCAAAAAAGGCAGCTGTTACTTTGTGAGGGTCCCAAGCAGAAGATTTCCCTAAGCTGTCCCATGTAGATGACCTGTAGCTCAGATGATTGCTGTGAGTGCCACCTCAGAGGTCTGGCTCAGAGCACTGTGCCCAGATGATGCAGCAGCTGTTTCAGCTACTTTCTATCTTCATTCACTGCATCAGATGATGAGTGAAAAGGCAGAAGAGTGCAGGAACACCTTTCTCTTTCTGATATAGAAACTGGAGAGTTCCTCTTTGTGCCATTGCATTGGCCAGATGCAATTCCCACCTAGCAGTAGCCAAAGCAAACAAGACTGCAAAAATGGAAAAGGAGATTCTACCTCACCATTTTCAAGCAACAGTTTTGAGGGCCCATATTCACTCCAGGAGACTGGGAAGTGAAAAACAGAAGGCAGTTTAGGAGTTTAATCTTCTGTTGCAAAACTGGATTTAATCATTTTTAGCTCTTTTTAGTCCTAGTATTTAGTGTATCAGTATAGGTTGCTTTTAAAACTTGGTCTTCAGAATTCTATCTTATATGAAAACATCTATGGATCATAGCAGGCTTTCAAACAAATTTTCTCCTTACTCAATAAAATATTGTTGTGAACTGAATAAATAAACATATAAACCACACCAAAATTGTCATGCAAAATATACCCCCAAATAAACATTTAGAAGTCAGGAAGACTGCTTTCTGGCAATCCCAAATTTCTGTTCTAAGTTCTAGAAATGTTTTTGTCAGAAATATCTTTCTTCTTTGAAAAATGCTTTTATTAGTCTCAGGTTTTAATAAAGGAAAATGTTTGTGAGGATTTGTTAGTGCTCTTTATAATATCATATAATCTGTTCCTTTTTCATTAAAATCAAAGCAGTGTGTACATATGATTTTTTTCACCAACCAGCACATTCTGGTCACATCCATTGTTTTTCACATGGTGAGACCAATCTCATAAGGTGGAAGCAGATGGTGACAGCTCCCCAGTATCATCAAATCAAATTGAGACAGCAAAAATAAGCATTGGTCCCAAGCTTAGAAACTGGGTGAATATTCTGCCTTCTGAAAAGCTGTGCCAATTTCTTTAGAAACCATGAACACAATAATGTTGATTAAGAAATAACAATGCATATCCAGAAATAATTCTTAGGAGAGATGAGTGTACTGGAGATGCAAGACTACCTCATACTTTATCTTCCATATCAAGATGGGTTTCATTTGAAATGAGTGAATATTCTCCCTCTGATCTTTGTGTTGAGAAAGTACTCTTATCCATATTAATTCTATGTAACCTGAGGTTCAGTATTGAAGTCAAGAACTACAGGTAATATTTTGCATTGTCTTTGCTTCCTCTATGGAACAATCAAAAACACTAAAATATCATTACTATATGATGAAAATTCATATAGTAAATACCTTCCAAAATCCCTATCTTACTATTAACATCAAACTCTGGTTCTGTATTTTTCTTTTTTACATTTCTTTCATGTATTTATTTTTTCACAATTCAAAAATATTAAACCATGGCAAATGACAAGCAGCTATTGGAAAAAAAAAAACCTCCTGAAGTAGGAAAACCAAACATATTGGGAATATAATATATTGGGAATATAATATCAGATCATATCAGCCTTAGTTATGCTTCTTATTTTGAACATAAAGTGTGGGGAAGAAATATTTTCATTGATTAGGACTTTGAATGTATTTGCTATGTTAAAGTCTAAACTGAACTTATTTTGGTACAATGAAATAAAACTACCACCTTCTAGGATTTCATTCTGGCAAAACCCTTTGGTTTTCTTCCCTCTGCCTGTCCATCTTCATGGACCCATACAATGATATCTGTTCTGCATTTGGCTAACATGAGTTATCTTCTCTAATCCAAAAATGGAGGACACTAGATGGTTTCAAAGAAATCATTACCTATTACCATAGATCGGGTCTCTCCATGCTCTTCAAACAACAATAGCAATAAAAAGAAAACACCACCCCTTGAGATTTATTTTTTCAATTATCTCTCATGTGTAACATTTTCATCTCAAACAATTTACATTGGTAAATTTGTATGTAATGGAAAATTCAATATTCTAGTAGAGATGTAGGGGAGCTGACAGAAAAGCAGCACGATTTCTATCTTGCCAAACTGTTGCCTTTGACAGAGGAATAGCAGTAACAATGCCTATGACACTAATGATTTTATGTGAGATTTGAATAGTGAGTGGAGTAGTGAAAAAGGAGAGGGTTTATGGAAAGTAGCCTGGGACAGTAACATAGCATTTGTGCAATACTGCTATCATATATTTTATAGAGAATAACTCAGCTCAAGTAAAAATACTTAGCAGTCCCTCTCATATGGAATGCTTTCTTTGTTATCTTCCAGAAGGTGACTTATCCTGTAAGAAATATGTTGCACAACCCATCGTGTGTCTTGATACTCATCACAAAATAAATGTTATGACAAATTAATTTGATGAAGAGATACCATGAAAAATATCACAGCATAAAAGGAAAGTGTTATGACTAACAGCGTTCATAAATGAAAAATTGTTCTCCTTAGTATAGTCAAAGGTAGTCCGTATTTTAGATTTTGGTATAATCAGTACCTGACTTAAATAATGTCATCTAAACTTTAGATGGCAAAATGTTAGATCACTAACTGGATGTATGGTAGATGTGCAAACACAGCACTGAGGGAAAGAAAACCCCTAGCATTGTTGAATAACATAATTATTGTGGTTTGGTACTGGGTAGAAGAGGGAATGTCAGTCTTACAATGAATCCTCTTGTCATTCAATTCTTCTTGTAATTTGGGGTGTTTGGGAGAAGTACAACATGTTACTGTTTTCTTCAACTCTGGGTCTATAATCTCATTAGAGTAAAGGTAGAATTCACATCCTAATGTACTATTCTGTCCAGTCGGAAAAACTTGGGAAGACAGAATCACATCAGTTAAAGCATCTCTTTTTTCTTTTTTTTTTTTTTTTAATCCTTTGTAAGCCCAAAGGCTATAAACATAATTTCATAATTTTTAATAATTAGAAGACTGTGCTTTGCAGCCTCCATCAATGTCAAACATACCTGGTGACTTAAAAAAAAAAAAAAAGCTATAAACTATTTGACATGGATTATTAAATATGTCAATATGTTTTCCGGTTTATTGTTACTGTACATTTTCTTATCTTTATTGCATTGATTTGAAGTCATCAGACAATTTATGACATCAAATATTTAACAAAGGAGCATGAACTTTGATTTTAATGTGAATTTCCACTAAGTCTTCATTACACAGTGCTCTGACATTGCTATTATTTCCTTTAAATTTATTTACATCACAAGAAACCTAGCAACTAAGAAGCTTATGTCCACTAATTTAACAATATTTCTGGCAAATTTATAGTATCTCCCTTGTTAGAGCAGTACTTCTCTTTCATAGTCACAGAAATAATCTCCCAGCGCTCCTTATAGCAGAAGTGTTTTGGTTCATGGACTCATCCTGCAAATGTTCAAAAAGTAGTAACATAACATTTCAATAGTACTAAAACCTGCTCAAGTTTAGTTGCCAGCTTGTGCTCTATTTGCAATTAAAATGTGCCTTCCTTCCTAATCATCTGCTGCTTTAACTGATCATTTCCCATTCATTTAATAATATATGACAAGAGTCTTCCAAACATGTTTTATCCTTAGACTGTCTTATCATCATTATCTTGTATGGTAGCAGTGCCAATCTCAAAAGAAATGAACAACATTAGGAACACAAATATCTAGGTGGCAGGTCACTTAAAAAATATAAAATGTGAATAGTAAGACCTATCTAAATAACACCAATGCATTTTTTTTTAATGAAAAATATGGAAAGCAACTGAAGTTCCATTTGGGGAACTTTGATCAACCAATGAGTGTTTTACCCAAATACTATTATTTGTGCATTGATGAATCTGAAATCTGTTACCATAGTGATGATACTGAAAAAATATCCATTTCTAATATACAAGTTGAAAAATTATCTATATACAAAGAAAGAATTGTGTATTACACCAATCAGGAAGAAATGGCTAGTTTTGACTGAAGTGTTGAAAAGGTGTAGGTATCTAAGTGAGAAAAAAGAAAAAAGAAAAAAAAGAAAAAAAAAAAGATATGTGTTTGTAAATGTTAATACATGAGCCAATTGTAATTTTGTGAGTCAAAATATTGTTATTTTTATTTAAAAGATATTTAGGTGATCCAGCAAAAACAAATACTCTTCTACAAGATCTGTAAAAAGATCTTATCCTGTTTCTTCTTTCAGGCTCTAGAGAAGAGCTAAAATGATGGGATGAAATATATATTTAATCAAATTTTATTTTGCATAATTTATTGTGATTCTGGTATTTTAATTATTCTGGACCAATCGTTTGAATGATCTTCCCCAAAATCCATATCTTCTGAGTCAAGTTTGTGAAAAATGTATTTGGGAAAAGAGATATTTTCAACATCTTTGGAACAATGCAGATGAGTAGTAGGAAAGGAATGACATAATAAAAATAATAATAACAACTAAAGATAAGATAACAGGCTGGTAGAAATTAGTTCAATCATTTTAATATTTCATACCACACACACACACACACACACACGGAGGAAAAAAAAAAAAAAGCCTTATGATTTTAGTATCACAGGGCTCATTGCTGGGCCTAAGTATATACTTGTTTTTTCTTTATATGCCTCAATTCTATCTAATGTATGCAATACAGAAAAACTAGTTCTGTGTTTCTATGTTTGGAATTCTAAGGCTGAGTTTTGTTTGTTTGTTTTTGTTGTTGTTTGGGCTTGTTTGGTTTGGTGAATACTAGCACCCCATTCTTTTTTTTTTTTTTTTTTTCAATTTTCTGTTTTGGGAAATGTATGGAAGCATAGAACTACATTAGAACATTCAGAATTTACTATGGTAATAAGAGCTGATCGTCTTGGGAAAGGTAAAAAAAAAATTGAATGTTAATTATAGAGTGGGTGGATTTAGGCAAATTTTCCATACTGCCTACAGTGCATGTGCACTCTGAGGATTTTATTAAGAGAGACAAACGAGAGCTGAGCAACAAGACAAACACTAGTTCTCAGAAAATGTAGTATACAACCTAGGTAGCTCAAGGTAGAATAACCATTTATCATTTAAACAGTGTTTTATAGCTTCAATCGCTTTAGTATTAGCCACAGGACCAGTGTACAGTAAGTTTCTACTTACAGCCTTGACTCCCAGCTGACCTTACTGAGGTGGTATCAAGACATCTGCCTAGGATGATCACGTTACTGATTACATGATTTATTTGTTGCATTTGTGAGATGAAGTCAGAGTTTAAGAGGAAATCAAAGTCATTTGTGCCAATAAACCATGCAATAACAATTCAGCATGTTTACAGGTTTATTTTAGAAATGTTTGCCTGTGATTCACATAGAGTAACTCATTACTGGATATCAATAACTTGATTATGCAAAGAAACAATCTGTTTTCAAGCTTCCAAATATACTAAGTAAATCACCTGCATCTAAACTTCCTCATGTTACAAACTATAAGTCAAAAGCCATGCTTTTTTTTTTTTTTCTTAAAACCCCACTATGTCAAAAGCTATCAACATTTCTACCCTGCTATCAACATTTCCTATTTTGTCCAAAACTACTATATAGTCTTACTTTTGCAATTGAAAAATTATTTGTGTCAAATGGAAACAAAGGTGGTAAAAAAGAAGTGATGCAATTGTATGCTTAAAAACAAGCAAGCAAACAAGGGGAAAAAAAGCAAACAACAACCAACAAAAAAGACCCTAAGCACAAATTTTATCTCAGTTGTTTTTCATTTTCAGTGATGCATCTCCATCAATTTAATACTTTCTCAACTAGCATACCTTGATTTTGTCTGACACCTTGCTAGAGATCATGCCATAAGCCTGAACTAGTTGGCTTCAGAACAGTTTTCCCAATGCCCTTTGATTGCAGAGGACAAAAGGATTGGTAAGGCTGGCCATACATAAAGCACTTCTGTGTCCCCTTTATCTCATAGTCTTGCTTTCAGTGAGCAACCAAACTAAATATGTTTATACATGGGCAACTCTTAGACAGCATCCAGAAGATCTGTGGGAATGTGAAAAGAAACAGAAGAGTTCATGGAGGCAAATGAAGCTGGCAAGCCCTGGGAGATGAGCACAGCAGGAGTTTGGCAGCTCCCCTCTCCACAGCTGGCATGATGCAGCCACTCTGGGATCATGGGCAGCAAGCTGGGAGTGCTGAGCTGCAAACTGCACCTTGTTAGGGGAATTCCTCTTCCTAGGAAGAGATTTAATTGCAGCCATCTTCAAACAAATTGAAAAATAACCAGAAGGTAAGTGAAATATTCATTTAATAATCTCAACAAGGCCTTTAACAAGTGCTAATGATCATACCTGAGAAAATATCTGCTTCTGATTCAGAATTACTAATATAGGTGCAGGAGGGATGATAGGAATTGACATCAATTTAAGAGGGGGAGCAGAAGTGGAACTTGCTAAATAAAGTAACTACTGTTCAAAAACCTCACTGACCCAAATGTTTGCTAGCTTTTCAAGAGATGAGATATTTTGACTTCTATGCATTTTTTCAAGCAAGAAAGGCAGCTTTCCTAGCATGTCCTGCACAACATTGTCTTAGTCACACATTCTGACACCTTTCAATAAATTCCCAGAAGCAGCTCTTCTTTATGATCTTCAAAGAAATACATGTAGAGTCCCAAATCTCTGGCACGTCAGGGAACAGGCTCAGATGAGATCTAAATCAAATACTCTACAGTATTCCACATAAGTTAAAACCACGTTACACAATAACAGTGATACAACCACGGTGGTATAATCACAGTATAATCTAAAATCGCATGATCACTTCTTCATCCAAAGGAACAAAGAAACAAAACAGTCTGGCTACTGAAATCAATTAAACCATGACTTTCTTGTGGTGGATCTCATCCTTGGATCAACCTAATATGTATTGTTGGATTATTATTATTATTATTATTCATAATGGTTATAGTTATGTCATTTCCAAGACAAATCATTCACTCATTTGTCACTATCTTTACAGTTATGGGAACTGAGCACTGACAACCTTTTTCTTTTTTTAAACAGGTCCAATGTAGCTGATTCCAATGAAACTGTTGGTTGCAGTGCCAGAGCTGCTGTAGTTTCTTCACTATCTGAAGTAATTCAGGAACAGAACTAAAATGATTTGACCCATGCTGTGCTGTAAGCTTTTACTCAGTTTTCAATAAGCTGTTACTCTGAGGTCTTCTTCCAGCATTATATTTCATCCCAGCTTCTCAGATGATTTGAATATCTGTATTTTATATTATTTTCCTCAAACATATTAGTTTGTATTTTTCTTATTCGAATCTCATTTTGTAATTTTCTGTCTGATTCCTTAATCTCACTTGGTCCCCTTTGTGTTATTCCTTTGTGCTCTCTGGTGTTCACCTCAAATTCTAATTTATTCTCACCTGCATATTTCATTAACGTATTTTTACTCCCACATCCACATTACTAATAAAGACATTAAACTGAATGAATCTCCACAGAATGCTGTTAAATATTCCCCCCCAAACACATATACACACACTCCAAATTTAATACTCTAAGCCTTTATTTTACAGTCAGTTCTCAAGCCACGTGACAATGATCTTCCGCAAGTCATGGGGAAAAAAATTGCAGTACAACTCTGTGAGGTATCAGTCAAGCACTTTTCTAGACTCCATATATATACATATTGAATTCCTTTTATCCACTAAGTAGGTAATGATATCAAAAAAAAAAAAAAAGGCAAAACACAAAAACAAATGGCAGATTTTTTTTTTAGGAAACAGTTGCTGTACTTTATTACTTGATGACTGGGTTGGGGATTAGAGAAAGAACGATCTGAATTATTTTTTATAACCTTTGCGCTGCGATTTATAGACCATGGTTTTCAGCTTTCCCCAGGATCATTTGAATTCCCCTGGCATCTGGACCTGCTTCTGCTGCTCATAGTGTTTAGCACTAACGCCTTGTTCTCAGGATAGAATAGCAGGGCAAAAGGCTCCTCCAGACCGACCCTTCTGCTGAACTACGGCAAAGCTTACAGCAGGTTCTGTTGTGAGTGCTGCAACCAAGTATGCTGTGATACATCTCCCACAGACTACAAAGTCACCTTTGTGCTGTCTGGAAAGCTTCCATCACACTCTCACGTGGGAGATGTGCCCCCAGCTCAACCTTTTGACTATGGTGTCTGGGAAGACAGCATGCCCCGTTGCTTTCATGCTATTTTGTTTTTGCTCTTTTCTGACTGCTTTCTGACACACTTTCTTCTCTTTGTTAAATTGTTTCCCTCCCTAGCAATTTTCTCCTAGCTACTTGTGTTCTTTTCTAATTACTAGAAGCAATTAGAGTAATTCTCCTTCTTTCTACAGGTTCTGTCATTTGACTGTTGAATCCGGTTAGGACTGAATTCAGCTGTAGTTATCTATCTAGCAAACTATGTGTGTGCTTTAGGAAGGTAAGTTGGAGACCTATTGTATTCATTTAGCTGTTAAAAGCAATATTCAGTATTAATAAAAAAATGCCTCAGTCTTTCATTAGGAAATAATGCAGTGACTGGAAGAGAAAATTCACTTTTTCATATTCTTTATTTTAGACTTGTGCAAAGACTGCACCAAAAATAATCTAGGGAGTCCAGCTACAAGGTAAAATTTGGAATTGTCCCATAGCGAGCAGTGCCCAGGAGAAAAAGCAATTTGCCTTAGAATGACTATTGGAATAGCTGATTTTTAAGACTTGCTGGACTTCTCAGTTCCAAAGAGGATATTTTGACATCTAAACAGTGTGCCCTAATGTATCAAACCAAATACTAAATCAATTATTAAGCCTGTGTGGGCTGCTTATTTCCATTTCAAATAAAACACAAATCAAATATGACATTTAAAACTTTTCTCTATTGGTTATAAAGAGTGTTAAGAAGAACTCACGCTTGTAAAAGAAACTTGTTCAGTGCTTATAAGACTGACCTATCAATAGTGGCAGTCATTATAAATACAGATATTCCATATGATGATTCAGGAGAACATTTGTGGTTTAATATGTTCAAAGGTTCATACTGACAATAAAAACACTGCCTCTGTTTTTCCGGCAGCCTTTCTCCAAATCCCTTTGGCCAACAAAATCATTTCTGGCGTAATGCCTGCTTAAGGTGTCCCGAGATGGTTAACTTTACTGTAGTAGCATTAGTCTCTGGTGATTTGGGCTTGCTGGCTTTTTTCAGTGATGTAAAGCCAAGCTGTCTTCTCTCCTTCTTTCTGTAGCAAAAAGGACCGTGTCTGGTAAGAGTTCTGTTACAGGCCTTTGTAGTTAATGAAAGTTAATTTGCAATAAAGCAGGTCTTGGATTTTTCTAGTTTGAGAATCAGCCTGTTTAAATTACAAAACGATAGTAAGTAAGGCATGAGGGACACTTCTACACACTGCTGTCAACCTGATGTGTGCATCTTCTGCATGAGTTGTGCTAATCACTGTAGATGTTACCATGAATGTACAGGGTCAGCAAGGATGGTAGGAAGCAAGCATCTCTAGCTCATTACAGATGTTACAGCCCAGGGAAAATGAAAACTACAGAGTACATTTCTGTCATACTAACCTAGATGTTCTGAATGCCCTGTAGATTAAATTCTGCAGGCACTGGATCCAAGACACCTTGACACTTTAGATATATAAAACTAGCACCTAAAATAGCTATGGATTAAGCTGCTTTGATTGTTATTATACAATGCATATACATTTCATATTTTCAATTCACTGTTATTTTAAGGCTTACAAACATTATGATTCTTAAGAATATGTTTAGCACAAGCTCTATATGTAGAATTTTGCAAAACTGTATATTTTTTATCTTTATTAACAATTTTGAGATCTGCATATTTTTTATTTTATGATAATTTCATATAAAGCCACAACAACTGAGCCGAATGTATTAAGAAAAGGACAAATTATTCATCTGAGAGTTGTTCATTTGGTTGTTCATTTGCATTTTTTTGCTTTGTTTAGTTCTGTTTTTGCTTCGCCCGCCCCCCCCCCCCCCTTTTTTTAATCTGATTTGAATCCTTACCTGCACTTTTGGGTTGGATTTTCTTAAGTCAAGTTTTTCTCTGTCCAGACACATGTGCTTTCAGTGTATCCCTGCATGAAATATAGATCACTGTAGACCACCTAGCAAATGAGGCTTTGGCTTCCTTCATGAAAAAAGCAGCTAAGCAGACATCTGTAAGCAGAGGCACAAACTGAATTTTCCAAGACAGTTTCAAAGCTAGCTCAAATTGCTAAAGTTTTAGTAAGTATTTGGGCAGGTACTTAAAATACGTGGTAAAATTCCCATCTAAAATTAAAGATCATTGTCATGTTGCTGGAGGAAGTTCTAAAAAAATTTCAGGGACTGGTGGATTCTCTTCTGAACCTTTTTAAAATGGCTGGTCAAAAATGATCTGTTGAATATAACTTAAAGAAAAATGGATTTTACTAAATGTTCTGGGGCCCAAGCTTTCAGTTTCAATAAAAAGAACAGTGTCCAAAAAAAAAAAAAACACCTTACACCCCCCAAGACCATCCACCTTACCTCCAAGACCATCAAGTCCAACCATCACACTGACCTACGAAATCCCATCAATATAATAATGTCCCTTAGTGCCACAAATATGTTAGCATTTCTTCCTATATTTTTCCTATATCTACCGTTTTGCTAAATTTTCAATTTTTTTGTCTAAATCTAGTTTATTCTACCAGCTCCAACTGATGACTGTTAAAGAAATTTAACTTTGTTCCCTGTCCTTTACACATATTTGCAAACCTTCTAGTATACAAAAATCTTGCAAAAAGGAAAAAACTAACTTGTTCACCATGTCCATGGTGAATAAAAAAAGAAGTTAATTAGACTAGATTGCAGCAAGAAAGACCTTAGATTAGATATTATGAAGAACGTTGTGATGATAAAGATATTGAAAGCAACAGAATAAATTGTTGAGGGGAAACTGTAGCTGCCATCATGGGACACCTTCATTAATAGGTTAGATAAACATCAGCCAGGAATGACAAAGATAAAGTTGACCTTGTCTGAGGCAAGGTGCCAGACTACACTTTTTGAGGTACTTTTCAGACTAGTCCATGATTCTATCCCTGTAGCTGTAAATGTGCCAGTTTCACAACTGTCAATGGGACAACTCAGAAAAGCTAACCACATGTGAAAGACTCTCCACGGTCAGAATATTTACATCTGCAGTCTGCCACAATCAAAAAATGAAAAATATATTTTTGTAGTGCTCTGTTTTCTGCTTTTTGATTTGTTTACCATCTGTTCCTAGCATAAATTTCTTAACATATATTTTATATTATGAAGAGATAAATTATTCTAACTTTATATGAGAAAAGGTCAGATTATCTATTCCTTGGAAAATTCCTTTTGCTTTTAAAACTGGGTTTTTATATAAAAGCAATACTCAGGAGAAAGCATGTATAAACAAATGTATTCACAATCATTAAATATTAGAATTTGAAAAAAAAATAGTGAAATAGAGGGAGCTTTGAAGTTTCTCAGGATTTCCATGTTGTAGTTTCCTGATACTTCTCTAGTCGTTATGGAACTGAAAGAACAAAACTTTAAAGGGACCGAGGATAATCTATCATCCCTGCAGCATGGGTGGCTGTTGTTCCTCAGGAAGAAATTCAACAATTTTAGGGAGCCCTTACTGCAACTGGGATTCCCATGAGCTTTCAGCTCCAAGTTTTCAGGTGTTGTGACAAGAAACCTTGAGATCTCTAATCCTAGGACAGTCCACAGTATGGAACTGTTCTTCAGAGAACAGTGCTTAGAGATACCTTGAAAACTCAGGCTCTGGCACATCATTCCAGAAAAAGAGAGCTTGGAAGCCCAGCAGTTCTTGGAGCCACCTCATTGGCACCACTGAGATGAGTTTTTCATTCTCCACTCATCTGGTATGATGAGAGTAGGCTGCTGGAAACCCTGTTTGTTTGCCTGCTATCACAAGATGGTTGAATCCATTTCCATAACTTTCAAAATTTAGCATTTTCCAGTAAAAATCTGCTTTTATTTGGAAAATAGTGAAGCAGGTTTATATTTAATATTATCTGAAGTTCTGGATGGAAATCTTTTAAAAGTACTTCGTAAGAAAAGCAAAGATGAAACAAAATAAAGCAAGACTGAAATCTATTTGCCTACAAAATCAAAGTTATTTCATACACTAGACCTCCTTCATAATTCTGCCAATTTTAATGGGCTTGCTGTCACATATTTCTGGGGGTTTTCAAATTCTGCTTCTCTACTGCTGTGTGGAAGAGCAATGCCAGCAACACATGAATTGACTAACAAATTGAGTGTATATTGGAAACAGTTACTTTGTCAATACACAGTGTGCTGCCAAATGCAAAAATGTCAAACAAACTGAAAAACAGATAAGAATTCTTGTTTAATCTCTTATAGTTAGTGTAGTTTCACTTGCTCTTTGCAGAAATTGCAGGTAAACTGTTTTCAGTTAGAAATGATTTTAATTGGCAGTCTCTCTTCAACATTGCATAAATCTTAACCCAATGAAAATTACACAATTAGCTTCAAACTATAAACTGTCAAAATGGATCCTCTATAAAATAAAATAGACTAGCTTTGTTTAGTCTCAGTATTTTCTCCATCCTAGAATTGTTGTTAGGTTGTTTTAATTGTGTGTTGTTAAAGAACGATTGGATTACATGAATATAAGCTGCTTAAGTATTTATGATGTGGGCCTTAATTAAGCTTCACTTAATTTCTTACAACTGCAGAAAACACAAGAACCTAGTCCAAAGTATTTTGGTAAAAATAGGGCCCTACCTACTTTGAGTAATAAAGGAATTTCTTGGATGGGAGACCATCTGGAAACCTGTTCAGAAATAAAAGAGGAAGGAGATAGTGAAAGGTCACAAAGCAGAAGATAAATTGCTCAGACTTAAAAGAGAAAAAAAGAATCTGAAAATCCTGAACCCAATTGTATTATAGCATTCAATAAGGTCTGACTTGCAGGTTTATTCTCAGTTCTTTCTTTAAAAAAGTAGTTCCCAATTTTTTCTTCCCTGTATACTCAAAACAGGACCTTCATTCTCTTCTCTTCTTTCCAGCCTGCAATGACAATGACAGCTAATTTTGTCTACCTTGCCACCTTCCCATTGCTTTTATTTCCTTTATCTGATGTGGTACAAGTGAGACATCAGATTTTAGATTCTACAGTTTTTATATATAAAAAAAAAAAAAAAGCTGTTTGGTTTATGATTCAGTATTTTATATGCACTGCAAATTCACATCTGTTTTTACACTGTTGAGATGATTTTTTGAAAAGAGTATGCTCAGCTTCACATTTAGCTTCTCTGCTTCAAAATCCTTATAGGATGCTTTGCATAATGCAGTCTTTCTGTTCACTTGTTCTTAAATTACAGCTACTGTTCTCATGTATTGGGTACTCACATGATTTCCATTTGTTCTACATCTTTGTGTCCATAAAGTTTCATTTTTCGATTAGATTTTTCAGGTACCATTTCCTTCATTTCTCTTTCTTCTTAGTGCTTTATGCTACTTATCTACTGTTTTATGCTTTAATGATTCATACTTACTGATCTTCTTAAGGAATGTCTACGCTCTAATCTAACTTTGTACTCCAACACACGGTTTTTGACATACCTATGTGGTCTGTGCACACAATATATTTATGTATCTGATACATTTTGATTCTATGTTTCTTTGTACAAACAGGGAAGGAAGGGGAGAGGAAAGGAGTTAAAAGATTCCATTTAATGCACTCAGTGTACAGACATGCTTATTCTAATTCTTATATCTTTCTAACATCCTCTCTGCACAGGTGCCTGGGGCAAAAAGGCAGTGTATGTGTTCTCCTGTGATGGACAGGGTTATCTAGACAGGAGTTCTAGAGACAAAAATTACCCAACTCACACAGAAACAGCAACGATGTAGGTACAGGTTTGTTGATGAATGTTATAAAAGCTTAAGGTTGGGTGTGCTCTATTGATGACTGGTGTTATCCTAGCAACACTTAACATTTTCATTCCCAATCCCATGTCCATCGTTTTTTTAGTGTTCTATAAGTTCTTGTAATCATTCGATCAATTACATTTATTGCTCAAATATTTCAAGCTAACATTTTATTTATTTCATTGGCAATGATGCAATTGTATTTGTTTTTATTTCTTTTCTTTTATTTGAAGACTCCCATCTCATTAGTACTACCTGAGTGGTCTTTCATTTAAGTTTATTATGCTGATGTTCTCCTGGCTTGAATCTATTCCCTAATTCTTGAAATTAGTTTCAATTTATTATAGAAATAGGCTTCCTCAAACACTAGAACCTTGTTTTTCACTTTTCTCCTACCATCTGATTGTCAGAGTGACTCGGTAGGCCTTTACCTCTATTTTATTTCATTGTTCTAAAGAGTATGGTACTGTGACATTACATCCTAGATCAAGAAATTAATCACTTGATTTTAGAGAAAATAAACCAAAGGAAAAGATTTTTGTATTTGTACGCTGCACATTGGAAAGTCTGCAGGAATCCAACAGAGAATGATAGATTTGGAAGGTATTTAGAGCATATCCTTCTTATACCTGCTAAGCGTTCTAATTGTTTCATTATTGGGATAAACAATGTGCCATCTCTCTGTGAACATAGTCGGAGTTTATGAAATATTTCTCATTAAAGACATGCTGTACTAATAGCTATAAAATAACCACAGAGATGCATTTTAGGAAATGAGGCTGGCTTGGGTCACCACAGGAGATACGCTGATATTAGTCATTCTGCCAATGTTCACAACTTTGCTCAACTTATTGATTCCCTGCTGAAAAGGGAAAAAAAGCCAATCTATCTGTTTTTCATGATGAAAATCAAAGAATAACATGAAAAAATCCTTTTTTTTTCCCCTCTTACTAGATTCATGACATGCCTTTCTTCACTGGCACATTTAATGACAAGAAACTCCAGTATGGTTTAATGGCTAGAAGCCAAGCTAATTACACAATCTGAGATCTTAGGTTTCTGTAAGTCAATATTCAGAACAATTTAGAATATATTTGAACAATGTAGACATAAAGGTCAAGTTACAATATTAATTTTTTCTAGGTAGGTCCAATATATTAAAATATATTTCACTCCCTGTTTGAAAAGTCAGAGCATTCAAATACAATCAAGATACTTTTGTCAATTATCCATCTACACCAAATGAGAAAAGAGGTAGCTTTGTGCTGTGCATACTTTCTTGCATTTTAATGATGTGAATTTCTTTCTGTCAGACACAAGAAATTCAGAGAAGTGACCCCTCAGCAGCTTCTTTAAGTGGTGCTCAGTAATAAATAATTTATCTGTAAGAATAAGGACTTGGAGACATTCAGCATAGGAGTTAAATAAATAATATGTCTGAATACTTTTACAGTATATTGTCATATCTGCTCTGAATGCACAGGCTGATTTTTTATATTGAGTTCTAAATTTGGGAAGTATAATTTTTCCATCTTTCCATAAAACTTTGGGCATTTATTTGTGGGTTGGGAGGTGGCAAATTCAATTTCTTCTCTTCGAGGAACTGAATGCAGAATAGGATAGTTTATGATAATACATGCAAAAACTTCTGTAGATATCTTATACCTAGTGTCATTCTTTCACCCACCTCTGAAGAATAATACCTTTATTGTTCTGTGTGTTAGTGTTCTGTTTGACAGCACTGGTGAATTTCCTGTGGTTGTTTGTCAGTTTTAGTACAAAGTAAATGTTGCTTAGATGCTCCAAATTGATTACGTTCACCCTCAGGCAATTTCACAATAACCTATTGCAGATTAAAATCACAAACCACTATGTCACCTCCAGTCCTTATTAAGATAATTGACCCTCCTACTGAATTAATAATCTACAACCTGGTTGCTTAAATATGCTTGCTACTAAATAGTTCTCCTAAAGTCTAAATGGTAACATATTTTGATGAGATAATTGAGCTTGTTTGTCTTCTTATCCAGTTAAACATCCTGGACTGACAAGAGCATATTGTTTAAAATTCATCCTGACAGAAAAATGTGGAAAACTCCAAATTCTCCAGGGATGTTTTTCATAATTTCTAAGTTATTTTATTCATTATCCCCCTGATATTCAAATTAAAAAAAAAAAAAATACGGGTGACAAGCTAAGCTATTCAAACTTAAAGTTATCAGTGCATGTATAATTTGACATTATAAATGTATTGTCTCTGAAACAAAACTTTTTATATGGTAGAAGGAATCCTTCTATATTTTCTCATAATCAATATGGGTTTACTTGAATTTTTAAATTAGTAGGAATTTATCTAAATATGATTTAAAATTAATATTTTCTATGATAATTTGTAGTTTCTAATAGTGATGATGAGCCTCAGGATAGTTTGGATTTCTTTCAGTATTGAGACTTATGCATGTTATTAACTAGATGTAGGGCAAATAGTTTTTTTTTCTTTTATATTGCCTAGCCTGTGCTCTTTTCCCATACTAGAGCTGATGAAATGGACATGTAGTAACATATAAAAAAGCTTTGTTTCTCTCATTATAGCAACCATTTACATCTGGTTGTCATTTTCCGTATCTCATTGTTGCTTCCTACGTTCCCTTTCTACTCACTTCCCTTATTTTTATGTTTCTCCTTGTCCCAGTATTTAAAGTTAATGTATACACCTTTCAGATATGACAAACAAATGGGTTGATTCAAGAAGATTGTTTGAAACCTGTTTGAAAATATGATCCAATTTCACTTCTTAGTTTTGTGTTGCTGTTGTTTTGTTTTGTTTTAGTTAAGTAGAGGTCTTTTCCTTTCTCTTAAAGCAATGGCAAACATGTCAATAGTTGATGAGTTCATACTAAAGCAAACTGATACAATGGATGCTGCTACCATGAGCAAATTCAAAAAAGGTCCGATCAAGTTAGTACTAGAGTGGGGAATCTTAATGGAGTTCTAGAACATATCTATTGTACTTCACCTCTTAAGTACTGCCATGTATATCAGTGCAAGTGCATCTCCAATTACTTAGTGAGTAAAAGGAATTCTGTGTATATTGCATTCAGGTCTTGAATCCATGTTGCTTATTTGCATGACCATGTGGAGTGTATTAAGATATTGCAATGAGGAATGTTACTGAAATCTGAACTTCAGGTGTTAAAGGCTTTTAAGTATAAAAAGTACAGGAAGTACAGAAAGTACTTTATAAAAATGTATAATATGCAAACAAAAAGAAGCTGATGAGAAAAATGTATATAGAGATTTCTTCATTCTTGAATACGATTTTGCATTATTGATGCAGCATCATTTCAGGGGAGGTCCCACTCGACTGGCGGCTAGCAAAAGTGACACCCATCTACAAGAAGGGCCAGAAGGTAGACCCAGGGAACTATAGGCCTGTTAGTTTGACCTCAGTGCCAGGGAAGCTCATGGAGTAGATTATCTTCAGCATCATCATGTGGCACTTGCAGGGCAAACAGGCAATCAGGCCCAGTCAGCATGGGTTTATGAAGGGGGCAGGTCCTGTGTGACGAACCTCATCTTCTATGACAAGGTGACATGCTTAGTGGATGAGGGAAAGGCTGTGGATGTGGTCTACCTTGACTTCAGTAAGGCTTTTGACTCCATTCCCCACAGCATTCTCCTCAGGAAACTGGCTGCTCATGGCTTGGACCGGCATACGCTTCGTTGGGTTAAGAGCTGTCTGGATGGCCAGGCCCAGAGAGTTGTGGTGAATGGAGGCAAATCCAGTTGGAGGCCGGTCACTAGTGGAGTCCCCCAGGGCTCCGTACTGGGACCAGTCCTCTTTAACATCTTTATCGATGATCTGGATGAGGGGATCGAGTGCACCCTCAGTAAGTTTGCAGACGACACCAAGTTAGGTGCGTGTGTCGATCTGCTCGAGGGTAGGAAGGCTCTGCAGGAAGATCTGGATAGGCTGGACCGATGGGCTGAGGCCAACTGTGTGAAGTTCAACAAGGCCAAGTGCCGGGTCCTCCACCTGGGGCACAACAACCCCAAGCAGCGCTACAGGCTGGGAGATGTGTGGTTAGAAAGCTGCCTGTCAGAGAAGGACCTAGGAGTATTGGTTGATAGTCGGCTGAATATGAGCCAGCAGTGTGCTCAGGCGGCCAAGAAGGCCAACAGCATCCTGGCTTGTATAAGAAACAGCGTGGCCAGCAGGTCCAGGGAGGTGATTGTCCCCCTGTACTCAGCTCTGGTGAGGCCGCACCTCGAGTACTGTGTTCAGTTTTGGGCCCCTCACTACAAGAAGGACATGGAGGTGCTTGAGCGAGTCCAGAGAAGGGCTACAAAGCTGGTGAAGGGTCTGGAGAACAAGTCTTACGAGGAGCGGCTGAGGGAGCTGGGACTATTTATCCTGGAGAAGAGGAGGCTCGGGGCGACCTTATCGCACTCTACAGGTACCTTAAAGGAGGCTGTAGCGAGGTGGCATTTAGTCTGTTCTCCCATGTGTCTGGTGACAGGACGAGGGGGAATGGGCTAAAATTGCACCAGGGGAGGTTTAGGTTGGATATTAGGAAAAACTTCTTCATGGAAAGGGTTGTTAGTCACTGGAATAGGCTGCCCAGGGAAGTGGTTGAGTCACCATTCCTGGAGGTCTTTAAAAGATGTTTAGATGTAGAGCTCAGGAATATGGTTTAGTGGAGGACTTGTTAGCATTAGGTCAGAGGTTGGACTCAGTGATCTTAGAGGTCTCTTCCAACCTAGACTATTCTGTGATTCTGTGATCATTTCTTCTTAACTCAGAGAATGATCTTAGATAACAGAAATTTCATACTATGACCTATTGGATAACTGGGCATATTGGTCAATGTCTACTATCAATTCCATTTCACTACATTACACTTAGCACCTAGATCAAAACTTCTGTATGTTAAAATATATATCAGTTATTCTAGAGCTACTAATCAATTTTGTCAACATATTAAGTTTTATAACTTCTTTATAGTGGTACTGTTTTATGGTAATAACTTTTTGTACTAGCCAGCAATACAGAAAAATAGCCAATTAAAAACAACAACAACAAACGTACACTATCAAAATAATATTAAAAATAAATCCTCAAAATGACCAAATTCATTGAAAGAACTAAAATTAATTCTCTCAGCATTCAGCTGCTTTGTGAGATGAGTATAACAGTAAAAATTCTTTATCCTTTCTGACTTTAAAACATTTATTTTTTTTCAGGATTTGTTCTTAAGAACATATTACTTTATCAAGATCTGCCCAACAGTAGCATTAAATTTAGCCTTCTGTACTTGCTCTAATGTATGAAAACATTAACTCGGAAAATAAACAGTGATTATAAGATGCACAGGTGAACAGGTCTGAAAAATCTCTGCAATTGTTCAGGTTAATTTCCATATTCACCAAAGTGAAGAGTCATCCACTCCAACCTTGAAAAAGTCATACATCAAGAAGAAGCTTCATCCACATAAAGGGACAGTGTTTATCTGTATGAAATTTCTCCTGACAACCTTCTGGTTACTTTTGTGAAGTCCAGTTAGTGGAAAGCACTATGTCCTGCAAAAGCAGAAAGCTTTTCAAATAAAATTTGCTATAAATTACTGTAGAAAACATGTCAAGAAATTATTATCCCATTATAATCAACAGCAAAGCTTCCCTTTACTGAGTCTGAAATTGCCACAATTTGATTGTTAAATGTATATATATTTTTTTTTAACTGAAATTTTAATACTTACACTTCCACATCCATATGTCTGATGTAAGTTCTTAACCCTAAGAAAAGTTCTATGTCTTCATGTAGGACAGGGAACTACAATCCATGTCATCCCTCACCACCTAGGACATTGGAAAAATACAACTTTGTTAAAGTAAACAGGACGATTTGCAAATCTCTTTGTTAATTCTAAGCAGTGTTCTTATAATATTTTTTCCCTATAAATAGGCTATTTCTCAGAAAATTTTAAACTTATTCCTGGAACGCATCAAGAGGGGTTTTTTTGTTTGTTTGTGGGTTTGTTTGTTTGTTTGTTTGTTTGTTTTATGTATCGCTGATATATTTTTCTAACTCTTAAGTTCACAGTTGACTTCAGTGAAATTCTGCCTGGGTTCAAGAAGATATGGAGTTTCTGAATAACAGTACTAAGTTCTTTGCCATTCTCATTCTCACTAGCCAGCAAAGTATTAGGTTCTGTGTATCTTAGGACTGATCCCATTCATGATTAGGCCAAGACTGTCATTCCTTCCATGGAAATGCTATATACAGATAAAGAACAAGAAATTCTACAGGTTGTTTTGTTGTTGTGGTGTTTGTTGTTGTTGCTGTTGTTTCATGGCAGAAATAGCAAATAATGTATTATTACAGTCACTGACACCTTATGTTTTCCTCAGGGTCCTTTTTAATGTGTCCACTGAGCCTCCTAAAATGTTAAAAACCGAACCTAAAATGTTGACAGATTATGTTGCAAGCAAGATACAAAGCAAACATAGTCTTAGCCATAGCCACTTTCCTTGCACAAGAGCAGCATCTGTATTACTGTGGGATAAATCAATTTTAACACTGATTGGACAGTAAATTAATCAATCTGAATTAATAAATGTATATGGAATAATATATATAAAATCTAGAAGGAGAAAAGGATATAGCTTTATCACAGACTGATCCAAAGATTAAGAAAGCCATGCCTTGCATGGTACATGACTGTGAGATTTCCAAGATAAAATGTGAATTTTTCACAAAGGTTTCTCATAGGCAAAAATAAGCAGGATCAATGGCAGTTTTTACCAAACGGGCTGGTATCTTATTTTTCTGAATGATGTAAACTAAGCTGACAAAGCTCTGTCTGTCTGTTGTCTGTTTGTAGTAGAGTCCTGTTCATTCCATGGTGTTGGTCTAAAGGTGTCTGCTGAGCTGTGTTTTTTAAAACCCTGTGATATAAACTGTTTTGTAAACTGACACATGTAGCTGCATACCACATGGTCTATGTCTTGCACAATGAGACTCAGGTTTTTGGGTAGCCAACAGGTTCTGATGTGAAGGTCTAAGACTGATTTGTGTGTCAGAGGACTTGGGGAGAAGATTCTCAGAAGCATTCAAACTTCTTTATATTGAATGGCACCTTTTTAGAGTTGGCACAATTTCAAAGTTATAGTAAGAGTTACAAACCTGTGTCATTGTGTTGTTGTCATTTTTTCCAGTTAGATAACAAAAGAAGGATTAATGTTAGAGTAACGCTAACACTTCTTAACTGCAGGACAGTGAATGCTGGTAATTCTTTCTCTTACTCAGCAGACAAGTTATTTCCCAATAAAAATAACATCTACTTAGAACACCATTTATAAGCAGCACTAGAGAGACAGGATACTAATATTCATATAAAGAAAATACCTGCCTGTATGAAAGAGGATACTTCTTGCTTACTGTTGGTCATTAGAGCCACATTTTAATACACATAGTTGTCATACATTATGAGAAAATGTGTGTACATGTTTCATTATAATTTATGAGAAAGATCTACTCATTAAAATAACAGACCTAATTCCAGATTATGCTCTGGAACAAGGTATTGCTTTATAATAGTGAATTCACCTGAGAGGAAATACTTTAATCATTCTGTTACTGCTTCAAGAAAGACTTACACTTGTGGTATTTCAACCTACTAAGAAACAGCTGTAGAAATAAAAAATAACTATAGGATAGGCCTGCATAATAAAATGGAGTATTACCTGCCTTCACGTATAACATCTGGGACCTAACAGATACTGCCTGACAATTTTTGGGTGGCAGTAGAAATCCAAGTGAAATAAAACAAAGGTTTGCTGCTGCTATGTAGGTTCATAGAAGACTGTCTGTATAAACTAGATGAAGTGCTGTGGATGCATATGTTCAGCTTACAACTCTAACACTGTTAAGCTCTGCTTCATATAAATATCCTCTGAACTCAATGTAAAAGAAAAAAAAATTGGGTGCCCCACATAAATATTTCATCCCTTCTAGTCAAGTTAAAAACACAGTCACAGCATGCCCAAGTATGCAAGCCTTTTGTTTTGCATGCTGTATTAATATAGGAGTTGTTACAGTTGATTTAATTTGAATATTTTTAGACATACATTTCTGTAGAAGCGTTGAAAAATGATGTTTGTATTTTTTTCTTATACCATATAATAGATGGTTATTAGGGAAGGACTTTTTTCTGTGTATGTGTATGACTATATTGTTTGGCAATTCAGAAAACTCTAGTGCTTTTCCTTGTAAGAAAGGACACATGTTACTTCCCTAAAGGCACCATTTATATTCTTTGGTTATTTTTTCCCACCAGATAGTCGCTACATGATTTTCAGTGTCATAGAAATGATTCTAAATGTTTTTGTGTTGTTTTTTTTTTTCTGATATTATTTAAAACTTTGCTATATAGTACTAAGCAGTTGTTTATTTTCTCACTTCACTATGTGGGGAAAGTGGAGGAAAAACATTTTAACGTTGTTTTTACAATGTGGAATATGAAACTCAGTTTCATGTGTGGTTTGGTATATGAACACATGGAGTTAAATTCTTTCCATAAGTCAGGGGTAGTCAATATGTAATCAGCCATGAAGTTTGTGTTTCACAAAGCTGCTTACACTGAATAATTCAATATTTGAGCTTTAATGATATTTGAATAGGAATCTATGTAGGTTGTATAGTAGATAGATGAAAGAAGGCAGAAAGACTTTTGATTTCTGTCTGAATCATGAGTATATGAGATCATATTTCTGCCTACTGTGGGATCTGTCCTCCCCCTGACAGACACCTGCCACGCTGCCTCTGAGGACTGGGGACCTCCACCACCCCTGTAGGTTGTGCACCGTCTCTATAGCTTCTCATAGCTTTTCTCTGAGGACCTGAGCCACGTAACCCTGGGGAATAACTTCTCAGTGCAGGACTGTTCTTATGCATCTCCCTCCAGGAAGATGACAACCTTTTATCACCTAAGGAGAGGCAGAGGGAAGACAAACACTGTGGTGGCTGGGGCTGGCATGGCTGATGGGGCACCTCCATCTCGGCTGAGGCCTTCACACTGCTGTCAGACCAGCCATAACCCAAGCAGACAGCAGGGCTGGCTGGTAGGAAGCATGTGTTGTAGCGTGGTCTGTCACTGAGGGGGGAGGACAGACCATAACCACCGTTGCTTGTTCGGGCCAGAGAGGAAAGAAGGGAGGGGGGAGCCAAAATCAGCCCAGAACATGGGAGGTATATTTCAGAAACATCTGCACAGGAATCTTCTGCTTGTACCAGAACCGTCTACAAACCACTCTCTACAAAGAGTGCTTGCTGTGGTGCCTGAAGTGTGGTTCTCCCAGCAAAGCACCTGCAGCTGCCTTTAGCCCTGGAGCTGGGATTGCTGCAGCACCTGCCCAGGGCCCCAGCTCACCATGCTGTGCCCCTGTGCTGCCAAAGAGCTGGTGAGTGGAGGGCCCTGAGGTGAAGTACCAGCATTAGGAGACCTGGCAATGGGCTGGGTGGTGTGGGGTCTCCCTCTCTGACCAGCCTGCCCTGCAGCCCCAGCAAGGTAAGCTGGTCCGGGCCAGGCACAATGAGCACGGTCAGCCACAGCCAACATCCCCAGGTGCTGCAGCAGGCCCTGGGCCTGGCTGGAAAGGCAGCCCCCAGATAGGACTGGGTTGACAGGGCCCAGGGCCAGGCAGGGGCAGTGCCACATCCAAAGCTCAGGCAGAGCCATGTGTGCGAGCCTCAGGGGCAGAGCAGCCCCCATGCAGAGAGGGGAGATCTTTGCTGAGGCTTCTCCTGACCTTCTTCACAGCGGCAGCTTCTGTCACCCCACCATCAGCTGTGCGGGCAGCCAGGAAACTCCTGGACAATGGGTTAGAAAAGTGCCTTGGGCCACAACAGCAGTTTTCACCCCAGGGATCATGGGTTGCAGTGGCATGCTCAGTGCCCCAGAAACAGCCCAGCCCCCCTGTGTGTTGTAAAAACAGTAACAACAATATTAATAATATAATTGTCAAATGTATGGATGGGAATCAGCTGTCTGGAGATCAGCCTTAATTAGAACCAGTGTGAGGCAAAGGCCAGACTGAGGGTAAGAACAGATGCAAAGTTTTCAAGAATGAAAGGAAAGTATCCTCAGCTCCAAAAGGCCTGTCCTCACCATGTCAACCACACCTCGTGGTCATGTTTACCTCCTCCATACCATCAGAGACTAAGTTCAATTACTTACCTTACAGCTCAGGTCACACTAGGAAGTCTCATCCATCATTCTTAATTTAATAATCAATTTATTTCCAGGCTGTCCTGGGACTTCAGTCCAGAATAACTTCCTAAAAAGATTCTTCTATTTCCTTTCAGCTCTCAGGAGATGCAGATATTTTTGTCAGATTCTATTCTGTGCCCACCAGGTGGTGATAGGAAATATTTTGTTTGACTGTATCCAATGGGCAGAGATAAGAAGTGAAAGCTTTACCTCCACTTGAGAAGAAAAATGTATGAATTGATGCATGAAGCCTTTTCACTCCCCAAACTTGAAATTTTAGATCAACTGTAAATTAACAGATTTACTTAATATAACACCATAACTGGGATTAATGAATGTAGGTCTGCTGCTGATTATTGGCTGCTGATCGAGAATAGACACAAGGGCAGTCAATGACTTAGGTCATTGTGAAATTTGAGTGATAATGGAACTATGGTGGCTGATATCTAACTTTAAAGAATGATATGAAATGCAGGAGCAAATGTTAGCATGGAAATGATTGCAAACAAATTTTAACATAGGTCACATTTTTCAGCCAGACCAGTCTGAATAATATCTTATTATTTGAGTCTACTCTGTCTCCAACCAGATGATAAATCCAAATTAAAATTTGAAGAGGAAGCATTTTAGCATTTTTGCCATACTTCTCATCCTAAAAATATACTCTGCTTAAACATAGAGGAAAATTGTTCTCCATTTCTCATTTAAAAAATCTTGTCGGGTTTAAATAAATAAATATTTCTGATGAGTCCTAACGCCAAGACTCACATTTTTCATTATGACATGTATTTTTAAACTTTTGATTGAGTTGGTATTATGTTATCTCCTGGTTATGAAAGATTCAAGAAGAAATGAGAGGAACATTCCAAACTCCTGCATTATCTAAAGTAAACTATACAGTGATTTTCTAATAGGTTTTCTCTCCAAGGGTCTTAGTCCAAGCCTCTTTCTAGGGTAGTCTGAAAAGAGCAAGATAGAATCTGCTTATCACCCTTTCCCCCTGAAAGTACAGCAAGGTAAACAAGGAAGGCAACTTGTCAGCATTGAGACAATTACTTCTAACATCACAGCTTAAAACTGATAAGGGATTTTTATGAGGGATTTTTGTATCCAGATTAGAAGAAATTAGAATCAGCAAGTGTTCTTGGGCATTCTGCTTTCACTTTACTTAAAAAAAAAAAAAAAAAAAAAAAAAAAACTGATTTATTCTGGACTCTGTTATTTCATTTTACCAGAGTAAACTGTGGAAGGAGGTACAAAGCTGCACTACTGCAATCTTAGCAAGGGAGTATACTATACCAAGAAGAAGGAAAATATCTTCCCTACAGATCCACAGGTTTTGCCCATAGACAATGACTTTTGTGGAATGTAGTTCTCTTTCATTGCTGTGTTTACAAGTTGGCATGAAAAGGTTAAATAATAGACCTTTTGTTCAGTGATCCTCCCTCAGAACAGAAGTGTGCACTCTCAGGAAGGAGAGAAATGTGTTTTCTTTAGTAGCAGAAAGATAAAGGAAGAACTGAAGTCATTAAGCTTTTTCCCATAGAATGAACTTTTATAAAACAAGGCTAATTATTTTCTTCTTTTGAAAATAGTCCCATCATTTTTTCTGCACAGTCATAATCTCCGAAGCATCTTCCTCCTCTTAAAAAATTTAAATCCCTCTGGAAAGTGACGGGATTTGAGTTCCTAAATTACTCAGCTTTTTTTGAACATTGGAGATTCTGCTTAAGCAAACATCAAACTAATCCAGTATTGACTTTGCTTTTCATTTAAGTCTTGCTTTGGAAGGCGAGCACAGAAAAATAACCCCACAGAAAACCCTTTTTTTCTTTCCCTGAAATAAGTAATTTAATGGAAGGGAAAACTTCTTAGGGACAAATTGCTTTGCCTAGAAAAGCTAACCTATTCTATTTTGGAATTCTAATACACAATAAAATGTGTCAGTGGTGCTTCATTTGTGGACAAAATTCTGGTCAAAATACTCGCATATATGGCATGAGCATATGTCATATATGCTAAGGACTTATGAAGTCCTCACCAAGCAGAAGACCAAATTGATAATGGATCTTTAAACTAATCATTCATGTGGAAAGAAAAAAGAAAATGAGGAGACAGAATCACATTCTAGTGAATAGTATTTCCAAGACCAAAATACACCTTTGAAAATCAAGAATTAGCAAATAAAATTGCCATGTTATTATGACTGTAATAAGAAATTATTCTTCTACCTCCAGTATAAGATCACAAGCAGTTTTTTCACTCATGCACCTCCCATCACCCTACACCCTAAGAAAACTTTCCCCAACTGAATTTACTTAAACTTTCCTAAATAACAGTGGCCTCCTTAGTTATATTACATCACTCAGTCACTAAGCATTTCCATGGAATGCACAGATGGTCACACAGGGCATACGTAGATAATTAAGGGAGATAAATTGAAACAAACCTGAAGGGTAGACTGTGATGTGTCTTTAATTCTTTAATGTTATGTTAGTCTTATCGGCACAGTAAAATGTCTATCAACAGGCTGGCAATAGTGATCCTGCAGTCATTTCTTAGCCCATAACTCCGTAGACTTCAGTACAGAGGCAAAAATCTTGGGCACAAATTCAAACTTTGGTCTTAGGAAGTATCTGTCAATGCAATGAAAATTCACAAAAATTTACTTTGGAAGCAGCCCCACATGTGTACTGAATTGGCAAACAGTTATATATATCTCTTCATAAAACGCCCCATTTTTCAGATTTATTGCATCTGGTGGAATGTAGTATAAATATGTTTTGTGTGAATAGAAAGTAGCTATTTTGAAACTTCATAAAACTGAATATGCTTAATTGTGTAATGTAAATTTCAAGATACATATTACCCATTAAATGCTGATTAAAATGGTATTTTTTCTAAAAAAATATCACATCACTCCAAGAATAGTGATTTTGAAGAGTTTTGATTGGAAATACCCAGTAGTAATAAAAATTCAAGCTATTGTGCGTTAAGAATAAAGGATTTGCTTGTATGTTTAAAGATGCATTGAAACTGGGATAAGAGATAAGAAAATGGAAATAAGACTGACACTTGTCAGACTAACTGCTGACTTCTACATGTGATTTAGATTAATTCCTTTGATACGGGCCAGATAATACAAGTGAGGGAATTCAAAGAAAGTGGAAAATATACACTAAACACTTAAAACTGGATCACTTTAAAAGAGCAACAGTGAGATTAAGTAATAAAAAAAAAAAAATGTTTGTATTACATGAAAATAATTGTCGTCAATACAGTACCTATTTTTCATAAGCTTTTCAAACACTCATGTCATTTATTTGCATGTGCGAGAATGGGTATTCTATGTTTTCCACAAGAAAATAACTCTTACTTGAGCTGTTATTTGCCACTTTATGTCTCTGCTTAACAATAAATTGCTTTTATGGAGTCTAATCCCACCCCGAATTTACGTAAAATCTGTGAATGCAAAACAAGTTTCTGTACATTCATGGAAATTACTTGAATAAGGTTGAAGTTCCCCTTTTGAAAGATTTCCAATGTGATCCATCTAAGCAGCAAAGCTTTTTTGTATTAAGCCACTGGTAATCAGCACTTCTGAAAAACATATCATCTATTAAGATCTCCAAATTAGGAATGGATTTTTAAATGTCTCTGGAGCATGTTGGCAGTCTGGGATGTGAGAGAATTTTCTATATATCTTTTGTGGGTGTTTTGCTTCTTTCTTCATTTAGGAGCATAGTCTGCATTAGAATCAATTTGTATTGTGAAGTAATTTAGGTATAACTCTGAACCTATAAAATGGGGTTTTGAAACTAAAATGGCATTGACATGTGAGCTGAATCTGAGACCTGTGTTCCCCTTTGGGGGTACTGAAGAGACATGAGGTATGTCAGAACAGGGATTTCCCTGAGATAACCAAAATAATTCACTGAGAACACAGTGGGGTTTAAACCACACTCTGTTCTTTCAGAGGCTTTGGTACCACTTCGCCTGTACCAAGTAGTGGCTCTTCCTATTTGGGGAATTCTCTACCCTAAAATCTCTCTTGCAAGCAGGGCCTTCAAAAAGGAAACAACTGCACCTATTTTTATTTATTTTTACTTATTTATTTTTATTCCCATCGCAGGAGGACAGAGAGCTTACAGAGGATCTCCCTCACCCTCTCACACCTCCACTGATGCAGCAGTGGTGAGAGCAGTCATCGGGAATGTCAAAGGTCTGAGTTCACTTCACTTGTCCATCTTCACACGCTCAAAACTTCTGCCTCTTTCAGCCTGGAGGGTTGCCCTGCCTATTAGGCAATGGACTGCTTTTACACTGCAGTAATCTGCAGGTCTGCTGGAAGCTGTTTACTTTCTGTAATATTCAGTGAGCCAGAGAGACAAAAGAAACCAGTGATTAAGCCTGCAGGATAGTCTTTCTATCATCTAGCTTAAAGAGGAAATTCTGTATTTGAACAATGGTCTAAGAATTCTGTTTGTTCTACATTAAGCAGTCACTGGGTAAAACACTGAACTACTTATAAGAACATAGACTGAAACACAACCTATATCCAGACTATATAGGAGGCAGGAAACAAGTCAAAGGTGTGAATCATTAATGCATATCATCAAGGCTTAAATGTGAGAAATCTGGTGAGCTGCTCAGCCTTAGTAAGTGGTAACTGCTTCTTAGCCTCTCAGAAGAATCTCTGGTCTCCTGTATCATTTCTAGCATTGAAAGTATTGTTTAATGATTGATATTATATTAAATTCAGCGTTGGATGAAGGAATTTTCGAGATTAGAACTTGGAGGAGAGATGACCCATTTTATGGATCTTGTTAGTAAGCGTTTCTGGAAATGTTTATGTATGGATGATGTGGCTTGGTGTTTCCATATCCAAATATGCTGTCTGTTATGTCTTATTGTAGTTTCTTTAGAGTACTTCTTTTCCTAATTAACAGGTGATGCTTTATGGCAATAGGTAGGAAATTCTATCAGTTGTAAGTGGGATGTCTAGTCATATTCCTGTGGTATTAAAACCAGCAAAATTCTGCTTTATATTGGTTTGAGGTTGTAGGTTTTGTTTGTCTTTGTTAGCTTGGTCTGGCCTTGATATTTGATAATTGTGTTGGTTTATAACAGTTAGGGGATGTTCTGGTAATGATTTTAATTCAGTTTTGTTTGGAACTGTTACATGAAGTATATTTGTGAACTTTAGCTATCAGAATATAGAAATGAGCACATCTTTGGTGATGTTAGATAAGATATATACATAGTTGTAAACAATGTCTCAGATATTAATCAGAGAAAATAGGCTACAAACCTGATAACGAGGTCTGATCATTGTCCTAAAGACTCAATAATTTCAGTTTGCAAAGATTTAACCCTTAAGCATGGGTGCTAGAGCTTCATGCCTACGACACTTTCTGTCAGTGTTTGCACTTGTGTCAGTGCCTCACAGAAGTAAGTGGAATGTCTTGTTGGCTGTTTGGAACACTAGTGCCAGAACAAAGAAAATGGAGTTCTTAAACCATTCCCAACCTGCCGTACTACTACTTGTAGACAAATCACACACATTGACAAGGGAACACTGAAACTTGCGTATTAGTTCTCCTGTGTCTGCACCAGTCTGTCCCAAAATACCACTACTGGATGTACTCTGTTCAGAGACTTAAGAAAGTTAGTAGTTGTTCATGAGGTGACCTTATCTCTGTTGAATCTCCAGCAAGAAGATATTGATTATCGTGGCTCTGCTGCTCCTTTTGAGCCCTGGAGCATAACACCTCCCCCTTCTTAAGTTTTGACTTACATTATGTATGAAGTATTTGACATGAAGAGTTTAGACCTATGTGCATTCCAGTGGAATTTCAGTGGAGTTCCTTTAAAGATCATGTGTTATTCATGAGATGCTTTCTTAATTATTTAATACTTCTGTCTGATCCTTACCCAACTGGTTATGTCTATGTTTGGGTAACCTATTGATTGCTGAGCAAGATACCCATTTTGTGTTGTTCTTATATTGTCTGGAGTCCTTTTTGATCCCTCTGAACAAGTCTGTTTTGATTCTCTCGCTGCTCAGAAAACTGTGGAGTGGTCTATTTGGATGACATTACCTATGTTTCTTGTAATCTCTACCATGTTGTTTAGTTTTATTGTGGAAATATGTGGGTGTCAGATCTCTCCCATTCTTTCTTCATCTTTTCCAGGTACTCTTTGAAGAGTCCACTTAGAAGAGCGACAGCCTTTCCTGTTGGCTGCAGTTGCTGAGAGTCTCTCCAGATGCAAGGTATGACTGATGAAAAAGTTGCAGAGTAAGTGGCAAAAGCCAGAGAAAAGTTCAGAAGGCAGATGTTTTGTTTGTTTCTGAAGGCTTTAGCTTTGAAAAGAAAAAAAACAATAAACGTAAAAAGCCCATTTCAAGCCAGTAGACATAAATGGTCATTTCTTCTATATGTTTAACTAATGTCTTGGTGAGTTTCCAGTGTTGATGCTGGTGAAGCTTATTAACTAGGTTGACTGCAAATGCGCTGTACAAGAAACCATAGAGAAAACCAGGCATAGAGATTATGGGGAGCTGCTTCTGTAAAACCTGTAGCCAGTCCCATCGCGTGAAAATCAAGCTCATATTTCACTAGAGAGGTGATGTAACAAAAGCAGAATATTTTGCATCAACAGAAAATTACATTATCAGATTAAAATAACAAAGCATTAAGAAATGAAACTGTGAGGAAAAAGTCATTTTTGTGTTTGTTCCTTTAATATTTCAACAACAAAAAGTAGGGAAAATGTTTTGGATCAATCAGGAAGTAATTTTATCTTCCCATTTACTGTGAAAGGAAAATTGTTCAGGGAAGAACTGTTTTTTTCTTGGGGGAGGGAGGAAGCAAGGACCTCTGAACTCCAAAAATATGATATTTAGTTATAACTACAATAAAATGTTATATATGAAACACTTAATTGTTTTAGTGTATTTTAAAATGTTCACAGCAAATATTTTATCTTTGCTTCATTTATATCTTTTAAATAATTCTTTGTAGCTAAACAAATTGTTTTAGTGGATATCCTTGAGTTTGATTGCTCTTCTTGGAGTTTGTGTGTGTCTATGTGAAAAAGAAAGTTTCCCAGGAAAACCTGTCCTCTTGCAGTTAGCTAACATCATAGTTTTTATCTGCAGAGAGATTAAGGCATCTTTCCAAAGCACCTGTCTGAAGTCATCTGTAGTGAGGGAAGAAAAATGTAGGTTCTCCTTACCCACCAATAAATAGATTCAATAAAAAAAAAAATAACTCAAAGAATCCATCAATTATTCAAAGGAATTGCTGCTTTCACATACTTAATACTGCCATCTGTGCTATGGGTGAAATTCAGCCTTAGGCAGGTGATCAACACTAGGCCTGTGCTCTATCTAAATCCCACGTCAAATCCTCCACGTTACATATATATATATATATTCATTATCAACTCCTTCTCCATCCCACAGCAGATAATGTAGCACAAATGGGGATAACTAAGTCATTTTCTCATTATAAACTACTTTACAATTCAATGCAAAAAGGAAAAAAAGACCTACATTAATATGTATAAGAGTTTTTAAAGTTGAGAAATGTGCCACGTAGAAGTTAAATCAATCCCCTTCACATATGTACTATTTTATTACAGAACTGTACTTGCTATTTAGCTTTGTGCTTCTGTATGTTTATAACATGGCAGAAATGTTGTTAGTGTGGAAAATATCTTTAAATTTGATGATCTGGGGGACAAAAACTGTTGTCAGGTTGCAATGCTATTGATTGTTACAAATTAGAGACAGCAAGACCAGAAATATTTCAGCGCTTCATGATTAATTACATATCCAAATTAAATATGCTTAAGATTCAGTGTGAGATTCAAATGCATTTTATGCATAAGTGTATTTATTTTATCCCTGCATCACTGCATACTCAAATAAGCTATGTTCAGCTAGCTACATATGTGATGTGGGACTTGATTTGGTACTTTGCATTTAGTGGAGTTCTCTTTCATACAAAATTTGGTGTGTTATAATCCATATATCTAACACTCAGGTAAACTTACTGGGTTTTTGTTTGTTTGTTTCAAAAAGTCTTCTTTAACACAAGAAATATTGCAAAGGATACTGGTACAGAAAGAAATATGGCTCAGTATATGTAAAGCAAAATTCTGACCCTATTTAACCTGATATTAAAACTCCAGCTGACTGAATGGGGACAGTACTTCAACCACAACAGCGCTGTTTTTGTGGTATATTGCCCTTTAGCCAGACTAGCAGGGTCAGTATTTTTCTGATTAGTAGACTATTGTTTACCCTGAATGGTGCACTTTGATGATAGAGAATCAAGTTTAGATATGGCTACTTACTTCAGTTTGCTAATTTGTGAGAGGAAGTAATGCTAAGGGATGTGTCTCTTGCACAAAGTATGAGTGAAATCCATTCTCTATAGCAAAGCTGCCTGAAATGGAACTCTAAATTTCATAAGATGCTTTTCCCCCAGTTAGGATGAAATTATTGGGATACCCAAGCACTGTCTCAGGCAAAAAGCAGTTCAAGTTTCCCACATGTTCATTTCCATTCTCAGCATGTCCCTCTAAGGCTAGGTCTCTCTGAATCTATCATGAGTGTGTGACTTCTGATGCACTGTGCCTGTTCAAGCAGGCTCCAGTGACTGCGAAGGATGCAGTATGAAACCCAGCCTATGCAGACAGTAGGGTCGGAAAGCATTCCTGTAAGGAACTAACCCGCTACAAGCAAGCACGTTACAGGCCCTTTTTAATAAACTGGCAATCAGTATCTCAGAAGCTATTAGAATTTCTCCTTCATTTGACAAGCAGTCCCCAAAGCCCACTGCTCAAATAGTTAGGAACTGTCGGCCCCCGGATTCTACAGGAATGTGTTACTTTGGGTAAATTTCCACAAGGAAACTGGGCATCGTGCAAAAGCATTCTGCCTTGCTGCCAGCTGGCATTCTGATGGGCTGACAGGAAGCAGAAGGCCTCAGGAGTCCCAGCTTTCAGACATGCTGTACTCGGTTGCCTGGGATCAAAGTGTCCATAGTTCTCAAGGAAATCATCGTACAGGCTGTCTTAGTGCCAGAGACATATTTTTGAAGCAAATTGTGAAACTCATTATTTTTTCAAATGAAATTAACCAGAATTTTGAAATATTTACCTGCTCTCTGAAACAGCTATGGTTCTTAGCTTGTTGGTATATTAAAATGAAAGCCTATGCAGGCTAACAGAATCATATTCACGAACTTCAAAAGCAGATCTCAAACTGGTGGAGTGACTACTGCAAGAGATAGATAGCTGAAAGTCTGTTTAGTCTTGCTGTTAAAAAATAATTTAAAATATTTTCTTTTTTGTAAGAAGTGTATTAACTTAGCTTTTTAATCTATGTGGGTGTCAGAGCTCTTCAGAAATAGAGACCTCTTGACAATTTTTGTAGCTATGGGTGGATTTGCTCTGAGAAACTCCCTCATACTCAGGGCCTGGACAGTGGAAGCTTGTTTCTAAAAGTACTGATTGTTATTTCTCTTTGTTAACAAATGCCGTTCAGTGCTTTGGATACTTGCATAGAGTTAAAATTTGTCTCCTTGGACTTAAGTGCAGCTGTCTGATGAGAACTGATGTAGGACTTGATGCGTAGAGTCAGAGGATGGTGGTGCAGCTTTCTGTCAGGCATTTTGCTTTGGTGCTTGTCCTGGGTTTTCCAGGTGTTAGTGTCCAACTCTGTCTCTCAACTGCATGAGTCTAAGCTAAGAGATCTGGGACAGTGTTTGGGGTCACCTGGGAAACTAAATCTGTTTTTTTTTCTTACTTTGTTGCTGAATGCAAAACTATAATGTTACTCAGTGCCTATGCCACACCACAAACCACTTAGTTTTTCAGGACTGTTTGTATATGGCAGTTACTGTTCTTCTTATCTTGTATATCACCTTGTATTTTTACTTCCAGCTCACAGCGTTGTTGTCATCAATATCTTGAATGCTGATAACTGGCAGTGGGGATGGCTAACGTTTCCTCTGTTGAAAAGAAATATGGCATTGCATGGCAACTAGTTAAGATCACTGCCAACATGTGTTTTTTTTTTTTTCAAAAGGATTTGAATAGTAAATTCCTGGCAGAATAGTAAGTACATTTGATATGAGTGACTGTAGAAACAAATGTACCTATGCAGCCATTTTGTATACCAAACAGGAAGCTACTTCAGGGACTGGCTGGCTACACCTCTTGTTATGTGTTTAAAGTCTAAATATGTAATGGCACAGAGGACTAACCCATTTGATATGTTATACTGCTGTTTGATTTATTACATTCTGTTAAAACTACTTAGTTCATTTTAGTATTTCAAATGTTTGTTGTTGGTCTCCATATACTAGGTGTACTGGTGACATAGCAGGATTTTAACTTTTTGAAATAGAAATAAAATAAAACAGCCTCCATGGTGAACTTTTTATATTGTAGCTCCATGATAGATGTGTTTCCTGGATAATATGGAAAGATCTGATTCTTTATTGTTTTGTTTTGTTTTTTACCATTTTAGAGTAATTTAGAGATTTTACCACTTCAGAGTAATTACACAAAACAATTACTGTTTTCTGGCATTTCTGCAAGGAACTTGAAAAACATATCCCTGATTTGGGGTTAGGTTTTCATTCCAAAAAGGTAGAGCCATTGTGTTCTAATATATACAGTAAATTTTTAGTGACTGATTTTGAAAAGGTATTTGATTTGTGATGAAGCAATACAGGATAATCCTAGACTGTTTTTCTGTAGTAGTAATTCAATTTTTCACATAAACTGCATGGTTTGATTTTCCATGTTTCCTTTTTCATAAGTAATCATCAAGAGAATAATTACTGGAAAAGTCTGTTATTCTCACACTAGTGTATGCTCATCATCTTAAAGACAAGTTCTTTGTTGCTCTCTGTTAATTTTGCTTTGCTTCAGACCTCTTTGTAGGCTATTTATAGGTAACCACACATTCATGAGGAGAAAATCAAATCTCTACAGTTAATTTCTATAACAACTTTTGCTTTGGATGCATCTAAAAGCAATTTCATTGATATTTAGACCGTTTGAAGTAATATAAACTTGATTTCCATTATGTCTTTGACATAACAAGTTAACACTGAGCCAGTACACGCTTTCTCACTGCTTCTATACCATTACTTTTAATTAGCTTAACAATTGACTTGTATCTTTCAGTGCATGCCTGCTATTAATGCCATTCTGTTTATAACTTCTTGGCTACCCTTGTGTTTTTTATGCCAATTTTTCTTTTCTCTGAGTGATCAGCAACGGAAATGATCAGGCATTTAGAAAACATGACCTATTAGCAAAGAGTGGAAGAACAGGGTTATTTTAAGAAGCTGGAGGGATTACTGTAGTCTCTAGTCTCAGCTTGCAATTTCTGCAAAAGATTACAAAAATAAAAGAATAAACTGTTCTTGTTGTTGCTAGTGAATGTGGGGAAGTAACAGGCAACAATGGAATTTTAGATTAAACGTAAGAAAGCTGGAAGTATTGCATTATGTTACCTCAGGAGGTAATTGAATCTACATTATTAGAAGATTTTAAGATTGGACAAATATTGGTCAGAGATCATTTAAACAAAGTTGATCTTCACATAGCAAACATTTAAAAGCGTGTAAGGAAATGTAAAAGTATAGTTCATTAATTGTAGACAAATCTGAGATGAGACAATTTTTAACTAAAATTGATGGTACTGATAGATATTAGGTACCTTAACACCACTGTTAATTTCATTTTACATACATGAATTGTTTCTACAAGTGAGACTCAGTCATTCCAAAGCAAGCTAATCATTGGGGCGTTTTTCTGGGAAGATTCTGCCAGGTACCTCCTGAAAGTAGGGGAGCTGTCAAGCTTTGAGGGCTGTAGCACTGCCTGAGTTGCTCCTGCAGCTTTGCAGCACGCTTTACTAGAATTGAACTTACATTCAGTTGCATTCAAAACACTCTTTAGTTTGACCTGAAACAAATGTGGATGAAGACCTGCTAAGGCTGCCTTCTTTTGTGGTTGGGTTGTGCTGGTGGTACACACCACATCAGTGACTGTATCTCTGCCTGTTAAGATGCCAGGACACAGGTCACCAGGATGCATATCTTTGGATGAAGAAGCAGTCCCAGGCTTTGCGCAGAGAGAGATGAAATAGTTGTAAGAAATTTATATGAATTTGAGAACTGAGATCCAAATTGTCCCACTAAGAAAGTTATTAAAAAGTTATGTTAGAATCATCTTTATTTCATAAAAAGTGTTTTATTCCATGTTCATTTAGATCTTATGCTCAAAGAAGGAACAGACATGACTAGTTACTCTGAACCCAGGAAAATCACAAGATTCCCTCTTACTAGATCTTTCTAGTTGGCTTTTTCTTTTCAGTGTTTTTCATTCTTGTTTCCCTGATCATCATTTTTGCGTTTTGCATCACTGTCTCACGCCTGCCATTCTCCAAGGTATATGCAAGGAGTCTTTCTATTAGAGTTTCTCAAAACAATGTTGAGGGTTGCCATGCTACTGGAGTTTCAGAAAGAAGCTTAGCAGTTTCTCAGCAGTTTCAGCTACTTTATTACAGGGAGCAGCAGCTATGACAACCAACCTGAAGTTCCTATTGCTCTGTTCAGGGTGAAATAGGCACTGCATTGAAAGATGTTGCCATTTGTGACTGAAACATTGTTCAAAAACATTTTGAGTATATTGGACCAAAGTAGGTGTTTCTGGCATACAACCAGGTTAAGGCATAAAAATTTAAAATTTGGTGTTCATATGAATTTTCAGTGTTCATCATGCACTCATTTAAATAATTTTACAAATAAAAATATTATTAAAAAAAAAATTGACTGGCTCATGATCTGTAGGTCAGAAGCAGATTTTTGTGTGTGTGTGTGTGGAGTTGATACCTAACCAAGTTCTAACCCACTTTGAATTCATGTATAATTCTTATGGGGATGAACTATTGAATTGAAGTACATTTGGGCTTGCAAAACCAATTTTTCTGTAAAGTATTTATGATTATCTTCTGTACGAGGCTGATAGTAATGCATGTAGTTAAAGGAAATGAGTTGCTTAGGAAAGAAGTGTCCCTCATTGATGGATAGCATTAGCTATTAGCATAGTGTTGCCTTAGCTGACTTCACATACAAATCTTGTGGTGTGAAATGCCCTGACCCCTGTAGCATTGCACCTTATTAGAAATAACGTTTTTATAGCTTCTATTTGCAAAAGAGAACAGGGAGAGAGAGGGAATTGAATAATAACCCTGCTAGCAGAATAACTTAAATACTTTCCTAGACAGATGTGAAACAATGATGGGACAATATAGCCTTACTAACTTAAAGTGTCTATCTGCAAAGTACGACATACAAAATTCAATTTTTTCCATTTTTACAAGCAAAATGGCTTAAAAAAAAAAGAAAAAAATAAAAAAGTGAACATTGGAGCATTGTAATTATAAAGATTTCCCTCAGCTGACAGTTGCCTGCAAAATATTGACAGGAGCTCTTCTCAGCTGTCTACCGTACAACTTAATAGACACCACATTCCTGGAAACACAGTGGAATTTTGATTGTGGCATAGAGCTATTGACATGATCTTTACTGTTTGAGAATGGCAGAAAATATCTAGGAAGCAAAATAGAGATACTTATATAATTTTTATCATTCTGACAAAATCCTTTGTTATAGTCAGCCTGTGTGGTCCTTGGAAGTTCCTGAGGAAATGTGAACATTCAGATAAGAAGGCCATCATCGTCCATCAACTCTGCAATGGAAGGATAGAATACTGTGATTCATTTTCCATCTAGTGCCACAGATGCTGTAAAGTAGGCTTAAGCCAAATTTGGTGCTCACAGCTTCTAGTAAGGTTACATGAGACAATTCACAGTCAGAGCAAAAGATGGATTCCACCAAAGCAGAGAATCTAATCTAATCCATTTACATGCATCAAGAATAGTGTCAGGAACCCTATTACAGAATTATGTTTGTAAATGACTGTGCAGTTGTGGCTCATTCAAAGAAAGACCTGAAGATAATGATAACTCATTATTCAGCAGCCTCAGTAAACTTTGTCTTAACAATTAGCATTTCAAAGAATAAGGTTACGTGCTAACCAGCTCTAAATAAACAGTGGTATTTTTTTTGTGGGGAAAAAAAGAAAAAACATAAAGATCAATAATAAATACAGAGTGACAAAATTCACCTTTCTTAGAGTTCTCACAAACAAAAAACACATGCAGGAGATGAAAATATTAAGCTGCATATACAAAAGGTTAGCACTTCACACTGTGATCTGTAGAACAGCGTTGAAATAACATAGTTTTGCCCCTTGTACAATGATGATACTAAACAGCGTTGCTTAATGTTGCATTGCCCTGCTTTCTATCCTCTGCTAAGATGATGCGGCACAGAACTGTTAGTCGTAATATGGTACTCAGAGATGAAGCAGGAGCTTCGTAAGCGAATCATCTCAGTCAAGTTGTTCCATTTAATGTCCACCTTCTGAATCAGGGTTACAACTGCAGAGAGCTGGCAACTGATCTGTTTGGTCTGTTACAGTAACTACCAGGGACAGAAGACATGGTGGCCAAGTGCGGCCGAGGGTTACAGCCCACAATGTGTGCATAAATTGGATTTCATTTGATTAAGAGTTGCATCTAAGTGAATGTAGAAGAGAGGGTGTGATTTTATTTTTTTTTTCTTTGCTTTTGAGTAAGCAAACCCAGAAAACCAGCCAAACAGCTAAAGCAAAGTACTGTCAGAGTGCAGAGGGGGTGGGGGGGTGTCAGAATCTAAATAAGTCATTAAAAAGATATTCAGAACTGTGAGCAGATAAAACACTTCCTGCAGTTTGAACCATATTCATTAATGGAATCAGGCCCTTAAATGCATTTTTATTCTTGAATGACACTGAATTAAAGAAATTCCTAATTCTATCAGCTCTTTTCCTCCAGAGAAGACAAGTTTTATTATTTGACTGTTAAAATCAAGAAGGGTAATGGTGACTGATGTATATTATGTGATGATGTATATTATCCAGTAGCAAAATACAAAACCTGCACTTTTTCTAACGCGGGATAGTCCAGCAAGTTTACAGATAACGCTAGTAAAGAATGAGTGATCATTCTTCTGAGTGGATGAAAAGTATATGTGAAAGTAATGTCAGTATAGGAACAGTGCTTATAGGATATAATGGATCTAAAGTAAGAAAATGAATTATTTTTAAGACACGACCAAAAAGACCTTGTAGGCTTGTAGTACAGATATGGAGCACAATTGTAGCTGCTAATCTTGCCAGGTATTGAGTCATACCTGAGCTGTAGCTGTCAAAGCCAGTTGTCTTTGTGCAAAAGAAAATGCTAACTATATTTTCTGCAGTATTAAGTGATCTAAGGATTATCCTCCTTGTAGACAGGTTGTCTTCTCAGCTATCTAACTGATGCCACCTTCTCTCCTGAAACAAAAGGAGACCCCTTATTCAGTCATTGTCCTTTTAGTGGCTTCCTTCTCCATGGTACTGCCCATTTTAGCTATTACTATTTGATGTGTATGAACACATCACTTCTTGCAACATGTACAAATATTTTATTCAAAATCCACAGGTGGATAAAAAGTATTTAAATCCTACCTCACTGAAGGGAAACAAGGGCTAGAAAGAATAAAATTTTGCCCAGTAAGAAAAGCAAAGCTATGAAAATAAAGCATAGATATATGATGAGTAATTTAACAAAGAATGAATAAAAGAAGTGTTGGAAGAAATGTACAACCAGAAGCAGGACTGTATATAAGTATGTAATCTTAAATAATCATATCTCATTGAAATCATGTGTTGGTGTTCCCCACCAAAAAAAGTAGAAAGAGTTTCTGTTGCTGATGATATTTGGGTTTTTCTTTAAGAAAATATAAGCTTGACGTGTAAGGTAGATAGGAGACAAAATCTGGACAGACTTCTATCAACAGGAAATTAGTTACATCAGAAAAAAAAAAAAAAAAAAAAAAAAAAAAAAACATTCTCTGAAGCTAAATGGAAATTAAATCCATTTTATCTGCAAAACAGGAAAATCAAAGAAAAATTAGTCAAAAATTTACAGGAGTCCCACAACCAAGGATCTTTCAGTGTTATTAAACAGCATCCTATTGTTCTTATTTGGAAGATAGGTGTATCATTAACAGAAACAAAAACAGTAGTTAGATATACTGGCAAGGATGAGACTGGGTATGAAGAAATGAGCAGAAAAAATAACTAGAAGATATCCTGTAATATGTTACAGGATATAGATATGCCATTATGTACAGGTGAAATATATATGCTTGCTAGCTGACTTACAAATTATGGTTAATGGACTGCATTGATCAGATGAAGTTTGAATAGCAAGCTTACAGTGCGGTTTCAATATACTGTATCTGTTTAATGGGACTGAAAAAACTCTTCCAATATATGAAGTTCCTATGTAGTGAAAGCCCCCTCTAGCAAATAACTGTTGAGAGCATAACAACATGGTGCTAACCCTACCGTATTGAGCATCAGTAACAAGAGGACACCAAAGGCCTATGGATGCCAATAAGGATTATTTGCTCATCTTGGATCTTAGTATATTTGTTAGTGTTGTTTTCCTAGGTTGGGGATGCCTATATATCTATAGAATTGTTGGGAAAAATAACATTTGACCTAAAAAAAAATAATAATAATAATAATAAAAAAATGAGTACAACTGCTTGACCACTTCAGGACTAAACAAAAATTAAAGCATTTAGTTGAGGGCATTATCCAAATGCCTCTTGAGCACTGACAGGCATGGGACATGAACCATCTCCTTAGAAAGCCTGTTCAAGTGTTTGACCACCCTGATTGTAAATAGATTTGCTCTTGTTGAACTTTATGCCATTGATGATTGCCCACTGTATCTAGGTTGCTCTGCAAGGCCTCTTGTCCCTCCAGGGAGTCAACAGCACCTGTCCAAGTTTAATACCATTAGCAAACTCGCCAAGGGTACATTCAATTCCTGCATGCAGATCGTTAACAAAAATGTTGAACAAGACTGGCCATAGAATTGAGCCCTGGGGAGCACCACTAGTGACAGGTTGCCAGCCAGATGTAGCTACGTTAACCACGACTCTTTGAGCCCTACCATTCCGCCAGTTCATCACCTGGCATGGCGTGAACTTCTTCATCTCACAGTTGGAGATGAATCTTCTTGAAACTGGTATTTGTTCCATTTAAGCCCAGGTAGTTAGTGTCTATGGCAAGAAAGCTTTTGCAAACTAAGGCTTTGTCCAAAAATAAATTGATTGGAATAGATTCTGTACCAAATACAGATTTGTGCTCTATTTACATTTTAGTGGGCCATTCCATCACTGACAGTATTAAATTGTTAAAATATTAATAGAGGACATCTACAAAATATGTTCTGTTAGTCCATGTAGATTGATGAATAAATAGACGGACAAGATTTTTTATTTTTTGGTCTAATTGTAGGCACCAAAACAAATACAGAATTTGAAGGTAGAGAAAGATAGAGTGCTAGGAATTTTTTACAGTGTGGGGAACAGCTGTGAAAAAGAAGGCAAGTGTATGAATATGAAGCTAAATATAGTCTAGAAGAAAATTCTAAATTCTGCATTAGAAATTATATTTGAGGAAGTTCTGTTCAAAGTAAATTTTGTTAATGAAGACAAGATCTTGTATTTGATGTTATGAAAAAAAAATGAAAAAAGAGAATTGACATGGTTCAAAGGCTGGATTTTATATTAGCCTGCAGATTACAGTGTTATCAATGCAAAGTGACTGCAAACCTCTGCCACAGATGTGGTATTTGCTAACAATTTTGTTCTCTTTGCATCAGTGCCCACAAAGCACCACAGCATCTTTGGTAGCATATAGGTTACACATCAAGCAGAACTAGGAAATATTTACCTTAGGAAAAGAAAAAAAAATCTTTGATCTACTCAATTTGGAACAATGCCAATCCCTAAAAACTGCCTTTTTTTTTTTTTTTTCCCTAAGAGATACCCTCTTTCACACAAACCTTATTTTTTCATCAATATTCTGGTGCGTAGTTCCCAGATTGGTTGGCCAGTATGTCTCATGTGATGGCATCTTTCTGACTAGAAGAGACTGTGATACATATGCTATAATGAGCATAATCTTGTTGTTTCAGGGAGCAAGCAAATAAGCACATTAGAAAGTATTTTGTATTTATTGACTTTTCTCTTCCTTGTTCAATTCACATCTCAGCTTCCCTGCATTTTTTTTTTTTTTTTTTTTCTGAAGGGTGAAAACAGGTTCTGCTCTGATAATGAATGAAGTAAAATGCAGTTTGGGGGAATAATCTTCAAAGTGACAAGATTATTTTATCTACTGGCTTTCTGAGAAGTTTTTTGTGGGTCCCTTTTTGTAAACATGCTATTTACTCCCAGCTGGAAACATTGTCAACTTCGTATCTCCTTAGGTCTTTAGAGTCCTGGGAAATGAAGCTGAAATCGTGTGTTGTTAGATACCGTGCTATGATTTGGAAGGTTGGAGAATATGAGGCAAATTATATGATATTGGTACACAAGTCACTTTTCTCATATACAGTAAATTGCAGCACAAAGAGTGCATAAAAAGCAATTAAGTGATTTGTGAACCAGGCTCTTGACATATTCAAAAATTACTAAGGTGAATTACTCCTTGGATTGTAAGATAATTATAGCACCAGTCTTCTACTCATCAACAATGTAGTCCTCATACAGGCGCGATTGCAATGGAGTGCTGTATTTTTATATGTGGCCCACACTCTAATTAGCACATTCTAATTTCAAGCTTAAAAGAAAACAACATGAAACATATGGCTTATAGCATTTTATTGTTAACAACTTAGCTGTATGTCTCACTGTGAGACAAAAAGCCAATCTTTCTTTTCTTTGATTCAGCCTTGCTCCCTGCTTTTTTATTTCTATCAGATAATTAAATAACCCAAACAAGATGAAATGAGTTACTTAATTTCTTTAGGAATTAGAGGTAATTTAGGTTTGAGAAACTACTTTTTTTTCAGAGTATTTGAATGTTTTGTTTATAACAGCTTAGCTCTGCTTGTTTGTTCACTCATTTCTTTTCATCTGCAAGGTTTAAAATCAATCAATGATGTCCTGAATTCTGGCTATATTTAATGAGAGAAACTGCTTGTTTTATTTTTGCAGTTAAATGCTTCATACTTTCCATATTTTTTCTTTCTCCCCCGCCCCTTTTTTTTGTCCTTTAAGCAGCACGCTAATAGCATTAGGCTCCCAAACTGAGAATGTTGCTGATGGCAGAGTCACAGAGCACGCTAATTACTTGCACAGAGGTCATAAAGTCAGTGAGAGACAGGTTCTGATAAGACGGGGTAATTGCAATATTCATAACTTCCTTTTCTTGCTCCTTTGTATTATTTTTTTTCTCAAATTCTCGCAAGTCTGTCTCCATATCTCCCATGAAGGATAAGATGTCTTCATCATAACAAAGCTTTCTTGGTGGATTTTTGTGGTGCAAAGCAGATGGCGGTGCTCCTACCGTCTCTTCAGAAGAGAATACATTAAGGGTAGTGCCCCACTGGCTCTTTGATGAGACAGGTCTGAAATCATCAAAGGCTGGCCCTCTTCTTTCCATCAAAAAGTACAAGCAAGGCCTATAGAGACCACTGTCTATGGAAGACGATAACAGTAATTAGCCTTTATGATAGATAAATCTTCATCCTCTGATGATCAAAGACAGCTAAAATTACCAAATTATATGTGGCAGTTTTGTAATATGAATAAAATGAAGCAGCTTTATAATCTCTATGATCTTGTTACATTGAGTGTTAACTCTATTTTAAGTGCATTTAGCATTAGTTTGGTTACTTGTTTCAAACACAAGAGCTTATTTTTGTTAAAAAAAATATTTCTCTATTTAATCAATTATTAATTCTTCATGCAATAAAATGATTTGATAAAAGACATGACAGAAAGGATGGGCATTAGGGGAATAGGAAGCTTTTACAGTCTTTCCCTTTTTCTCATTTTTTCCCTGTATTTTGATGTTCGTTTTTCTTTCTTTCTGTCTTCTCTACTGTTGCCTGCCTGTTACAGTCTTATTAGATGCAGCCCTCTCAGGGTGTCAAGCAGGAGGTGGGACTCCCTGACCTCCTTCAAAATCAGTCTGAAGAACAGGAGCCGGTCACCGGCATAACTGGTAAAATAGCTGAAAATCTTGTCACAGAAGATGGGAGCCTAATTCTTTTGCTAATGGCAACATCTCCTCTTCAATGAGGCAAAGAACTAAGGGTCTAGGTGTCTACAAGCCTCTTGCTTCTTTTTTTTTCCACTTAACAGTGAGAGTCCTTAGTTCTGTGGTCTGCCTAAATAATGTTTTAAACAGTTTTTTTCCAAATTAGATTCCCCATCTTTTAAGTAAATCTTAATCTTTACTTAAATTTTAAGAATTTTAAGTAAAATCTCTCTCTCTCTCTTTTTTTTTTTTTTTTTTGTCTCAGCAGTGGTGACATGTTCCTGGGCACTCTTAAGATGTTATTTTTTCCATCTTTCCATATATTTCCATAAGTTGGATAAATACTTGGTGATACTGAGCACTGTGATAGCTAACTTCAGGCAGCTCATTTCTGGAGTTCCTAAATCCTGCTGCATATATACTGCATGCATCCTGGCAGGAATCTCAGAGAGGGATCCCATATAGCCCTGGTGCTACAGATGCAGCCAGAAGGCAACCTGCTCAGCAGGAAAGCCTTGGCAGACAGGGTTTTGGGAAACCATAACATCAGGAGTAATTTAAAATGACCTCTCTGACTGTGCAGTGAACTGTGCGTGCCCCTGCAGTCAGCTCACAGGTCTCCACTGCAGAGCAGTAACTAATAGCTGAAGGGTGAGATGGCAACGAGCAGCTGGAAGGCGGCCGCTCCAGAAGCTACCGCAGCTACCGCACAGCCAGACGTCGGGCTGCATTCCAGCTTCGCTCCTGGTCTGCTGTCACTGCTCACCTGCCCTTTCGTGCACCCAGCAATTACAGAGAGCAGAGCCCTCTCCTCCAGAAAGGGTGAGGCAGGAGGGAAGGGTGCTCGGCGGGGGGTGAGCATGAAGGCGGCGCCCTGGCCTGAGTGAGGACCGGGAGGCCACAAGGGCAGCCGCGCTGGTGGCTGAACGGGGGCAGGCAGCCTGGCCAGCTGGTGCGAGCTGCACACACGAGCAGCTGGCTTCTGATCTGGCTCAGCATTAAAAAAATATTGCATACCGGGACCAACTTCAAACTTAAGAAATTAAGCACTTTGTAGCCTTTAATAACTTCTAGCTGAGGAGGGATGAGTGGGATGTGAGATTACAGTTTTGGATTTCAGCACCTAAATGCCATTTAAGTCTGGTGCTAGGCATTTATTTCCTGTTTTGGATTTGATTCCAAGTTTATATTTAAATAGTTTTAAGATCTTTCCAAAGAAAACAATAAATAAGAATACTTTTTTTTTTTAAAAAAAAAAGGGGGGGGGGGGGAAAGAGGGGTACTAGTCTTTGAGAGTTACCATCCGATTTTGATAATGACCTGAAACATTCTGACACAAAAGCTCCACTTCTCTTGCTGCTTTCAGATAATAACAGCTAAGCATTGTTATTATTATACAAAATGTGAAACTACAATATGTTCCATAAGGGAATAACTCTTGTTGCCAAGGTGACTTAGAACACATCCCTGATATATAAGTAACTTTCAAAAAGAGTGATAAGACAGATGAAGAAAAGAGGTAAAAGACTGGAGTAGTGCAATGAGTTATATAACAATATATTTCAACGTTAATATCCAACTAACAGAGTTCTTTTTTTCAGGCAAATATGGACTAATTTGAAGTTCAAAACTACTATTATTATTTTGGGATCATAGTCTAGTTTGTTTCAGAACATGTTTGACTGTATCTAACTAGTCTTATTACAGTCAAAGGTTTTGTTACCTGTTAGATGTTTCTGCCTCAGTGAGGTAAAGGGATATTTTTCTAGCATCATTTCATATTAAATGGTGTGCAGGAGACAGCTTTGAGTGTACAACAAACACTTTTGCAATGACATTTGAGTCCTGTCCTAATGTATACCATTTTTTTTGAGTCAAAGCATATTTCTCTCTCTCATGACCTAGGCCGAGGCCACATCAAAGTCAGCTCAAGGGTATCAGCATCAGAGAGGTGAAGGACTAAATTAGCATGAGCTTGTGGTTTGGTACTGCTACCAGATCACCTTACCTTTCTGACACAGAGGTCCATTTTTTTAATTATTATTTTTTCAGTGGAAGGCCTTCAGCTGTTGGTCATTAGCTGTAGCTTCCCTATGTGGATATACAGGGCTGCAATTTGCTGAACTATCTTACCTTCATGTTTTCCTCACCATTGGAATAATAATGAATAAGCAAATAGTGTGAATGGGCTGGAGTACAATGTGATAGAGCTACAGTTGCCTAAATGAGCCTGAGGCCCTTACTTCAACACCTACTTCTTCTTTCCTGATCGTTCTTAGTGGATCATACACACACACACACACACATATATATATAAAATTGAAAGATAGAGCTATGCTTGGATTTTGAGACATGTTCTGCAATGGTGAATAACAGGTATGCACATTTTAATGTGAGCAGGATATATCTATTGTTGTCTGTCATGTCTAAAACAGGAAACATGAGCATCTTGAGGAGTTTGAGGAGAATTTATGATCCAGTTAACTGAATATGAATTACTAATGAATTGAAACACTGAAAGCACACATGGTAAACATGACCGAAGAGTGAACTGGTCTGAATGTTAGAGCTGTTTCTTTGTGGTTGTGATTGACAGGAAATCATATAAAAGGAGAGGAGTGGTCATATACAGTATGCTATACATTTTTAATCACTGACCCAGTGACACATCCAATATCTGGATAATAGTCCAGAAATAGCCTTCTTGTGCCATTGCTAGACTGTTTGTCTGGGCAAACAACCACATTTGTGATGGTCTTTGTCAAAACCAGTTGTTTAATGTTGAGGTTTTATCCGTTCTAAACCTAGACTTGGTACTTGGTCTATGGAATTCAGCCAATACGAAAGCACACAGGAGGTTCTTCTCTAGAAAGCAGGTAATAAAATCGCTCCTTTGGAAGCACGGTAGACATCTGGATAGGCAGCAAATGAGGAAAGCTATCTCAAATCAAAAAGGTTCAAATAAACCAAGTCTTAGCCCCGTTTAAAAGATATTCCAATCAATGTGTTAATTAATGAGTCAAGAACTGCAAATACTTTAGATAAACAGAGAAAAGTGTTGCATCAATTCTGCCTATAGAAACAAATTACATTTACAGCTGCAGCTATGTTTTGTAAGGAAGCACATGTAACCGGCAATACCAGGTGGCAGGCATATTTTTGGAATCCTGCTACTCTGCTGTGTTTTCTTGAGTATCAGATTGCTTGCTCTTTAATAAAGCTAATTAATTTTACTATCTGATATAAAAATAAACAGATAAAAATTGCCTTTAAGAAGCTTCTCCATAGCAGGAAAACCAGCACTTGCAGCATTCTGATGCTGAAAACTGCCCTCATTCACACATGAGCTGCTTAATCTGTAGCAATATGGTGTAGTAGGGTTCAAGGTCACTCATTTGCTTCTAATATAGGTGTAAGATGTGCAGAGGTGGCACAGACTGGGAAGCATTCCTCCCTTAAGGGCTAAAGGAAAATGGGCTCTTATGCTTGCCAGTCCTGCTGCAGACCCGGTGCCATGCCTGCGCCTAAATGGCAGCCTTTCAGGCGCATATCTGGATGATGGCATTTGACAAATCTTCCCTGAAGCACAGCTGCCTTTGTATTTCTCCCTGGCAGTGTGCTTCAGATGTTTCACATTCTAACATCCACAAAGCAGACCATTGTGGAAGCTGCTGGGCTCAAGAAGCAGACAGATCCTTTGGTGTTCCTTACCTCCCCTCCATGAATGATCTGAGAAGGGGACATTCAGGATGTTTTTATTCCTTCATGCTATGATCCAGACATGTCCAGGGTGAGAAGAAACTGTGGTCCCATCTTCAGTGAGCCTCTTGCATATTTCAAGTTGCAAACTACCTTTTAGTAAATCTTAAAACAAACAAAGCAAATAACCCCTTAAGGAGAGATGCAGTAAGGAAGCTGAAAAAAAAAAAAAATCTAAAGAATGTTCTTGTCCTCCCAGATGTTAGCCTTAATTTTCCTTTATAAATGAGTTGTGAAAATCAAGTACAGTATATTGGCAAGAACAGGCCAGACATTTCAGTCTGTAACTTTTTTTTCCCTGTTGAAAAAGAATGAGCTAGCTTGAAGAGGAGGTGATTCTGAGACTGAATTATTTAATCAGAATCTACATGTGTTCTTCTGAATTGCTAAACAGTTTTTAATGTTAACCCCATGATGTGCCCTTCCTCACTTTCTGTGACTTTAGCTGACTGATTGTCCTCTTTTTCTTCTTTTTTCTCCTTGTTTTAAAATTTGTTTTATTTTACTTTATTATTATCATTGTCTCCCCCCTTACAATCCTTTTAATTACACAGGAGTAAAATCAGTGACAGAATTATACTTGATATCAGTGGGACCCAAGTTTTACTCCAAGTATGCAGACCTATTGGGCACAACTTCAGAAAGCTATTCTTTGCAGTGCTGATTCATTCTTTTCTTCCTGCTCCCCCATGATCAACTTTTCACACATGCATGTCCTTTGAGGCCTTAAAACCACTTATTAACTCACATAGTTGACTTCTGTCTGGAGAGAGGAGGAAAAAAAAAAGGGGGGAAAACCACCAGACCACCAGATTGTACTTCTCAGTGGAACAAGGCAAGACACTACCGGTAAATGAAGTACAATCTCCAGGAGACCCAGGGATCAGCTCATGATAAAAGATTCTGTCCAGTGGAATTTGTCCTACACACATCTGCACTGAAGTGCTCAGCACACAGCAAAGCCAGCACTGAACTTCCCGCACTAGTTCTTATTTTGTGTTGTATGCAATGAAATTGTGTGCTTTGTGCATACGTATGTGTGCATATCTGATAAATACACTTGTGTAGGTAAAAACTGTTTGAAAAAATGCATTATCAATGAATTAAAATCACAAGATTAAACCTAAACATTATTTATTTAGAGCAATTATACATTCAGTGGAAACACAGACAGGATATATATCCTTTCCATACCCTTATTATTCTTCATAGAAATTTTCCCAAGATGTTTCAGGCTATTAATTTTACCCTTAGATAGCAAGCTGGGATTTCTAACTGCTAGATAAAAAAAAATAAAAAATAATAAAAAAGCTTTTTTGTCTCCTTATAAAAATTCAACCTTGTTGCTATCTTATAATGACTCAGACTCCATTTCACCAGTGTCTCCTGACTAATTTGAGCCCATTGCTAGTTACTGGTACAATCCTCCCCAGGGGTACCAAATGCAGAACCACTTCATGTGGCCTGTTGAATTTTTTATTTCCAGTAGGTGAGTAGGAGCAAGAAAATGAAGATCTATCTTCTAATGAAGCTCCTCTGTGATTTACATTTACTTTCTGTCACTGATTGACATTATCATGACATTAATACCTTATCTTTTTCATCCTGTAAAAGTTGCTATTGGATGATACGAATTTTAAGAGATGCAAGTGCTTATTTTTCTGTATTCTTTTCTACTTTTTTTTTCCCCCCTTGGTAAGCTTAAATACTCATACTAATATTTTAGTTGTTTCTATGGCCCATAATATCTCTACATTTTTATATCTTTAAATGGTATTGGTTTCCAAATAAGTTAAATGTTTGTATAACTAGCACACTAATGTTTTCCATCATGACAAAGCTGAAATTCAGTTATGATTTTCTTGCTTAGGGTTTGTTTTTTCTTTCATTAGCAATTCAAGACTTCTTGATGTGAACATCATAATACCCATTTTCTTACTTGTGCTGATCTGTTCAAGTTAGTTGAGGGATTGAAGAGCTTATGCTGTGCTGTTATAACTCAGAATTATGTCTGGTACTGAATCTCAGACTTATTAACTTATGTAGCTAATGAAAGGGTCAGCATGGGCATACTTCTCTTGTTCCACATATAAAAAGTGGTCCTGTAAGTTCTGGGTGTAACCTTCATTTTAGATACTTAACAAAAAGCAGAGACTATCTTCAGCATGAGGTTTGAATACTTTACATTTCAGGAAAAGTAAATATTTCATTTTCGGTGTTATTTAATGGTTTTATCAAACAGAAAACTTATGCACATTCTTAAATTTCAACTGAAACAGGGCTGTAGTATTCTTTGTGATTTCTTTCAGGTCCATAGTTTACTGTTATCTTCTGTTTGGTAGTGTAATCCTTCCTAACCACCTATTGAGTAGGAGGAAGCTGTGCTTGTTTTGATATTACAGTTTCCACTGAAGTCAACTTTGATTTTTTCATAAATAAAGAAAAGAAAGTTTATCGTCTTCACATAACCCAACTGTGTGAAGATGCTTTATAGACATAATTTTGTATGAATTCCGATGAAATCACAGGGCGGCCTCAAATATACAGGGAGAAGCAAGCACAGGGTTTTCTTGCCTGCTCTTTGTCAGTACAAGGAGGGTCCAGGTATAGGCAAAGAAAGCTCTGCCAGACCTGGAAAGACAGGACCAATGAATGGAAAAAAAAAAAAACATTTGTCAGAAGGAAATGCCATGTGGTCCAGGGCTTCTGTTCTGCGGCAGTGTTGACAAAGCTGGAGGACAGTGATGTGTGCACTGCAAATCCTGACACTGTCCTGAGGAATGGGAGGATCCATCCTGGCTGTTCTGTCTTGCATGGTGGGATTCCCATGTGAATCTCCTGGCAGCCCTGTGACTGCGCTGCCTCACTCCTGCGAGGTTGCAGTGGCTTGCAGCCTGCATTCAGTAAATGTACCATGCATGCATACTGTGCCTTCTTTTTCATGAGAGAAATGGACAAAGACTTCTATTCCTTTATGTAAGGGCAGTTACTTCAGATTTGTCCCTGTTCTGTTCTTTTACAACACACATCTGGCTGAAATAGGAAACTAGTTTCGTTTGTTCGTTTGTTTTTTATGCATAAGAATCTAGTTAATACAAATAAATTTAGGTAAAGTTGGCAACCTGAAATGAAAACATTGCAACTGTGAATGGTTTGTGCTTTTCTTAAAACATTTCTTTGTTTCATGTTTGTGAAACAGTAAACATTTTTGTTTTACAGTAAATATTGGAGCATGAAAGGTATTATCCAAAGAAAAAGACGTAGTTTTTTCTGTCATTCATTTTCATAATATATAGTAGTTCTTTACTTAAAGATGATGTGGGGAGAAAAAAGTGAACCTGAGTCCTTTGAAGCGAAAGAAATGGTGGTGGAAGGAACACAAGTTGTTGCCAAAAATGACTACAATGAGCCACTAAACCAGATATGTTACTGCTAAATCCTCAGCATAAAGTAAGAGCATGTACTTACCTTAGGGAAAGCAATGATGACTCTAGTTCTGAGAGGAAACTTTCCACCTTACTACGTTGTCATTTTGATTGCTGTCTATTTTTCTTCTTTTTTTCCTTTTCCTTTTTTTCCCCAGTATCCTTTCATTTTGGTGGTACATGAAATTAGTGCAGTCTAACGTATGTGAAATGTGTATGTTGCACACACAACAGGGCTGATGTCTACAGGTACAGCTATACTGCTAAATAAAAAGAAGGCTGTTGATGAGGAAGTTCACCTCTTTTTTTGTCATCGCCACTGACTTTCGCCATCATGGTCAGCCAGCTCCCTGCCTCTTTTTTTGAGTGCCCCAATAAGCCATTGTAAAATAAAGCCCAGGTGTACTTCTGGGAACTGTTCGCAAGGATTGCTCCCCAAAACAGTACTAGTGAGACCGCACCAGGTTGTCTCCCTTCCTTTCACATAGTCCTCTAGGAGTACACACAGATCCTGGCCCTCAGGAACATCTCTGCGTACATCTTCACTATGCTGATGAGTCCAGCATGAAGAAGATCTATCAAGATACTCTTTGTTTACTAAGATCCAGCTTCATATACTAATAATGAGAATAACTGGTTGAAAGCTTTTATTTGAATGAAAAAAATCGTATTTCTTAAATTCTAATTTATTTACCATACATACATATCTAATTTTTGAAAATATAACTTACCTCTTTATATATATAATTGACTGAACTACCCTGTCTAAAGTGTTTTGGTGTGGCCGTGAAGTCAAAGGAATATTTCAGTCGGTAAAGGTCTATTGTGATTTTGCAAATCACCAACTTTGGGTGATTTTTCAATATGATACATTATGACATGTATTTGTATATATGAATGTAATATGAAGCTGGGGGAGAGCACTTTGGACAACAACACAGTTTCCATGGTCCATCAGTGCTAATGCTGGAACTTGTTTATTCCCATTTCTGTGAAGAGTGATGTTCTCAAATAGAAAATGGAGAAATGGAAAAACTTGAAAGTGGCTGTGTGAATAGCAATAACAAGTGCAGTTATGGTTCAAAATCCAGCATTACAGTACCAAAACCAAACCAAAGTAAAATTCTGAAAGAAAAATAAAATCCCTTCAGACTGCAGTTCTTTAGTAACCCCTGAAGCCTAGCTGTTGCATGAGAGCTAGGCACTTTTTTCTATGTTCTACCAGCTCTGAGATAAATGCTGTAATACAAGTCTAGGTCTACAACGTCCAGTTTGAGATCAGTTTGGCTCTGGATCATATGGGAGGCAGAAGTGAATTCAGTGCCTATTAAAATGCTTATGAAAAATAGATAAAGCCTTTCAAACTTCAATAAAATGCTATTTGATTTAGTCAGCAGATAACATTACCCACAACAAATTGCATACCCCATCTTAAGAGCTTCAAAGTCATCAGTCTAAGAAGGGTCCTGGAGACAGCGTGCAGGAGAGCTAACTCCAGCACACACTGATAAGCAGCCAGTTTTGAGGACATGAAGAGGACACAAACACTGTGGGGTTTTTTGAGTATGTGGAGAGGAGCTGGATACTCTTACCAGGAGTGGAAGGATAGACCAGGCAGGGGTTGCACCAAAAGAGAAAATTTCTGTACAGATACATTCAAGAAGATCCAGTAAGAGTGGAATTATGAAATATATTTGGGTTGGGCCTTTTGTTTGCAGCCTGTTTATTTGCTGAGGTGTTCTGGATAAAGCTTTCTGCCAAAAACTCTTAAATCTTCATTAATAAATAAATAAATAAATAAAAGGAAAATTAAAAAAAAAAAAAAAAAAAAGAAACTCCTGAGGATGCCTAGAGCTTATGTTGTTGATTTTCTACTCAGGCAGTTTGGGATGGTGAGCACCTACTTGTAAGAGAGGAATTTCAGGAAGTGCCTTGAGGAAAAATATTCATTCAGACAGAACCCAGATAGAAAGATATAAATTGCACCATTCCTCAGGTAGTTTACCCAGTCTGGTTGAAAAATAATAGCCACAGCTTCCCTTTACTTCTCTTCTTCCTGTTTTTCTTGAATTTGTCCTTAACACATGTGAAAGGAATAATTCCCTCTCGTTCTTTCTGGGAACGCTTATGGAAGAACCACTGATCACATGGACTGATCTTTCTGTAGGATGTTGCTGTAATTCCAGTGCCGTTCATCTGCACTCACCACAGCAGCATTGCTCTTGCCCTCCACCCGCCCCTTGCTGCTCTGGCAGAGTGGTGCTGAGGTGATCTGCAAATCTGTTACATGTACCTTCTAGCAAGCCAGCAAGCAGACATTATAACTTCTCGTAGTTATTCTTATTCTCTGTTTTGACCTCAGTCCTGGTTGCAGCACTTAATATGATTTATTTATTCATAAGATACTAAACCAACAATACCGTGTTTAGCTTGGGCTGCCCATGAGACATAGAAGAGAAGTGCTGACATGTTATTGCTAAGGGCAATGGGCAGATTACTCTGCATTAGATACAGAAGGTGCATTTATTCATCTATAAGCATTTTTATAGTGACTGTAATTGTAACACCTGGGCAATGTACATGCACTATAAAAATGTTGAGAACCGTCCATTAGGGCAGTTAATTCTCTGTCCAGTTTCTGGTTTAATTGAGACATTCTGTCTTTGACTGTGTTAGTGTTTCTAATTTAAGGCATGCAGTAGGGAAAAGCCAAGCCTCACAGCTGTGAAAGTATGTGGGTAGATACTTGGATGCTGGAGGCCAAGGCTGAGCAGGAGGGAGAAGAGAGTATCATTGCAGAAGCAGTTACACATAGCTTTAGAGATCATACTGCTTTCTTTGTTGTAAAAGTGCTGGGCAAAATTTATTTTATGCCTAGCATTTCTGATAGAAATCTGAGCTTCGAGGAGCATGAAACTAATCAAGGTTGAATTTGGTTAATAGTTCTGGTAAGAACAAAGAGGGGAAGAATTTAAAAAATGTCAAAACATATCATTTTGACCTTTCAAAAATGAAATGTTCCATTTCAGAAATGCCAAACCATTTCATTTTGACATTTGTAAAATGAAACTTTGCCTTTTTGATTCAAAATGGCATTTTTTCCTTAAAAATTGACCTACATTGTTCAAATAGTATGAATCTGAGATAAAATAATTCCAGAATGCTATGAGTTGAATAAAAATTATAATTTTTCAGAAAAAAAAAGTAAAACAAATCCCACTCTTCTTCCAATTACTTTCCTAATTTCGTTTCTTATGTCATTGCTATTGCTGTTATCATCATATACGTTTTGTTATGTTTTCTTACTCAGGTTCTCCATCTTTCCTCTGTTTTGCACTGAAATGAAAAATCTGTACTTTGCTATATTCTAACTTGGTTTGAGATTTTCCCGGAAAGTGTTTTAACATGCAGTTTCATTTATTTTTATTGTTTTAACCTACTACAGATGGCTATTCAAATTCATCTTGTTCTTTATTTTCTCCTTTTTACTGCTTGCTTCTTGTTAACTGTATATGCGAAAAGCAGCAGAAGACTGAAACTCTAACCTTCGGACTGTGTCTGTTACAGCAAAATGTGCCATGGTCCAGTCAAGGAATGTACAAGTCCACTTGTGCACTTGGAACCTACATCAGAAGGAACCATTGAAAAACATGCTTGAGCTGACTGATCTCTTGCATGTTAAATCTGAGATTGATTTCAGGGAATTTCCCAGTCCCTTAAAAGACCAAAGGAAAGGAGAATGTTAAATACTTCTGTCATTAATGGGCCTTTGCCAACCATCTTCTTTACTACTGTCTTGGAAATAGCTCTTTTAAAGAATCAGATTTCCTATTATGCTTTTAAAGTGGGCCCAAATATAGAAATTCTTGATGGAGTGCCAGGCAGTGAACGAAACTAGATCAAAATTGGTTCCTAAACCATAGCTGAAAATGCGCAGGCACGTAGTTTAGCTCAGTAAATGCACTTGGAATGAAGAGCAATACTGCATTTCATATGCAGTCTTTTGCAGTTTCCAGCACTCATTTTTATGAGAATAGTGCTCTGATCTCTACTTAGGTTTGATATTTTATGGTGTACAATCTATGGTCAGTAACACACTGCCCCTTGACACAGAGAGTCTACTGCCTAAGCAGCAAGGATTGGTAGTAAAATGGGTGTAGAGGTATGAACAAATTTCTCCATGGTAACATAACAGGATAATGGTGTATTTGGTATTCAAACTCTAGTAAATTGTTGCACAATCAAGTAACAAGCAAGACTTTGAAAGGTTTGTAGAAAAGGGAAGAATGTGGATGACTTTTCAGTTCATGTGAGGTTTGAGGACAAGCCCATGTAAGTGTAGAAACACTGAAGACCAGTGATTAAAGTTGAAAGAGAAAAATATATCTTATTAAAGAATTCAATTTTTTGGTCAAGGGACTTACTAAGAGGAAGAAAAAAAAATTATCCAGTTAGTTTCATTAATAAAACCCGAATTCCCTGTGGATTCATTTTCATGGCATAATACATTCTAGAGCAGACACATGCCTAATTGGTACTCCAGAAGCCTGTTTATAATAATAACAAGACAAAAATAAAATCTTTGAAGTTCAAGGAAAGTATAGACTGAATTCCACTTCTATTGTGCTACCTTATAAATATTTCAGTAGAAGCCAGAGCTATAGTCTCAGAGGGGAGCTAGCCAATTATATGGAGATTGTTGGAAACAGTGAGCATTTTGTTCCAGACCACACTTAAACCCCAGGTAACCCAGAGACAAGGTCTGTTGGCAGATACACAGTATGTAAGAGATTCATTTTAGCAAAACAGCAAGAAATGATATCTTCAGTCTTCAGATAGACTGACTGTTCACGAGCAGAATCTGGACAGATGAGATCTAGGTAAAACTGATATGGATGCTAAGAGATTCTTATAATTATGTAGCTGATGAGCTCATGGTATTTAATCACACTACAGACGTGATATGTTTCTTGCAGTGGTTTACATGGGACCATTGCTATGGTACTATCAATCTTCTGGTAGCTGGCACTTTAAATTGGCATTTTTCTTCAACTTTTGGAGGAATATGGTTAGATTGGGTATCTTCTGTTAGAAGCTTTTTAGCTCCCCTGATTATGAAGAAAAGCTGAATTAAATAATTGAAGCTTAACCAATAGACTCATAATCCCAAAAGCAAATAAAACTAAAACAGCATTTTAGATCTAACAAAATGTTTTGTGGGGAGACCTATGGAAGAACAATAGAAATTCTCAAAAGTCATGGTCTGCTTGATACTGAAAGCATGCAGAATTAGACATGAATCATCGTGCAAAGCACTTGTTTTGTAAAAACTTTTGCTGGTATGTGCCAGAGTTCTTCAATTCTGTACTGTATTCTGGAATCCTGGAAGATGGTGCAAATTACAGGCATATTTACTTCCAACTCCGCCTACACTGGAGAACACAGAGGGAGAAAATAACTAGATTTTCAAAGGAATGCAGAAACCTTAAAAAAATCCCCTATTTGTTCTGATCAATATTACATCATTCTTACAGTAAGCTACAAACATCTCAGGTGTTTGTGGCTTGATATATAGCAGTAATGTGGAAGCAAAGTTTGATCACAAGAGCTTCTGATGCATGGATGATCAAAAGTTGCTGCTCAGGGAGTTTTCAACTAAATGAATTTGTCTTGGATTTACCTAATTTTAAACCAGTAACCAGAATCCTAATACGACTGTGTGAGAAAAGGGCCTTGTCCTTTGAAGAGTAAAATTAATATAGTCTTATTTCTATCCACTGTGTCTCATAGATGGTGTCTTTGGGATCTAATCTTTCAACATACCTAAGGCTTTTAAAATGTTAGTGTCCTATAAACACACTGAAGAATCTCATAATAGCTGAGCTGATATTGCAGTCCGTTTCAATGATGAAACAGTGTTTACCCCTTTTTAAGACTTTTTTTCATAGTCCTAATTTACTTTCAAATATGCTTATAATTTTCCAACAGTTATGCAAAATTTAATAAAGCAGAACAGACATAATCAAAGGAAGCAGTGTAACAATATTGGATGCTACTAGAATAACCACAGAAAATGAGCATATCCTATCATCCAAAAGGGGCATATTGGAACTTATTTAATACAGAAGGAAATAGATGCAAGGTGATATTTCTAAGTAAGGTAAACATCCATGTAATCATTGCACTTGAGGACTCTTGAAAGAACTTTTACATATTTTCTAAAAACATTTCATGTCTGTGCTATTTAAGGATATGATACATGCAATGCAATGAAAATGGAAAAACCTTTCAGTACTTATGGTAAGAAGATGACTAGATGAAATTGGATGGAACTTTTGTTTACATTATGGACACCAAACAAAGGAAGAAAGATAAGCTAATTTTTCTCCACACGATAACATATGAAGTACATTCATAAAAAATAAGCAAAAATGTTATGACTAATCAGACCAGGGAGTTGTGTGACTTTTGGCTATGAAATTGTTTTACAAATGTGGTTACAAATAATTTCACATTCATAAGGTCTGTAGTAAATTAAATAGTTAAAAACAAGTTTTTTTTTAATTTTCCCTTTTTTTTTCTTTTTTTCTTTTTTTTTTTTAATAATAGCCATGTCCAGCAATCAAGAGTTAAAAGTTAGAACAGCAAGAATTTGCCTAGAAATTACCACAGGGAAAAAATAGATTTATTTTTTTATTTTAGTCTGTCATTAGGTAATTTAATATAGAAAGTATGAAGGACAGAGTAGAGGAAAGAAGAGGATCAACAGATAATCAACTCTTAAACTGACATGTAATTGCAAGCAGTGGCTGATGAATTGTGAAATAATGATACAGCTATCCAAACTACAGTTTCTGAACTTTCTAAAATAAATTTTATGTCAATGCTCAAAGGTACAGCCTATTTATATTTACAATAGCTATTGTTATTGCAGTCCTCAGTTATTTGCATTATATATTTTTAAAGTATTACTTTTGAAACAGTATTAAAAACAAACAAAAAACCACCACCAACAACAACTGATATGTTTTGCAATTAAAAGTGAGCAGCAGTCCCTCTTTACAATTATTGGCATATGTTTCCTCTCAACATCCCCTGAGACTCCATCTAGGGAAGTAGTTAACACATTTATCTGTTTCACTTACTGGCTAGCCCAAAATAGTTTAGAAGCTTTCCCTCTTCTCTGAACTGTTGAAGCTCTTCCTTATGGCTGATTTTATTTATATATATATACATAGAGAGAGAGAGAGTGAGAGAGAGAGGTGGTTTGTTTTTTACTTTATATATGTATATATATATATATTTAATTTGTATGTACATATTTATATATAAACGTATATGTATTTATATACATGTCTATTATATATTCATATGCGTGCATATATATGTGTGTTTGTGTGTTCTTGAATGTAGTCCACATAACACGTAGGTGACTGTGCTAATTTTAGAACTGATCATATGAAGTACAATACTAGCTCCAAACAATACCTAAGGCTGTCTGAACATATCTAGATAAATAAATAAATAATGTATTCCACAGAATTTTAGCACCAGGTATTTATTTCTGACAATACATTTTCTTTATATATCTTTATTTCTGGCAGCTTGTCCTCTGATTGCCGTCATCCAAGTGTGTCTCTAATAGGGAGAACCACATATATGGTGAACAGAATTCTCTAGTCAATGCTGGAAACTTAGTTAAGACCACGCCATTTAGTCAGCTACATGCAGGCTGCTGGTACCACTTTAGATGCCATGGGATATCCTCCTGTCTTCTGCTTCAGTCTACTGTATGCCAGTCCCACGGACACCTGTTAGGGGCGAAACATGTTATCTTGAATGGTATCAGATGTTTATGCCCAGGCAAGTGACCTGTATTTGCCTTGGAGCTAAGAATTGCCAGTCATCACTGCTGATACCTTGGCTGTAAGCTTCCAGTTGCTCTAAGGCCCAGCTCTCAGGCAGATTTGGGGAGCTGCCACTTCCCAGCAGAGGGGAACCGCTCTGAGCACAGCAGGGACCCAGCCAGTTTGAAACCTGCGCCCAGAATGGGATGGAGCAAGGAAAAGTCTCCTGGGCCAGGGGCATTGGGCTGTGTCTGGGCTAAGTGAGGAAAGGATCTTGGTTTGAGAAGCTGAGTGTTTCATGGAGACATTGGTAGGGATGGCTGGCCCTAAATTGCTTAAGAACCATGGTAGGAGAGAGGGAAAGGAAGCTACTTAAGTAGGGTAGATGCTCGTGATCCTATTTTGTTACATGGGAGTGCAGAGGATGGCATGGACTGGTGTCCTATTTAGGGACTCCTGCCCTAACACAGCTAGTAGCACATCCTTGACAGAGATTTTGAGCTGAAGATACTATTCTTTGCTTTGTTTAATGCATGGAAAAGTTTGTATAGCTTAGAATAAAGATATAAAGATGAGCTAATATCAATGGTTACTTCCCTAGTTATTTCAAAAGATGGGGAGGGGGATGTAATAAACTGGGAAATAAACTTCTACACTTGCACACAGAAGTGTCAGAAAAGCAGCAAGTAGGTAACAACACTCAAACAGTTTTGTATTACTAGTGAGGAGTCAGTAATATCACATTTTCATACATGTGAACTGTTTTTATGTGATGGTACATTAGTGGGTAAAAAAAAAAACATGTACATTACTCAGAGATGTAGGATATTCTAATTCATTTTGTCTTTCCCCATTTTGTGGATTCTATTTTCTGCCAGCTTTAGTGTCTAAAGCCTGTATATCTGCATTCAAATTAGTAGTGTAGCATGCCAAGCTCACTCCTCAGATATTATGGGGCTTTGTAATTGAACAAGTTGCATTAGGCTCACAACATGCCACATGTCCACTACTCTGCTGAGTAAGCAGATGTATATGGAATACCTTCCTCTCTGTTTCGCTGAAGAGTAAAGTTTCTCAAGAAATCTTGTTTTATGAACATGTGTCACCAGCAGTTACCCCAGACTCCTGGCACCTGTTAACATTTAGCCTGCCGTATCTTTTACGTGTCCCAAAGTACTGTGATATTAACAGGGATACTGAGGAACTGATGATCTGCAGCTCTTATTTATTTTGTTTCTGTGCTTCCTGTGAAGGAACATGTTTAACTTCAAGCAGCAAACTTTGAAAGTGTAATCTAAGTGCTGATTTAGGGATGTGTGGTGTGGAAGAAAAAAAAAAAAAAAAAGGCATTTCTTCTTCAGTGTAGTGTTGAAAAAGACAGGTCTATAATTTCTCATTAACTCAAGCACAGATAGAAATATCTTGCTCTTGCCTGCCCCTGTGTACAATGCAGAATTATTGTTGTTTTGGTCTGCATTGGTTCAATTGCTTGATTTTCCCTGTGGAAAGTACAGAGACACAAGTTATTTGTGTTATACCAAGGCTGGTATAATGTAAGTCAAGTATGTGGAAGTTAAGAAAGACATTACTCAGGTTGCCCATACATATCTGTTAGTCAGAAGCCTCTAATTATGTGATCTCACTGTCTTTTTTTCTGGCATGTTCCCATCCCATGCAGCATACAGAATGGATGATGCTTTTATGGACCAAGTGATCAGTTGCTTTTTTGTGTGTGTGTGTGTGGTTTTTTTGTTTGTTTGTTTTTTTCCCCATTTATTTGTTCTGTATGTGGCCATGTTTATTTACTGTAAATTGCAGGCAGAACTACCAATACCTTCATTTATTTTGCTGTGTTGTTCATCTGGAATCCTTGTGAAGCCTGTATCATTTAGTTCTGTGGGGTTGCACTGGTGAAAAGTATCTCCCAGTTTTGGTTTCTCACAGAGACACGATTGACTTGTCTTTTCAGGCTTTTTTTGGTCAGTCAGTATTTAGTTACCTGTGCGGGCTCTCTTGATGGCAGCTGACACTGCGAATACTCAGCGGTTCTGCAAATGAGATCCTCAGGTCCCAGAGCTGGCATCCAGAAAATGAGAAATACAAATTGGTTTAGCGTGAGTTGCATCACATCGCATCACATTTCTCACTAGTGACATGCTCGGAATTGGCCGGAATAGATGCGTGTGTGCGTTCTCTTAACTAACAGAGGAGCAGCAAGGAAGTTCGGGACCGCTCTTCCTCTGAGCTCCCCCTAGGACTGGAAATGGGGAGGAGGTTGCAACAGGAGAGGCTGGCAGCAGTGTTGTCACCTGGAGCGGGGACAACCCTCCTTCCAGCCTCCTCACCACTCTCACTCTTTCACGTCCTGGTGGCGAGGAGAGACTGAGCCCAGGGCTGCTGGAGTGGCTGCTGAAGGCGGTGGCAGGGAGCAAGAATGTGCTGTGGAGAGGTATTGTGAAGTGTTATTTTTGGAGGCAGGAGGTATTTCTGGTAGCAGGACCATCCTTCTGAACCATATAGCCTCCAGCCCCATCCTGTCGGTGGGGAACACATCAGCCTGAAAGATTAAAGTTCAGCAAAATGATAAGCCACCGAAACCAGGGCTTTGTAATGGGAACTGTCATGTAACTTGAATAATAGTCCCATTCATAATACTTACACTGGATCTTAATCTCACTTAAAGTGAGATTACTCTGGGGACTTAAAATAGGAGTATTTGTAATTTAAATGTCTTCTGGGACTCTTTACACCTCAGCTATCGTGCACAATGATTTGATATGTGCTCTCACTACAAATGTATGCGTGTGTGTACCTTTAAGTGTAGGTTTGTGAACATACACTTGCCATATATTTTAATATGTAGTTATACGTATGTGATAAAATACGTAGTGGTGTACAGGTAACAGTAAAACTGAGAAGCATAATGATGATTCCTATCTCTAATATTGCCAACAAATATTTTTGGTTTTTGAAATATTCAGTGCATTATTTTCTGTTTTCCTTTTCTGTAAAAAATATAAAAGCAAAATAGAGGGAAGAATGCAGGGAAAAACAAACAAACAAAAAAGAAGGGCAAGGAAAGGAATGCAGAAATCTAAAAATGAATTATTGATATGACCGGTTGTGAAGAAAAAAAAAAAGGCAAACTAAAATAATTCTTTTTTGAAATGTATGTCATTGGAAAGACTATCCATTCAGTCTTTGTTTTATGACCAGAGTTAAATACTTCCTATGCTCTGGACCAAACATTAAAAGCACTGAATTAAATTTTCACAAGGTGATCGCTTCTTAATATTTTTAGCGTATGTTTATATCATTACCTGTAAATTTTCTCTTATAGACATGCTCACAGTGAGCCCTCGATGGGATACAGAATTTCATGCTATTTATCCAGTGCTGGCCATAGCTTCTCCTCTTTGGCTAAAGCTCATCACTCTGCGTAAATTATCATAGCTCTTGCAGGTAGAACTCTATTATAGGTGATGCACATATGCCAGGCTCATCTAGCATTATAACACTTTCTGTCACCTTCATCCAAACAACATCTGGCAGCTGTTCCCAGAATGACATTTCAGACATGGAAGCAGACTTAATATGAAGAAAAATATGGTGGCAGTGGCAATACAACCACAGAACAACTTCCTTCCCAATTATGTAAAGATGCTTTTATACTGCAGTGTCTCAGGAGTCCCTGTTCATTCCCACTGTTTTTTTTTTCTGATAAGTGGTTTGCAACAGTCTAGTTTTCAACAGCGCTCTAGGTCAACTGCTCTCCATGAGAGAGGGTAAGAAAGGTGGAAGTCAGCTTTTTGAACCTGGCCTCTCAGACTAAGGTGGAGATACGCTCCTTCGACCTTGCAATGTATTGTGTACAAGTGTGCTCTTTCATTGTGGTTAACATGCTGTGAACCAAATCAATGCAACTTCAGTGATCACTTCAAAGTTTCCTAAAGCAGAAAGCATATTTCCACCCACTACCACTTGTTAGATCTGTATTGTTGCACATCACCACTTGTGTGGTCTCTCCAAAAATCTCCTGTGAAATCCACCAGAATCATAAAGCTGAGAGGAAGAAAATTACTTTTGCAGAGGCCTGAGCCAAGTTTTGTGGGAAATAAACAGTGACTTAGTTATTAACCTTCAATTTTGAATATGAATACAAAATGTAAGAAAATCTAACAAAGTTGTAGCTTATGGTTTCCAGAGAAGAGAAATTTTTAAATGTTTAAATTTCAAACCTTTTAGCTGAGAAACTCAACAGCACATATTGTGCCATGCCATTGCTTATTTGCTTCACTACCTGCATGAAGAACTTCTAAACCAAAAGGTCTGCATATTGTAGACTACACGTTGTCACCTTTGCCTTCAAAATGGAAGAGGAAAGATTTTAGGGCTTCCATGTATTGTACAGATAAGCTTCTCACTCTAAGGCTTCAGTAGCCAAATTATGAATGTGTGACAGTTCCTAGCCACACAGTCCCAGTCCTTTCATGGGAGATGTAACTGGCCACGTAGCCTTCGTGGTCAGTGTAATTGTTCTTATTAGCTCTTATTTCTAGTTGTTTGTTTGTTTGCTTTTCCTATGCGTCACTTGTTCTGCTACAAAAACAGGGTTACTCACAGTAACCTGGAGTGTGTAGGAAAGGAACCTGGGCAATGAGATGACATAGCTAGGGAAACAGCTATTTACTATATATACCCTTCCATACAAGCATATTTTTATTCTCACAGTGTGGCTTTTTTGAGCTTTGATATAGCTTACTTATCTCAGGATTCGTCCTCTCCTCTCCTCTCCTCTCCTCTCCTCTCCTCTCCTCTCCTCTCCTCTCCTCTCCTCTCCTCTCCTCTCCTCTCCTCTCCTCTCCTTCTTGTCTCTTACTCCATTGTGGGCTTCTGAGGTTTTTATATTTGTTTTGCTCTCTATGTGCTGCTTCCTTAATGACTGTAGCTTCTCTTCTTTCCCTTCCAAGCCTCTTTCATGTATCTTCTGCAACTTCCTATATAAAAAGCATAGACAAAACCAAAACAAAAACATTCTAACATGTCTGAAAGAATATTAAACACTTAAAAAGCCACAAGTAAGTCATATTCAGCTGTGCCACAAAAGAAAGTAATACTACTAATTACCAGCTTCTGTTGTTATCAGCAGCAACCTTGAGAACTCCCCTTATACACTGAACAGCTTTTAATTATTTACCCTACTGCAAACACGAGAATTCACAGTGTCTCTTCTTTGTTTATCATTGCATCCCCAAGAGACATGGGAAAGGAGAATACAAAATCAATTTAAATCCATATAGCTCTCTGAGCAGCCTCTTATGTCCATTTGGAAGAAAAAGAAATGCGACACTAAATACTTTGGGGATCTGACTCAAGTTTGTATCTTGTGTGTGCTTAAGGATCAAAGAAGTCTGAGAGATGGAAAAAGCCTATTAGACTTTATCATCTTGCCACCACCTCTGTAAATGCAGCAAATCCTTCTCAAATAGAGGCTGTAAATAGAAGGCAGTGACGATTGAAACCTCATCATTAATTTCCCAGGAAATAATTGCAGAGGTTGGTTAATATTAGACTGACTTCAGCAGTGCCCTGCTACTGTGAGACTTCATGAATTTGTTTGTAGGCCACAGCCGTTTGATGTCATGGTCCTGAGAGATCCTGCCTGAGGTGATAATACCCCTGCTCCCTTGGACCTGTCCTCTGGCCAGGCTCCCTCCTTCCTCCTGCGGGGCTATTTGTCCTACGCATCCCCATCCACACGCAGGAATCTCTCTCAGTGGGAGGGACGCAGTGAAGATGCAGAACATTTCAGCACATCTGAAAGTCCATCTGCTTTCAGGATAGAAAAAGAAAAAAAAAAAAAAAAAAAGTCTTCCTGTCTGGAAAGGGCAGCACGATCCATTCAGACATTGTTCGCCACCCTGAATACTAGCAGCGAGGGCCAGGAGGAAATGCAGAGGGCACTGGTACCCATGGATGAAGAAAATAAAGACTTTAGCACCTCCTGACACATCTCCTCTTGCCCATGCAGCTCTCTGGCCAGCTTCATTGCCCCACGTCCTGCTGCCAGCGCCATGCCCTGAGTAAAGCACTCAGCAGAAGACTGCTAAGGAGCAGGTAGCTAACTGACTTGAGGAGCTGCCTTCCTCCCATCAGGGCCACGAGTGCATCTCCTCACACAGCGGTCTGCTGCCTCTGCTCGGGACAGCTTCACCGGAGCAGCCTTGAGACACCCTGGTGGCCATCAGCCCCATCGCTCAGGAGCTGCGCTTAACCTGAGGGTCTGGGCCCTCGTCTCTGCCCGAGCTACGTTGCAGCTGCATGATGACCCCTTTGATCCAGATCCTGGCTGACCGAGCAGAATGACGTCCTGGTTTGATCTGCCTCATCACTGTGGATTTGCCTGGAGATCTGGACTGATGGCTGAGCCTGGCTGCTCTCACTGGACTTGCTCTGCCCTTCTTGCTCAGGTAGCGTGGGACAGCCTCCCCTGTGGTGAGGCCGCGATGAGAGTTCAAAAAACTGTTCTGCCAAATATGCAATCCAAGCAGGATTTTGTAGATGCTTTCATATATATATAAAGTTTTCCACAACTAGCAATAAAATATAAAACTGAATTATAGTAACTGAAATAACTGCTTTTATTCGTGAAAATGCTCAAAATTATTCAAACATTTTCTCTTGTTTACTTAGCTACAAAATTATAAGGTAGGTTGCCTGGAGACAATCAAGGTCAGATAGTTGTCAGTAAGCAAGGCCAGAAATAGTGTGTTCCTATATAGATTAATAGGAAATGGTTTTTATCTCCTACCTCTCTTGGTAACACTGATCAATTAAAGTCAGCAGCACAGAAGTTTAGAAGTGCAGCTGCAAGGAACTCATTCAAGAATTTTGGCTTCTGGATCTGTCCCTCTGTCATCAGCAGAGAATGATCCTTTGGGCTTAGACTCACTGCCAGGGGTGTCAGCTGGTAGAGAAAATATTGGTTTTACAGCAACTGCTGAAGCATGAAGTGGCTGGTAGCAGTAGCTGCCCAAAAGGGAAATGCACATCCCTGTTACAGAATAGGGAGGGGATGATGCGCAGAATCCTCGGTTGTGGGGGAACCCAGGAGATCCTGATGACAAACATCTGAATTCAAGACAAGCCTACCTGAGATAACACTGATTCCTGTGAGGGACACCTAAATATTCAAGGAGGAATTACTGAATGCACAGAGAAAAGGCCTCAGGCTTTGGTGCAGGAGTACATTTTATGTTTAAGCAAAGGATGTGGTCATATGGTAAGACCCAAGACTCTGCTGAGTTGGATGTAATCTACTACCCAGTTAGTGTTGATGTGTGTGTATACTAGAGCATCTTGAAGGACTTCTACACATCCAGCCTGTCTCTGTAGGGTCACTTTTCCATTGTGTTAGTGTCTGAGGATCTGGGGGTCATAAATTTAGGTATGGTGGTTAGGACTCCCAAGGACAACATTAGCTGTTATTTTTTGTTCTGAGTTGTTTTCTACTTCATCTCTCCTACATACACATCCTTCAGAGTTCCTGGGGGAGGTATGCTTGCTTCTCTCTTCCATAAACACAGCATGTCCTGGAAGAGGGGGCTGGGTGCAGCGATATTATAGGTGTCTGCAGCAAGGACATGGCTGGCTAGTGGAACTCCCATTTGATTATCTGTTACTCTATTTCTGCAAAGAAATGTGGAGCATTCAGATTACAGAGCTAATGACCTGAATATCCTTCCTTCTCTGAAGACTTATAAATATATGATTATTATTTTTAATAGCACAGACAGTCTTTCTTCATTTCTCCCATTCTACTCTGTAAAGTGTGGTCAAACCATGGGGATATAAGTGCTACCTCATTCACGTTGTACTAGAATGATCAAGCCTTTTAAAGACTTAAGGAACATAAAGTTATTTAACTACTCATCAATGTTTTCTCCTTTCTTATTCAGGACAACAAAGTTAACAGAAATTAAGTCTTTTCTTCAGGTGGGTGAGAGTTGGCATCAACTCAGAAAGCTTAAAATATTAATTTGATAACCTTATGCATGCCTCTACCTGGGCATAAATTCAGCAAGCTAGATGTGCTCTAGGTATATATTTGTGCAACACAGCCTGTGCTGTGCTGACTGCTTAGAAAATTATTTATTTATGTTTTTTCTTTGACATCACCCTATTCAGCTGAGGGTGCTAACCTGTTCACAGCTTCAGTCCTGCAAATAGGAGATATATCGATCTATATATCGATCCATTGACCTCATTGAAGTGTTTGATATAGATCCTGGAAAATAAAGATGATGAGTTTGTCCTTATAAACATTTTTGACTTGGAATCAGGCTGTAAGCAAGGAGTGCCAAGTCAGCAATTTTAAACACTTTAGGTTTGGCATCAACTGCACTAGCAAGAAGTGATGATCAAGTGATCTTTTCAAGGTTTTGACTTTGGTTTTGATGCTGCTGTAATTCAACTTCTCTCTTTTGTCAGCTATTTTTCCTCTAAACATTTCTAGTTAAAGTTAGAGCCATGAGAGGCCTAACCAAGCCATGGGAGAGAAAACCAAATCCTCCCTCATTCATGAACTAGAGAGAAGTTGAAAGAATCATAGAATAATAATTTAATGGTATCCTAATTCATTTTAGGTTTTAGTAAGCTTCTACTTTTTATGTGCTGTTCTTTCATATACGCTTAAAAATGTCTTGAAAGTTATATAGGTATTTGAAAGTATTCTTCCTTCTGTTAGCAGTGTATCTGGATGAAAAAACAGGTCAAATTTCTGGACTATGCAATGCTTTTTCTTCTGTTTAGGGTTGTTTTTTTGTTTGTTGTTTGTTTGTTTTCCCGTGATTGAAACGGGAATTTTCTCCAGCTTGCAGACAGACTATAGATAAATGCCAGTATACATTTTTCTTTGCAGCTTAGCAAGGAAGAAAGTTAGTATCTGGGATGTTAGTGATGCTTAGAAATTTTAAACTGGAAAATGTACCTCAAAATTTAGATTTTTTCCACTGGGAAAAAACAACAGCAACAACAAAAACAAACAAACAGCTATTTATTCTGAAGGCTGTTGTCAAATCTGTTTTCTCCCCATGTATCACAATCACTTCTGGTGTACTAAATTTAAAGGAACGTGGAAAAGGAATCAGAACTGAAAAGCTGTAGTACTAATGCTTGCTCCTTTGAGATAATACAGGGCCTTATGAAACGGATAAGTTAGAGGCTTACGGTTTCTCTGGTCTCCTGTTTTTTTCAGATCTCCACATGTGGATGCAGGGAGCGGAAAAGCACTTAACTAAAAACACAGAAGAGCTGCATAAGTAGTAGAAGCTTTTTATAAGGTGAGCCTGGCGTCTCTTCACCCCATTAGCTAGAAGGGAAATAACTAGTGAAAATAAGGAAATGCAGTAGAACAGCTTCACAACGTTTGAAAATGAAATTTTGTATCAAGAGTCAAGCAGATGTAATGGTAGATATTTCACCTCAAAACATGGCCAAAGGAAGAGATGTCTGGAATAATGTCTGAGAAACCAGAAGTAATAGTGCAATCCTCCTTGGGATGTTTATTATATGTATTGGAAATTTTGAAAAACCCTGAACATTATGGAATGAGAATTAAAATAGCTACCTGCTGCTATTCAAGAGAACTGAAAAAGCCATAATAATGCACATTATGCTGCCTGTGAGTGAGACACATTTCCCATTTGGTGAAATCAGTTTAACCACTGACTTCTTAATGCTGTATGAAAGGAAGTTATTTGCTTCTTCTAAAGAATGAATAAAACCATCTTTTCTTGTAACATCATCCATTGTCACATTGGCAGACAAAAATATCAACTTTTGTTTTCAGTCTTTCAAGTTTGCCTGCCTGACCTGACCCAGAAAATCAAGACTCTACTTTTTTTGGTTCACATCCACTATTATTAGCTCCATTTCAGTATTATTAGTCATATAATCATCCTCCATGTTCAAAATCTGTCTGAAAACCAGGCAGTTCTACTGCTGATTTTTATTGGCAGTAGGGCAGCAAATGCTTGAAGTATCACTAAAGCCTCCTTCCGTCTTGTCTTTTCTGTAGATGCACTATTCAAAGAGCATTGCCCCTACCGTTTACCCTCTGAATGGAAAGGCATTTATCAAAGTAGAGATGTCCTCTTTGCTTGGTATTCAGCCAACAGTTCATTTTTCTTAATGCTTTATGATAAGGACATCACTCTGAGCTTGATGAGATCAAAACGAGTTGAGCCAGGACCTTCCAAAGCCCATGACAACAGCGTGACTCAGTGTGACACAGGGGCTGTATCAGTGATGTCATGAGGGCTTTGACATGGCAGCAGGCAATCAAGGTAAAGCTGCTACAGAGCACAGCACCTTTATATCAGCGTAGCCCACATGAGCTCAACAGATTTTCGATCTAAAGTAAGTCCAGCAAGCTAAGGATGCTGCTCCAATAAATGATTTTTATCTGTGGAAACCTGAAGCTCTGTTCTACTAACTTCACAGAGTTTGTTCTCAGATCAGAGTGGGATGATGAAAGTGATCCAATAGCTTTGGAAAGACCACATCCTGACATTGACCCCATAAGAAGACCAGCTAGTCCAGTAACCTACTCAGAACCTATCAGTCTAATAAGGCAAAACTAGCAGTATCCCTACAACTTCTAATTGAAATCAGTATGCCTTTAGGTTTTGCCTCTTAACTAGGTCCAAAAAGTGCGTGTATTAGGTTTATGTGGCAAAGTTTTGGTAGTGGGGAGACTGCAGGGGAGGCTTCTGTGAGCAGAGCCCAGCAGCTGCCCCACGTCAGACCAGAGCTGGCTCCAAAATGACCCGCTGGTGGCCAGAGCCGAGCCAGGGAGTGACACTGGTTGGGCCTCTAGGAAGGGAAAAAACTGCTGCAAAACAGCAGCTGGGAGAGAGGAGTAAGAACCAGCCCTACAGCCCTCAAGGTCAGTGCAGGAGTGCACGAGGTGCTCCAGGCAGGCAGCAGCAGTTTCCCTGCGGCCTGTGGAGAGGCCCCTGGTGGAGCAGGCTGTCCCCCTGCAGCCCATGGGTCCCACATGGAGCAGATCTCCACGCTGCAGCCCGTGGAGGAGCCCCCGCTGGAGCAGGTGGATGTGGCCTGGAGGAGGCTGCGGCCCATGCAGCCCTTCCATGAGTAATTACAGAGCTTAGCGCAAGTTGTCTTGAAGGTTACTCTGTGCTGTAAGTCAAAAGAGGGTCAAATATGTACCTTAGAGAGTTTTTTCCAGTGATCCCTAGCAAGTAGGTTTATTGTTCTGAGTGACACATTCTCCCTGGTTAAAGTCTCCCTGACTTTAACCAAAAACTTGGTAGAAGTAGTTCCTACATTCTTTCTCTGGTCATTTCTTCTCTCCTGATAGTTCAATTTGTCCTCCCACCTACGTCATCAGCTGCACAGAATCTGTTCTGTGGTGGGCTGAGCAGGAAACTGGATCATTGAACTCAGCTAATTAAGAGTGATCTTTTAAAGAAAGAAAATATAAGACCACAATGTGCCAAAATCAGTTGTGACAGATGGCATCTGTTTTGCCTGTCCTTAATTTTGTGTCCCTTTGAAAAGTCTCGGTAAGCTAAAGCCCTCCAGAAAGTCATAGAAATTGCTCCTCTCTTAAGGGATCCATTGTAAAAAATCCCCAAAGAGCATTTTAAAAAAGATTTAAGAATTTCTGGATGATGTTGAATTGATGACTGGATTATTTTTATCTAAATATGCAGCATGGGCAGCTTGGTTATAAACCCGCTTCAGAAGAGGGTAGAAGACAAACAGTGGTAGCATCCAGGGCTTACCTGGAAGTTTTGTATTGCTTCTAGAGTAAGGTTGGATTGCTACTGGAAGCCAGCTGAAGGAAGTCAGGTGTAAGCAGCTGTTGCAGATACACCTGAAGAGAGCTTAAAAGTAGACCCACTGAGCAGTATAAGCTTACCTCTACTCAAGCACCTGATGCTGGTGATGATGAGTCCTGTCATTAAGGAGCATTATTACTGAACAAATTCCTACTAGAATTTTAGATACTGTATTGTATTTAGTTTAGGTATTTTTAGCCCAATTCATGCCTTAAATGCGTGACTCATATCATATGATATAGGCTCATATCTTTAAAGTAGATGCAAAATTATATGGGAAGTCATAAGAAAAACATGTTTTTGTTGCTGAAGAAAAGTCTTGAAATAAGCTGGAACTTTTAAGAGTTCATGGCCACATACATTATGGGAATCTGGCAGAGACGATGAAACTGAATAGCATCAATAGCATCAAGTCACAATCATTTGTTAGGAAGGACAAGGTCTACTAGAAAAGTAAGGGTGATATAAAAACACATTTCTTTCCTCTTGCATTTTTCAGGTGCTATTTTTTTCTCACTCATCCCCCATTTTATTTTATTTTTTATTTTTTTGCAAGGGGAGGGCAAAGTGATCATCTGCCACGCAACCTGCACCATGATCAGAGTCTGAAGGCTGGCTAGAAATTCTTCTAAATTCACAGAAGTTAATTGAATTTCCAGGGAAATCTGTTTTCTGCTCTTCTACTACATGTATGAGTCAGCTCTTTTCAGTTCATGGGCTGATTTCTGCCATGTATCGCTGATACTCAGCTAGTTTCATGCAGTAACAGAAGGGCATCTGATGGTACTCATGGTGCACCAACAGCATTTACCAGGGTTAGCTAGTTTGGAAAGCTGCAATATCCCAACTACTTTGTGGTACTTTTGCATCCTTTGCGTAGGGATTTTGTTTCATAAGACCTTTGTGAGAACTATTTTATATATATATATATATTTCTTCATAATACAGCATGATAGGACTTAGAAGTTCCAGGTGGAACTTCTGGAACTCCTTTTCCCTTATGGTATTACTTTACACTTCCGTACTTTCTAGGCAGCTCCTGCTCCCCCTTCTGCTTTTCAAAAAAGAAATAGAATGGTTAATATTTCCATGTTACCAAAAGAAAAAATGAAGGGAAAGAGTCACACAATGCAGAGTCACACAATGTGTCAAGGGAAAGCAATGGGCAGAACTCACATCACCTGACTCTAAACTGATCACCTTTTCGGTTGCAATGCTGATGACGTGGCATTTGCAGAGCCCTTCCTCTGCTTCCCTGATGCCATGGTCAGGGCTCTCCGCATTTCCAAATGTTAGATGGAAGGGGGAGGCTTGGAGACTCCTGCTTGCACCTTGCTATTTCCACTTCTCATAATAACTCACAAAGGATTCAAGCTACAACATATGTGAGGTGGAATATGTGGCTCCAGACTACTGAAACACCCTGACCGAGAAATTGATAGGATGTCACTTCCTAGGATGTAATTTCCAATAATCATATATCTTCTGTTTACCTCCCTCTTAGTGATTTACTGTGTAAAAACTCCCCACCATATATCTGTAGGGAGCTTCTCTGCTCACCTTGGTTTCTGCCTTTCAAGATACTGCACTGCATGGTGATAAGCTTCAGAGAGAAATGACTACTGTCGACAAACCCAGTCATCCATGTTGTACATTGCATTACCTAAATCCCAGGGGAGTGTCTATCTGCAGGTGAATGCTGATGGCAGAATCCATTTAGAGAAATGGCTGGTGTTACTCTGTTTATTTGCATACAGAAGTATCTGTAAAGAATCCTATTATTCTATTCCCATATTTTTTTTCTGACAATCATTCTCTGAGGATAGAAATAAAAATGACTGTTAAAGAGCTATGAAGTACCTTAAGAATTTACTTATTTTTCTTGAAAAAAAAAATACTTTCATTTCCACTAAGTAAAGGGAACAGACTAGAACTGAAAGTAGGGAAAAAATAAAATAAAATAAAATAAAAGAAAGAAAGATAATTTAATTTTGCATATGATTTCAACATTTATGGTTTTGGTTTCTTTTCTTCATTTGGTATAAAAAAATCTATCTTTTTAATTCTCTGTGAAAGAGAATGGAGATGTGGACTCTGGGAGCTCTCTGTCACTAGCTCAGAAGCAGTCCACCTGATGGTTTTCCCCAGAGCCATGAAATACTGAAGTCTCAGGAACAGTGGATCTGTCTTCTCAGGAGCTGTTCAGCTAAATCCTCAGGAAACTGGTTGCTTTCCAGCAAACTCCCTTAGCACTCTGGTAGAGTTTTGTTATCTATGCATCTCATTTAAAACTCAGGGAAAATAAATCTTTCAAAAATAATAAAAAGTTATGATTGTTCAAACCCGCTACAAAGAGAAATAACTTTGTATATTTAGTTAAGTCTTAAGAATAAAATAGTCATCATACATACAACAACTGAAGGAGGCAAATTTTGAAATACATTAACACTCCTTTCAGCCATGTATCCTGTGCAAATAGGCATTAATGGGGTCACAAACTGCTTCCAGAGAAACAGCCTTAGAGCATGTGGCTTTTTTGACTGTGAAGATACCTTCTTTAGGACCTCTCACAATGTAAAGGATGTGTCAGGGTGAGAGTAGATAACAGGATGAAGAGAATGAGCTGGGTCTAGAGAATGTGGTTATTTCTACTTTGTAGAGTCTGAGCTCCTGCAGGAAAATACAGAAATACTACACAGATGCCTCTCACTGCTTCAAGCAGAGAGAAGGAATTGAGAGGTACGGCCTTCATTTCCAGCAAACATAGAGTTATTGGTTTTTAGGGAGAGAAAGGAAGAAATTTTCAAGTCCTTTAGGGTATTTACACCCAGCTGATATGTAGCCTGCCTATGTATAATGCTTCATTCAAAGTCTAATTTCTAATGTGTACAGAGTCATGAAGATTACAATTTCAATAAAAGCTGTAGGCTTTTTTCTTCGCTTTAGCTCATCTATTTTAGATGTTTCTCAGTGGCACGAGATTCAATTAATTAATGTCATGCAATGAGGTAAGTCAAACCTTGTTTGCCAGGCTGGGCTTCAAGCTTGACTTCCATCATTTCTTCTTCTTGAAGGTTTTAAAGGACACTGTTGAGCATTCTCCAAGCTGCTGTTGTCCATTATTTGCAATAGGGGCTTGAGAAATAAACTTGCTTTGACAGTAGTATATATTCTCTTTAGTGGGTCCTCTTATTCCCTGCTATTAAGCAGACGTGTTTCTAACAATTTACTATTTTGGTTTATTATTATTTTTATTTCAATTGATGTTGTCATTGTATCTCGGGAGGGGAGCACTTTCTACGTGACCCACACACCCCCCAAAAGTACTCACAACAACAATACTTGCCTTCACTGTGCAAATATGGCTGTTTATTATTGTCAGCTTTAGTTAATGGAATACTAGATTTGAACAAAGGTTTGGACTACAGAGTAATTGACTCTGCATACTAAACATGTTGAGGTAAGTCAAAGCAGGCATGAAATAGAATATGAATATAATCTCCAGCTTTTTCTGGATATCTTTATACTGAACTCAGTAAGACTTTGTGTGAATGCAAGGCATTTTGCAAAGCGCTGTAGAAAATGTACTTAATTCATGGTGAAGCAGAGCAGCTCATCACTGCTGGTGGACATAGATATTCCACTCTAGAGAGGCTCTGGCTCCTTTGAAGGTCATTTGGTTCTCTCTTGGCAGGGAAAAGCAAATGCTTTTGGAACCTTCTTTGTGAGGGAGCAGAGCTGCCGAAGCTGCTGTCTCCAGCTCAGGAGTGCTGGAAGCACCAGGGGCCTGGACTGCCACAATGCACTGAGCCTAAGAATTAAAATTTTGCTGCCTCCTACTTCCCTACTTGCTTCATAGTCCTAGTGGGGGATTGCTGAGACACCCAGATGGTGAACCTGTAGCAAATATTAACAAAGGCTTGGAGCAAGCAATTGCATTTGAGGTTTAAGAAAAATAAAAAAGAAAAAAAAAAAGGCTGTAAATGACTGCCTGTGGACAGTTATTCACATCGCTAGACTTACTGCCCTGTGATTCTGGCATTATTTTTGACTTCCACAAGTTCTTGTGCCAATCTTAGCCATAAGTATCTAACTCGAAGCACTATCTGTTAGCAACATCTGCCATCAGTACCCAGCATCGCACGTGCTAACCATATAACAGAATCGCACATGGTAAGGAACAGATGAGCTGAGCTGCAAGGCTTGCTGGGGATTGGATTAATGCTTGTATAATTTTATTTTCATTATTCAACCTGCTGAGTGGCCACATCCATTTAGTAAACAGATGAGACAATTTATAGCCTTTGGTTGCTAAACATGTATTTTAACCCAGCTTTTACCACTACAGCCAAGTTCATGGTTGCCTGCTCTTCTCATTGTGCTTGTAATTAATATCAGACTAAAATACGTCATGAATCAAGCAGGGTTTGAATTTGGGTTCCCCTTTTTATAGCCTGAAAGTTAGTCAGAGCTTGAGAGAGAGAACATGCAATTCTGTTCCTCATTCAGCCTGTAAGCACCTAATACTGTTGTCCTGTGGCATATGTGTGCAGAATCACTTTTAGCAGGTATACTTTGCAAGCACCCTTGTGAAATACTTCTGTTTTCTGAGGGTGAAAAGTATGTACAGGGATTATACTGCATTCTGCAGGAGATATGAAACTTTGCCAGCCCAACAGAAGTAATAAACCTAGAAGGAGGATCTGTTGATCCAGAAAATGGCCTGGTCTGAAGGAGGTTAATTCCCAGCCGGCAGTAGGGGTGTTTGGTGAGGTGCTCCCAGCTGGGAGCTAATTAGATGCTGCTGAGCCTGCTAAGGTCTCCAGGTGGCAAATGCGACACATCTCATGTCACTGTCACACCTCAGCAGTCCCGTCACACATTTCTGCACCTCAGAGGGATCTCGCACATCTGGCTGAGCTGTGGGAAGGCTGAAGAAATTTTCCTTCAGCTGTGCCTTTCGGTCTCGAGAATCAGAGGTGGGCCGTGTTAAGCTCATTGCTGCTGCCTGCTCTTTTATTGCTCCCCCCACTGAATTACGATGGCCGAGGAAGAGTGGCTCGGTGGGAGATGCAGGCATTGCTGCAGGGTGTGTGGATGTGGATATGCAAGCTTCCAAACTAACACTGATGAGAGGAGCAAAATTGGATGTATCTAGCTGTGCCTACGTTGTTGGATTCAGAGCCACCAGCGAGCTGAAACGATTCATACCTGTGTCCACAACACCGGTTCTAAGATGCCAGTAGCCACTTCTCCTGTAGGCTCGTTGCTGCTTGCGATGTGAAGGCATGCTGGAAGGAGCCTGGGCTGAGGCCTCTGCTGAACACTGGGAAGCGCGAGGTAGCTGCATGGCAGTGCGAGCCATCACGGCGCGCCTGGCTGTGTGCTCTGTAAGGTGGGATGTGGGGGGTGGTGGGGAGGGCTTGGGTAGCACGGCCCAGCTTTCTCTCCCACTGTCTGAGAAAGCTCAGCTGATGCTAGAAGTCGTGCCAGGGACTAGGCAGTCTGGATGGCAAGGCAGTTTGGATGTAGATTCAGAATTTGGTTTAGGAGAATCATAAGAAGCTTATTGCTTTTAAAGAGGAGAGTTAAGAAGCCACAGGTAAATAGAAGAAGAATAAATGATTCAGGGGACACAGGAATTGCACTATGCGGCCCTGACTTCTAAGTTAAATGGGACGGCCAAAGTGAAAATCGGCTAAGCTGCATTCAGCTTGCAGACACTGCACACTTAGTCACAACTCAGAGTTTCAGTGGACTCTAATGCTGCTAAGGATATCTGAAAATAAGGCTGCTGTGGTTTAAGAGCCTAATTGTGAATTTAGAAGTCTGACCTAAATTTGAAAACGCAACCCTCTGCAACAGGGTATCTTATACTTGCCAATGACATCTGTGAACGTTTCCAGTAACGGGGCTGAAATAGCTTTCCTCATTACCTGAAGAACTCAGTAGACAGTCAAATGGTACTCCTCAGATAAATTATTCAAAATATTCCTTGTCAAATTTCTAGTACATTCTTCATGCATTTTATTTTTAAATTATCAATTTGCCAGCTCTAGCTGTTTTGGTGGTCCAGCTTTTCTTGAGAATTGAAAGAGGAAAGCTTTGTACCGCCATCAGTGGTCATTTTACCCATTCGGTTTATGGCCAGTCAGCGCCTCTGAAAACTGCAGATTAAAGACAATCTGTTCTTGCATAGCTGGAACAGCAGGAATCGACTCAATAGGTGGCTGAACAGCTCAAAGCAGTACTAAACGGTAATGAATTTGTTTTGCTGCAGAAAGGTGAAGGATCAGGGCTACATCTACACAGGACATGCGTGGAACAGAAACTTAGGGGAATACTGTGAGCTACCCAGAGACGCAGAGTGGGATTTTGTGTGCACACATCTCCTTCTTTAGTATTCTCACTTTATCGCACAAAAACAGTTATTATTTGAGTTGGTTTGGGAATACACTGGTGCCAACACATTTTCCTTAAGTAACCATGGTTCAGCTTTTGTGAAGTTCTCTCTCTCTTTTTTTTTTTTTTCTCACTAAACCCTTTTGAATCTGATATGCTTTACAATCACCTTCCTTTTTCTTGCATTGCACATCCACTGATTTTCAACAGGGTCTTTCCCTGTTTGGGGTATTAAATTTTACAGGATTTTTACAAGATGATTTGCCTCGCTAGCTCTTTAAGGGAAAATAGCAGTGCGCTTTTAAAACGAGAGGTGTTTGAACTTTGTCTGAACACTGTGTTCAACAACCTGTTTCCTCTACAATAATATTTTCATTTTCTTTCATTTTCATTGATTTTTTATTTTTATTTTTTGGCCTATTGTTGCAGTTATTAATTGCTTAGGCAAGTATAGTTACGCAAAATTGAGTTGAAAAAAGCAAAAAGCTTCTCCCTTAGGAAAGAGAGAGAACAATTACCCCTCCAGAAATGGCTAGGGCTACAGCGGCGGAAACCTGAACCCTCACCTTGGTGGCTCAGAATTGCTGTGGCCACATTGCTGGGGTGGTCAAGGGCAAGCGGTCTCCTCCTGCCATGGGTAGACAGAGCAGTAGGAAAAGAGGCCCCATGACCCAGTGGCAGGCCCTACATTTCAGATAAAAGGAGCAAATGCTCCCACTAAAGACAGCCCACTGGTTCAAAAGGCCATCTGGTCATATTTTCAAGACCTTCTTCACAGTTCAAATTAAAATAAAGAGGATAACGTTTTGTCTTATTTCATGATTCCTAGAAGTCTTACAACAAGCCTCTTAGAAATTGTCTGTGAAGAAGTCCTAGACAGTCTGTGAATTAATTAAACTTTGGTTGGGATCCTAACTTAACAGAGAAATAAGCCTCTAGATTTTTTTTTATAATTAAGCATAATTACCATATTTTACTTATGCAAAACCATATAATCATATGTAAGGAGCTGAGGCTGTCTTTCCTTAACTCAAACTATTAACATTTCAGCAATAATAATGCTTTAACTTAGTAAGACTAAATCCCAATCCAGCCATAGATTTATGCTAATCATTAAGAAGTTCTTAGGCATTTCACATTGTTAGGAGTCCAGCGCAGCAAAAATGTTAATATTTTAAGAGTGTTTAGAAGACAAGTGACTATGATATTCTTCTATAAATATTTTAATGCCACATCATATTTTTACTTAATATTAAAGTGTCTCACAGAAAAGAAAATAATTTATTTTTATTATTATTATTGTGCATGTGTATCATGCTAGTTTTATCTACCTAATACAACTGATGCTACTTTTGCATTATTACATAGCTATAGCTATAAGAAAGTCTAATTAGCTTTTTTTTTTTTTTTTTTTTTCCCTGTTGCACTTTGCCAATGCAATTATTTTGTACTTCAGTGTAGAGAAAAGGAAAGGTGCCTCCAAAAAGCAGTAGTTACAAATTTGTATGGAGCAGCAACACACAAATTCTTCATAATCAGGCTGCATTCAGTGCTAATCACGAATAGCTCATATGGGAGCAGAACTTTTAATTCCCTGTATCCAGAGGACCTCATTCTTTTCTGACATTAGTATAAATTACAAGATTTGATTATTTATTTATTTATTTATTTATTTATTTATTCCCCACTGTAAGACAAACAGAATCATGGTTGCAAATGAACAGAGATCCTAAGAAATCAGTTGTCTGCAAAACTGGTATTTTTAAGAAGAAAAGAAACCCAGCACGTTAAGAAGATCAGCGGAAGACTTCAGGGCACTCCACTGGGCACCTTCCACTAGCCATCCTCACTTTAAAGCTCTGAGCAGAAATTTAACAGAAATTCATCTCATATATTAATGTCTGAACTCTGCTGCTCTGTTCTGCATTAGTGATCTCAGGCTGGGAAAGAAATTGGAGAAAGAACAGAAAAGCATCAAAAAAAAAAAAGTTGGTCCACCATGAATGCCTGAAGTTTTTCCCTTTAAGACTGTGGTTTTAGCGCATATGTACATATGCTACCTTTTAGTGGAGCAACCCCACCCGGCTCCCATTAGAGCCTGCAGCAGCAAAGCGGAGAGCATGACTTGAACTCTGCTGCCAGCGGGTAGCGATTGCAGGGATCCGAGCACGGGGACAGCGTGTTCGCAGCAAGCCGCGTTGCTGAACAGATGGGGCACTTTATTGCGTTCCAGTTGGCACAAAGAACGCTTGCAGCTTGGGGTAAGGCAGAGACACTTTCAAGCTCAGCAATGCCTACAGTAATCCTCAATTCCAGAGGAGGAAAGTAGGATTCACAATCAATAACACCTGAGATAGGTGTTACGGTAACCAACCTTAATCTTGTTAAAATGAACACTGAAATAAAACAAAATATGCTGGATGGAAGTACTGCTGCTGGAGATACAGGGAGCTATAGTAATTCGGGTAGCTGGTGAACCATGGTGGTTTGCAGTTCATTTCCACACACAGTAGATAATTACTTCATTTCCAAGCTTTGGTTAGAAAGCCACTGAGGGAATCGATAGTGAGTCTAGTCTCCAGGTGAAGCGTGTTCACTTTTAAAATGTATTTTAAGTGAAGCACTGCAACGTGCTTCAGTGCACAATAACATTTTCACTGGGTGTCAAAACTGTGTGACTGAAAAGCAGGATAGGCCTTGTGAAGGACAAAGGTAATGTTATATAACTTCCATTTCTTTGTCTTGTTGTCATTATTTCATTTGTAGCTTGGGGGGGAGGCAAGAGTATCTCTTTTGCATATTTAAGTACGTAACGCATTAAAATGCAGGCTAAATAGAAAAATACTCTCTCCTCATTAAATACTGTTTTTGTGTGTGCATTTTGTTTAAAAACTTATTTATAGTGAAATGTGAAAGACCATTATTAAAACCATCCATTGGTACGCTTTGGGTAATTCACAGTAATTATGTTCTTAATGGTCACTTGAAATCTAGCTGGCACGCACAAGAAATTTCATACACCTTTAAATTAAAAGTGTATTTAAAAGTTATTTCAAAAAGGAATCAGTTTTACCTATAGCTGCATTTGTAAGTAGATATTAAGCTTTGCCTAAGTTATCTAGGCTTAAGGAGGTACTGCCTGTTTGATAATTTTTGGTTAAAAAAATAAAAATATATATATACAGTATTATCCTAGGAAAATACTGTGCTGTGGACCGCAAAAGTAGATGGGAAAGCTTCATGATGCAGCTCAATTTTATTCTATTTGAGAAAAGGACTCCGCAATGGAAAAAAAAAAATGTTACAGAGAAGCATTACTGTGACTCAGGAAACCTCTTCATAACAGCTTAATTCTAGCTGCTGCATGAACACACTGTCTCATACCATGTCTGGACAACTGCACCGGGTGTCAGTGGATGGAGAGAAGCAGTTTGTTCCTCTGTTTATTCTTCCTGGCGCACTCTGCCAGCGTCCAAGCAAACAGCTTAATCGGGGTAACCTCGGGACTCTGGACTGTTCACCCTCTAATAGCTTAGGGTTTGCCAGGTCACTGAGGTGCCCTATTCGTGCATGGCGTCTGAGCTGCAGCGACACAGGGACTGTTTCAGTGACTCGGTGACTGCCTTAGCTTTTACCCAGGGTGATGGATACAGTAGAGATATTTATTTTTTAATGGTTTTACTCATGGGACAGGAATTGATTGTTCAAAATCCACTGAGCCAGAATCTGGTTCCTAGTGAGTGAAATTTGAAGTAGCTGGTGTTTTCGTTTGTATTTTAATGCCTCTTAAGTCAGGGTAGTTCTATAATAATATGTAGAAATATTCAATTCTAAAAGATCTAACACCAAAACTGATTTACTGAACTATCCATTTTCCTGGCTCTGATTAAGGGAACACATCCAATTACATAAGTATATTATTAATGCTCATCTGTAGTGTAGTAGAATTAAAATTGCAATGCCTCCCAATCACAGTCTAAACTGTGCAGTAATCAAGCATGAATTTAGCAAGTTCATTTTTCCATTATGCTGTTTTCAACACAAAGTTACCATATTAGCATATGGTACCATAACACTGCAGTTCAAACCAAATGAGTGTTGGGCATAGGGAGTGCACGAGAGTGCTTGCGGTAGGTACAAATGGAGGTCACCTTTGAGGTGCTGTCGTCCATGCCTGGGACCACACTTACCTTTCAACCTTTTTAAAATGTAAGATAACAGGATGTGGTTGCAAATCCCTAAACGGTAACATTTACTGAAATGAACAGTAGAAACAGGCTAGTTAAAAAGCTCACTATTTGAAAGTTTTTATATTTCCAGTTCTGTTTCCCACTTGACTCTTCCCCTGACAGACCTTATCAAAACTGGACTCAAATTATACCACTGCATGGAGTTCAAAATTACAGTAAAGTTTCCTGAAGTCTAACAATTCAAGTTATTCCTTTCAGTTTGTACCACTGTATTTAAATATCAAATTAGAAGGGAGGGAAAAAAAGTGAGTTTTGTTTTTTCTCTGCCTTTCTGTGTATTCCTAAAATGATACATTGCAAACAAAGAAAGTTTAGCTTTGAAATAATTAAGTGTCCTTTGCAGTGTGCCAAGGTTTAAAAGTAATTATTTATTGTTATATAATTTCATTTTTTCCATTTTTTCCCTGACTTCATCAATATTTTCTTTTTACTTTTTCTTCACTCATTTAGATAAAAATAGGCAAAACTGTGAAAATAATCCATCCCCTGTCTGTCATTCAAGCTTTTATGATATGCATTGCATTAGTAATTTTACCTACTGCAACATCTTTGTTTTTAGCTAAGATTAGCTAGGCTTCAAAGTACTTTCAAGGCTAATAATACAGACTGTCCTTACATAAGCAATCTGCTCATCTGTGAGGAATATTTTTACAAGTTTGTGATAACATAAGACTGTTTTTCTCTAACCGAGCAGTCTGCACTAGTATTATGCCATCTCTTGAGAATCTTTTCCATAGCAGCAACCATGCAGAAAGGTGAGGTATAGTCACAATTCAGAAGATACATCTGTATTTGAGACAGGAAGAATAAATCCTCTAATAGAATCTTTGGCTAAAATCCAGTTAAATAAACAAAACCAGATTGCAGTAAACTTTTAGAAGAAAAAAAAAATGTTTAAAGAACAATATTTTGTATTGAACAGACTAAATTTAATTTTACTGAAAAGAAATATTAAAAAACAGTTTTTACTTCTACATTGTGCTGGTAAACCATGTCTGTTCCCACAGAGTTTATTCTCTATGTCACTTTGCTAATGTTGGCTTACAAAAACAAATACAGGCAGGTGCTAACCCCTCAAATAATAAATGAAGACATGCCAAATTGCATAACTAATGGCACTGTAAATTGAAAATAATAAGTTAGGGAATGAAAGTTTACATTTTGGGCCTTTGCAAAAGCAGACTGGCTTAATAAGCACTAATGAATACTTAGGGGCGCAAATATCGTTGAGTATTTTACAACCATGAATATGCATCATGAACTACATACAAGATTTCACATTTTTTTAATTTTTTATTTATTTATTTTGAAAATAGTAGCTGGATATTAAAAAAAATCTGTATATAAAGCTAAATCATTCATTTGCTAGCTTGTCCTTATACTAAAACACAGAGCAATGCTGCACGTTTTCATTAGAATGACGTGAAGCTGATCAGGCAAAACAAAAACTGACTGAAGCTTTTCATATCATTGTCTGAAATAAACATTTTCAAGGTATTAAACTTAATATTTTTTGTTTGTTTGTGTTTTGTTTTGTTTTATTTTTTTCCTTCAGAAGAAGTATCGCTCCTGAGATGCCATGGCAGTTGTTTCCCCACGCTGACTGTGAGCCTGACCAGGGATTTTTGCCGAGCAGCGCGCTCAGTGGCACACTCATTCCTATAGCTTGCTGGACCAATGCATAATGGCTACTTGGCTGGACCAAGACAGGATGAGGTTTGGCATGCCATGTGCACTTTCTGTAGAAGTAGTTTCTCCTTACATATTTCACCTTGGAATCATTCCGTTTCCCCTGTGCAAGCCTAGGGACTGTCAGCAAAGGAGGACACAACAGTGGCTGAAGTTCAGAGCAGCGTACCTTGCTCTCCTCTGCTCTTGGCTGAGTGCATTACGGACTGGTGGAGGTGCTCACTGTAATATGAACTAGCAGCCCAGGCTTCTGCTGGAAAGGTATGAGTCCAAAGTAGCTAAATCTGACTTCTTATTGTATGCTAGCTACTACTATGAGTTGAACAGTAGAAGAAAAGAGTGGGTGGAGCAGTAAAAATAGGTGCTCCTTCTGCTCTATCTGTAACCATGAATTATCCTGGCAGTGTTGATCCCGTGGTCAAGTGGCATTTATCCAGCCAGCTGGAGCTGGAAGTAAGCAGCTGAGTGACGGACGGTAAAAAGTAGGGCGTGATGGTTGTCGTTGATTCTTATTGTGAGGAGAGGACAGCGGATTTAGCCAGCCATCAGTATCAATATATCTCGGAGTGGTCAAATAATTATGAAGATCTCATATCAGCATAAACCCTTTTCTGTCAGAACCTGCCTTTGGAAAGGGGAATGGTGAGCTAGAAGATAGCTGGCTTTCTTTGCATGTCTGTGTTGTTTTGTTTTCTTTTGTTTTGTGGGAAATTTTCACAAATGGGAAAAGAACAATCTGGAAAAGCTATGGGTTTAGGGCTTTTTATGTGTTTACATCCTCCAAGAAGACCCCAAAACATTATGTTAGATTTTGGTATTTCTTCAATAATATTTGCTTACTTGAAACTACTTTTATCCTCCTGAGACAAGTTATAGGCAGAATAATTTTACTAAGTTTTTATGAAGTCAGCGTAACACTGAGAAACTTGATATGGCTCAGATTTGCAGCAGATCTGAGAAACACTCCTCTGACTTCAAATCAGAGACCAGTATCATTTACATCAGTGAAAACAGGCTGATTACGTCACTCAGAAAACCTGTGATACTGAAATAGAGATCAAACAGGACTATGATATCTAACAGGTAACTGAAGCTATGTAAGATCCTCAGCAAAAGGTTGTAACTGTGGATTTTTTTAGCTTCCTTAGTAAAATGATTTTTTTTGAAGAGGCTTTTAGCACTTCTAAGTGATTTCTGAAGAAACAAATGATGAATGTAGTTAACACTGCGTATTTGACCCATTACGTCAAAGAGACTACCGAGAAAGGATTACATCTAGATTCAGCCATGATTAATGAGAAAGAAAAACAATAAAAGATGTAGTAGGATCCATCATGATAAAGACTGCAGTTAAGACAATGTCTCAAACTCAAAGACCTGATTACCTGAACAAGAACTTGTAAATTCAGGCAAGGTAGCCTATCAGTTACTTTTTAATTTATTTTGGTATGCGATTTTGCATGTGTTCTCACAGTTTCATTGTGTTATCTGGACATGTTGTGGAAAATTTTTGAACTTTGTTGATGTCAATGACAATCAGGAAGGTACAGCTGTGTGCATTTGTTTAACAATGCACTGATGCGTTTTTTTTATCATTCTAGAAAACAAAACAACAACAAAAACAAACATACAAACAAAACCACCAAGAAATCCACCTGCAATGTAGGAGTAGGGCACCTGAATTTATTACATTCTTTGCTCCTACCGTGTTTTTTCATTGCAGGTTAACTGGTATATGTAAACAAAATTCAATAAAATTTGAATTTGAAGATGTTCATAAATGTTCACTGGAACTCTGATGTACAGGTGTACACATTGGCTTTGTTACAGTGATACAAAAACCTTAATTCACACATTTCTACAGTCCTGAAAGGTACTGACAAAACCTGCCTTGTCAGACTGAAACAGTAATATACATATTTATTCACAAAACACAGTACTCGGTAGCTTTGCTGCTGTAAGCGAGCTGAAAACTAAGGATGATGGATAACATCAGAAATTTGAACATAGTATCGCACCTATCATGTTATCCCCCTTAGTCCCGGGGGATTCCAATACAGATACAGTATGGTTTCCTACTTGGATACGAACACTGCAAAGCCTGCACCAGGACAGCTTGATTGTATGATACCATAAAGAATTCCTAACGGTGTGGGTGACTAAAGGCATACATGTTCCACCTGCAGGCAAGGAAACTGTTTCAGTGAAACAAAGCACGGATTCTCCTGGATGATGATGTGGTGGCTGAACAGTATGCACGTGTTGTTTTGAGCTGGACAAAACCTGATCGGTGAGGGTGTTAGGTTGTAAACCTGTAGAAGTAAAGGACTGCTGAATGGAACCTAGTGGAACCTTTTGGTTTTTGTCATTCACACTTTTCTTACTCTTCCTTGTATCTGTTAGTTTGTTAATTTGTTCTCTTTCGTGTTTTCCTCTCCCCTCCCACAAGTGCTTGAAATACTTGCTGAATTTAGAGGAATTTCACTTGTGTCCGGTGTATTCTCTACTTCTCAGTTTTTGTTTTCTTCTTGGCCTGAAGCTTGTTTCAGCAGTGTAGCCTGCGTATCTGATTATACCAATTTACAAAGTCATTGGCTGACTTAAAGAGATTGGACAAGAGATTAAAAGTCTTCAGGTATTTCAAGCAATTGGGAGATTTTTTCTTTACAGTAAGTATCAGAGACTTTTAATGTATTTAAGTAAACAATTTTGTTTGACATGTTTCTAAAAAATAAGATAAAGAAAAAATGAATTTCATTGTTTTTCATAGGGAAAGATACATAGGGATAAATTTTGGGGCATCTCCAGGATAAAGACAAGTTAGTAGCTATCAATCTTTTCATTTCTCACTCCTTCTGCAAAGATAATCACAAGAACCTTACTGATAATATCACTGGTGTTTATGTCTGGCCTGTCCTTTCATAGATAATAATTATAGAAGTGATGGAAAAGAAATAATAGAAACAGATGAACGGGCCTCAACTTGGATGGCGCTGCTGGCAATGTAGCAAGACAATTTGCAGAGAGAAGTGCATCTACTTAATAGGGCCAGAATTATGCAAAGCTACATAAGGGAAGATGAGCACAAAAGAAAAAAGCTCATAGTGTATTTACAGAGACTCCCTCTATGTTTTTGGGGCTTGCTACTTATTTTTTTCTTCTGTGTACATTCACCGTACTCTTTGCTACAAGTGCAAATCTACTATGTAGGAAAAAAAGTGTACAGTGCCCAGAGTGTGCTGGGGTCTCTGTAAGTAGCCCAGCAAACATGGTAGCTGTTTGCAGGCATGGAAAGCAAAACACTTGCCATGTGAGATGCTAACATTTTTTAATGTTCTTTATGCAGCACACATTTTTTACATGCATTTTCTGCCAAATCACTTTAAGACTTCTGTTCCAGCAGCATGCATATCCGGGCACAGCTTACTATTAGACCTGTGCAGAATAACTTGGTAGATAATTGTATTTCCTGGTTTGTGACCTACTTAAACTTAAAATGAGGCTTGGAGATGAATGTTTGTGGTTTTTTTTCCCCCCACATACACCTATGCTATGCAGAGATACTCCTAAATTTAACTTTGCTAAATGTTATGCAAATTCAGTGCATTTTACTCTCCGAGTCTGGAATAAGAGTGCTATGCTTTACTTTAAGCACACATTTTTGCATAACAATATTAAGTTCCATATATTATCTTAAAATGCAAAATGTATAAATCTATGTGGCTGCAAAAGCATAAGCAGAACGTATTACTCTGATAAAAGGAAAACATAGCCCCAGCAGAGTACAGCAACTGTACATTAATAAAGTCCACTGGTAGCTTTGTTTCAGGAAAAAAGAAGTTAACTTTAACATTTCGGCTTTAATTTATGAAGTATGATGAAATATTAAGCAATAACGCTCTGTAGTAGATAACATTTAATACATGGAGATATTCACATTTTTATCATACTAAGCTAAAAGAAAAGCCATAACATTTTCAAATTTATAATGCTGCAGCTGAGATAAACTCCTAAAATGATAATTTAGCTGTTTCTCCGTCAGTCAAAAATAGCAGTTACACTTCAGTAATCAGATCCTAGTTCACAACTTGTTCCTGCTGGAAGACAAAAACCTCAGAAAGTTTTCTTAAATTAAGTAGCCAAATTTCCATTAGTGTAAGGAAAGCTTCAGAAGACACAGAGATCTTAATAGCTATGCACCAAGTCCTTCTTGTGGTTCTGCTGCGTATGGAGCTGGGCGGTGGCAGGCCCTAACTGCTGCTGAGCACAGCAATTATTTTTTTCAAAATCCTAAGGAGTGTGATTTAACTTTTAGCTCTCCAAAAGGCAAAAGGATTGTCAAAAAAAGGTAGTGGCTACTGTCATAGATGTGGGAGCGAAGAGCAAAGCATCAGTCTACCCATCCGTGTTTTGTATACCCCAAGAGGAAGGGAGAGAACGTGGGCTGCTCTGGAGAACGCGAGGATCAGGCTTTGGGAAATACCTCCTTTGCTGAAACTTGAGCCACTTTCCAAGTGAAAACGTTATGACAAAATGATCACTTTTGTCTCTCTTTTTTTTCCATTCCTCCACTCCACAGGAAGATCAAAACAGAGTCTTGGTCCGAATGCTGGGGCTGCTGTGAAAAATGTGTAAAGTAAGGAAGAGAGGGATAGCTTGAACAGTTCCCATTAAAGATTAGAGCTCAAATCAGGATTATTAAAAGTGTGTGGACTTACTAAAATCAAAATCTGTTCTTTCTTTCCTAAATTAATTATCGGTTTCGGGAGAACTCAGACAAGCTACCAGCTGTAGAAATAGTTGCTCCCACCATGGGTGGCCCCACAGGACAGATGACTATTGCAACTTTATATAATAATGAAATTAGACAAGAGCTAGAGGGTATTGTTTTACTGTAACTGTATTATTTTTTTTTTTGCTAGATTGTTTCTGAGGTATAATGTTATATTGTTTATAGAATGTGGAGACTTTTGCAACCTAGTAATTAATCAATATAAAATAAAATGTAGCTTGGATGAGAAAATAGTTATTGTTTTTTTTAACTTCAAAGTAAAACCACTCAGAAACTTCATTGTGGGGCTCTGACACACTGACTGACCATTATGCTGTGCGATTGTGCTGCAAAATCACTGAAAAAAATAGATTAAACATGTTCATAGTTGAAGAGCTTTATTTTCTAAGATACTTGAACTTTTATTGACAAAAAGGTTGCCAATAGTGTTTTCTGCAGCATCTGTTATAATCCATGGGACTTCATTGTTACTGTTCCAATAGTTGCAGAAAATTCTCCTGTGTGCTTAGCTGCATCTTTGGGTGCCAAAGAACTTTTGAAAATATAATCCTAAATGACTTGTCTGCAGTAACACAAGAACTTATGACAGACTGGCATCATTTAACTGCACTCACAATCATAATCTGTTCTCTACCCACTAGAACATCGTTTAAAACCCACTGAATGAATTGCCTATGCCTAAATAATTAAATGTTCTGGTTGAAAACTATTACGGTCCGTTGATTTATTGCAAGCCTTTAGAATATGATGCTTTGGTTTTGTAAACATTCCCAGGCACATCAAGAAGCACTAACTCTGGCAGAGAAACAAGGCAGCATAACGGCGTTTTCATGGTGCTATCTTATTCACCAGGTTCTGCAAAATATATATCCACATGAGAAATGATGTACTATTCCGCCTGAAATGAAAACATTATTTAGGCATGTTATTTACCCTACCTGGAAGAAGGATAAAAGGTCAAAATTCCTTGTGTCAGTGCTCTGATAATAGTAGCGGGAAAAGCTGAAGCAGCTGCATTCTGCTCCGTCACGTAGAGGCCCAGGGTGCCATAAATAGATGAAATTTTCTCAAATCAAATGGTAAAAACTTGGGTTAAAAGCACATGGATTTTCCAGTTCACTGTACAGCTTCTTCTCACTGAAAAGCAATTTAGTCCACACTGGCCTTTTAAAGCTGTTATCACTGCCATAAATGGGTTGCCTATATTTAAAGTTAATGTACGTCTTTCACGTGTGAACTTTATCTTTTAAGAAGAAGGAAATAAAACCAGGAAGCCTTTTTATTAATTAACTGCAATTTTTAGACTTCATAACACACTGTTAATGTGGTGCAATGTATAATGTGTTCTGCCAGCTAGTTACCTCTGCTTTTGGAAAGGACTTTTGGCATGTATTTTAGGAACCTCGTTTGTTTCCTGGTTGTTGCTGTGTGATGAGTTCAAATGCTTGTACGTCTACCTTCTGTTTGGTTTCCTAATTGTTGTGTATATGATTTGCTAGTTTTTGCACGGCTGCACATCAGGCTCAAAGGCCCTGCCCAGCCTCTGCCTTCGCTGGGTAAGCACATAAAAACCCTCGGTAAAGGGGCAGGAAGAGCTGCTGTCTCCTCAGAGATGGCTGCGGAGAGCCCCTTCAGCCCCCATCGCGGATGGCGGCTCCTCCCCGCCGCTCCTTCCTCCCGCTCTTTCCCCTCCTCTGCCGTGACCACTCCAGGGGCTGTAGGGCAGCCCTCTGCTCCGGCGCCTGGGGCACCTCCTGCCCCCTCCTGTCCCCGGGGCGTCCTCAGGGCCGCTCCTCGCACCGCGGTGTTTGCCCTCCCTTCCCCAGGCTGCCCCCGAGGCGAGGCGCCGCCATCTTGGCTGCGGGGCCCGGCCGTGCCCTGCGGTGGGGCCGGCACGGGGCAGCCCCGGCATCGCCTCACCCAGCGGCCCTGCGGGGCTCTGCCACCGACCGGGGCCTGCATCTTGTATGCTCGCCGAGACACCAGCGTTGGCATCTATGGTATGTAAATACATAAATATTTCTCGCCTCGAGTGTGTAGATCCACTGAGCAAAATGTGTAGCCGTGTAACGTGGTTAATTTCACGTAGTATGCCCAAGACCTCATGCAAACCCCAGCGTACGCTTCTTTCCACTCTTTGGTGTCCACTTATCTGTAAATACATTCCCTGAAGCTTGAATTGAAGGGCCCTTCTAAGACTTAGGAAGAGTTACAGTCTAGAAAAAAATGTTCTTAGATGATTTTCACATGTAGCATTTTTTTTTTTAAGTCTCTGATCCCCTGTACATAAGGACAGTAAGTGCATGCAAGCAGTCTAAAACCAATAAAAAGTAAGACATTAGTATTTAAACACGTGGGGGATTTGCTTTTGTTTTGTTGTCGCCAATGATGAAGAATGAAGGGAGAGTACACCATACCACCGCTCAAACATGTATTTCTGTCTCAAGTGTAGGATAGGGAATACATTTCTCCTACACTTGAGACAGAAATACGTGTTTGAGCAGCGTTGGTTGGAGCAGTGCAATAAAAAACCTTCACTTGGAGTATCTGGCGGAGCAGTGTGTTTAACTGGTGGTGTCCCAGTAACCCTGCAGTGTTCTAGGCCTCTCCCTGGCCTTACTCTCCATTCATTTGCACTTGCCCGCTGCAGTGAGCAGGTTGCACACCCATACCACTGTCCCCCAGCGCTGGCAACCTCACGTCTGCGAGCGAAAAGGGGCCCTCTGGGCCTGTTGTCCAGGCATAGCGCGTTTGAAATGACCTGCCTACAAAAATCTGTGTAAAGTTGTAGCTAACACTTGCAATGTACTTTGAAAAGAAGGGATGAACGAGGAAGAATTGAAGCTGCAGAAAAATACATTTTTTTTCCCTCCTGCTTTCCACTGAGCAGAATATCACTGTACTGGACACCACCCACAACACAGGATTAGAGCCAGGTTTTGGAATGCTCTTTTGTTATGGAAGGGGCTCTGCAATTGTATCTTTCCACCGAGGCTTTGCTGCTAGAGCTGTAGAAATCATTTAACAATTCTATTTATTCACTATACTGCACTAATTCCCTTTCTGAGTCCTTACTGCGCATTAAACAATATGTGTCCTTAATTTAATTGCAAGAATACAGTGGCAAAACAATTAACTTTCTGGACCAGTCTTTGCATTTTTTTATCAGAATAGTTGCATTTTCTACATTGGATTTCACAGTATGGTGACTGTAGCTGCAGGAACACTTGGTGAGAAGTCTCATGAATTGAATCCCATGGTTCTGTCCACGGGGGGTAACTAGCAATGAACCAGTCCCTGTACAGTAAAATTCACTGAACTTCATTTTCAAAAGCAACTGCCAAATGGTTTTCCCCTTTCACAATTAACAGCTAACCTCTCCTGCTCCCCTCAGAGGCACAAGCCTCTTATTTAACTCCATGACTTAATTTTGATTATTTCAACATACTCAGTAATTCGAGTCTCCTTTCTCATGGGACCAGCTGTCTTTTCTGCCGAATCTTTCAGTTTTGTGTGTGTGTTGTTTTTTTGTGTATGTGTACGTCTGATTGTGGGCAAATACCCGTGGCCCATGTTTGCATCTGTATACAGCCTGGAATGTAAGCCATTACATTTTATGAGTAGGATCAACAAAGCATAGTTAACGTGTTTTGTGTTTTTTTTTTAAGTACCAACTGAGATACGCAGAAAATGTCTTAATTGGCATGTTAGTTCAGATCAGAAATGCGTGTTAGCAGTGAATCTCTCAAAATCATTTCCCCGTGTTGTGGTCTTGGAGTAAGCAGACCACATTTGTTGGATGAAAGTAAATTGGAAGGTGTACTGCAAGAGCATTCACTGGCCAGTAGCAGGCATTCAGTCGACAGGACAAGACTAGAGCTAATCTGAGGTAAATACATACATATAGTCAGGATATTAAGTCCTCAGAAGCAACTGATTCCATCAGCAGATCTCCATAAGGTGGACTGAGACAATACTAAATCTCATTGGGATCAATGGCACTTTGATCACTTTCCCAAATGCTGGGTGATTTCACTTCACTGTTTATTTGTCTTCTCAGAGATGCAAGAATAATTAAGAACTTCGGTTCAAAGAAGTTTGCTTTCCAGTGTAAGGTTCTAATGAACTTTGCATAATTTCTCCGTGTGTGAAAATCAGTCAAAATCATAGACTTCTTGCAAAATTCAAGTATTTCTCACTTGACTAAATAAAAAACAAATAACATTCTTGTGCTATTTTTGTAAACTTGCACATAGTTTTAATGAGAAAATATATTTTTTTAAAAAAAGCAAAAATTCAATAAGCTCACAAAAACTGATTTGACTGATCTGGAATTCTAGATGAAGGTTTTAAGTGTTTTCTGTTTGTTGCTTTTTTGTGTTGTCGTCGTCTTGCAAAGCAAAATTGTGATGAAAGAGGTGGGTAACAGGTAGTGTGCTCCAACTCGGTGAAAGTGCATTACTTGGCTGACAGCAGAACTGCCATTTAGAGTTAATATCAGAACAGCAGTAAACCAAAATGACTACTTTTCTACCCGAGAAAAAGTATCTTCTGTCTTGTCCTCTTTACAGCTCTTTCAATGCACTCTATTTATTGGCATATCCTTCTAAAATCCATTTTAGTGCAGTGTTTTGATCTCTTTAGCCAGTTGATCCCATTTTTTTCACAGTGTACTTTTGTTTAATTGAACAATGTCCTCTTAATTAAGAAATAATTAAAATGGAATTTCGCTTAGAATATCTGGATCTTACCTACTTTCCTCTTTGGTTCAGGAAAACAATCTGTTGGAACAGCTGTGTGAGCAATAAAACACATCTGGTATTAAGAGGTTAAACTGCTTTAACCATAATAAAAGTTATCTGAGTTCTGCAGATACCCAGAAGGATCTTTTCACTCTCTTCCTTATCCCTGTTAAATCTCACAGAGAAATGAGAAATCTCTTCTTATATTCTCCTGGATCTAATTTACATACTGTCAGCACTCATGATCGGTCTCATAAATTGACACATGCAAGAGAATTAAAAGAGAAATAATAAGATGAACTATAATAGTAAGTGAGGAGGGAAAGAAATGGATATTTTTGATCAGCATGTACTGAGGATATAGTAAAACAGGATATGTGGCAGTTAAGTGTTGTGTATGCATTTCTGCTGTTAATTTAAGTACATAATTATGATTACTGTGTCTGAAATCCAATTAGACGTTTGGAAAGAAAATTATGTCAGACTTCCCTTTCTATTATTTTTATTCAGTATGTAATATTAGTGGAGGAAAAATGGCTTACCACAGAATCTGAGTACCCTTGGCTACCTCAGAAATAATTATATGTTATATAGGTATAATATACCTTTATGTATGGGTCTTTGGTACAGCAGGTCAGATCATACTAGTAACAACAGCAAAGAAGAGCTAATTTAAACTGTCATTAAGTTCCTACGAGTATCCATTCAACTTCTTCATTCCCTAACAAGGAAAAGGGGAAATGATGTGTCACTTTTCATTGTTTAATAATGATAGTAATGTTTTCAAATATTTTATTTCAAATGGGAGCTTTTAAAACAGAAGATTTTTAACCAGGGTGGGGTGCAGGGATCCATGGTGTGTATGGCAGAGCTGACCAGTCAGAAGTTGGGGTGAGAAAAATGAAAGACACTGGTATTGAGGCTTGTTTTTAGAGGAAAAATAAGCAAGCTGTAGGTATATATATCTTCTTGTCATATTTTCACTGAGTACTTTTGAAAAGCAGTAAGTGTTCAGAAATAATTTACTTTTTTTGGAAAAAAATCTCAGGTTTTCAGTGATATATTCTTACCATCTCTAGCAATTGCAAGTTCTGCTGGTGATGACTGAAGACTGAAAAATTCTGTTATGTGCTTATGTGATGGGCTCCCCAGAGACAGCATGGCAAATATTAAGCCTGCTGTATATGCTTCATCTGAACCATAAAAGCAAGTGTATGATCAAATAAAACAGGCCTGTGAAGTGCACTCACACTTCAAAGCGTGCTATTAAAATGTCTTTGTTGGATTCCATGCTCACAGGACTTCAGTGACTTCTAGAGGAAACCTGCTAATTGTACTCCAGGCTCAATGTGTCCCTTCACAGGAGCTAAGACAACCTTTTTGCTGCATGTCACGGTGCGTGGGGCAGGTGTTGGATCTCAATTTGCGTGGTTTTGCCAGGTCAGCGTTACCGTGGTAGACAGCAGCGTTGGGCTCTATGCGGGCAGGGTGGCACTTCTGGTATGAAGCGAGCAGCCAACACCAGCTTCCAGTCCAGTCCTGGTGCTGTGATGCCCAGCCAGTGGATGTAATGGATAGAGAGATGTGTTAAGGCTCCAGCTATGCACACATCTTATCGTAAGGTAAGCCAGTGTCTGAGTTGACTCAGCATTAGCTAGGCCATGGTAGTTGTCTGACTGACCTCTCTTTTCCACTTTCATAAACACAATTTTTGCTGTTGTATATATACGAGTGCACGTATGGATGACTCCTTTGAAGTCGAGTAGATGCTATAAATCCATATCTCCGCTTGCTTTGATGCCGCTTGTGGTGCACTTCTCTAGATGCACACATGCACTAACCTGTTCCTTGTGCTTCCAGATGCTGGAAAGCAAATTCCATTGATAACACTCACTTATATCGCAAAGAAGAGATACTGATACATTCATCACTTATCCTGTGACAGTTTCCTTTACGGATCGCAGCAGGGTATCTGTGTGGGATCTCATTGTTTTGTTTTGTTTTTGTTTTTTCTGTAAATAGCCTAGCCCTGGACAGGAGCCTAAACAATGAATCTACTGCTCAGAATTGCCTGGATTATAATAATAAAAAAAAAGGCAAATAGTCCCATTAGCCACAAAGAACAGCAGAAAAGTACAACTGCAGAGAAAGGCTGATGAAGGGTTAGATGCCAGATTTCTGAATGACGTGGGAATATTTCACAGCAGATAGCAAAAGGGATTTTTATTCAATATGTAACTTTTACAAAATGACCTCACCGTCATTGTGTTTATGCTTTTTGTGATCTTTAAAAAATCAGTGGAATAACATGCCAACATATTTGATACAGGACAGGTATACTGTGTAACTAAGAGCAATTTTCACATTTTTCAGTGCATGAATACCACTTCTAAATTTGCGTTTTTAAAATAAAGATAGGTTAAAGGAAAAAAAACAACAAACACAGCACATTCTTCCAAAAGTGGAGCAAAGTTGGTAAGTTCAGAATAAAATAGTATTTTCCTCGTGTCCTTTCCTTCACAGCTATTTATCCTCAACTACCGCTTCACTTTAATTCTTAATCCTTAACCACAGGAAAAAAAAGATGGCATTGATTTAATTGGAATGAGACTATATCTTTTTTTTGCAAGGTTAATGTTTTGAATTCAAGTTGTCCTGGATCATCATTAAGATTATTGGGTAGGTCAGTATGTTTCATTCTTAAATCGAGTGAATGAGGTTTGCTTGTGTTATGTATGTTTCATTCTTATCTCCAATACTCCCTTGAAGTGCTAATAGACTTACGTAAAAGAGAAAAGTCTTGAAGAATTGATACTAATGCCATCTACATTAAAACAAACAAAGTCAATTTGCAAAATGCGTAGTTACGGAAATGTTTTTCTTTTCCAGTTTCACAAAAATCATTAATTTGTTTTATACGTTCCACTTAATACTTTCGCTTAATGCTACAAAATGTATTTCATTCAGTACTAAAGAATAAATGGTCAATGACTCACATTAATTCAGGAACATCTGCCTGCTTATAGATAAGAGTCAGGGGAAGAAGGCTGTTCCCTGAAAAAACAATGTTTTCCCATAGTGAAAAAGAAATGCAGAAGGAGTAGTTGATTAGTGGATTGACACTATTTCTCAGATGTCATTATGTGGAGAAATTACTGGGTATTTGAAATCCTTGCTGTGTCGATCCCCAGTCTTGAAGTATTTCAGAACTGTTGATCTTTCAAACCGCTGATAGACGAAACTGAGGAAACACATGAGGCTCTAGTCATTTGTCTCGTGGGGAAATTAAAATGACCCCTCGATTGTGTTCAGCTTTTTTCCGTTTTGTGTGCGTGTGTGTTTTAGGATTGCATAAAAACAACTCACATATACTGAGTTCTTGTAAAATAAGCAGCAAACAGAAGGAAAAATGTGTGATCGCAGAAGGGAATGTTGTAATTTGTGAGGTTTGAGAGAAGCAACTGTGGTTGTTTCCCTCAGATTTTTTTGCTTAAACATAAACTACATTTTTTGCCTAATTTGCAGAATTGGTAAAAACTGTTGTATGTGGGGTGTTAATTGTACACCCTGGTTAAATGTTTCTACCAAAGTGATTGAGCTAGCACAAATGGTGACTTGTACTGAATGTATGTTGCAAGTGTAATGTTCTTCCTTGCAGTACTTGTTATCGGAAGTAGTCAATGCCAAAATTTTATTTTCATGTACCATGTATTTTATTATAATTACATTAAATTAATTTGAATGGAAGAAGAGATAACAGCGCGGGGAAAATGTGAATGATACTCTACAAACATGCAGAGAGACAAAATGGAATTAGTTTAGAAGTTTTTTTAATGATTGTCCTTTTTAATAGCTGGGTGGGGTGGTGACTGAGACTGTATTTTCAATTACTCTTCAGGTCATTAATGTTGATTACATTCTTCTTCTAACCATAAGTCTTTATTTAATGGAAATGTATGCCACCCACTAAGCAGGCATGTAGTTAGGGAACAATACAGCAGGATTTGATTGCCCTATTAACAATAATCATCATGAGACTTTGGGAGTAATAATTTAATGACTTCTTGCACTCTCTTGCTACTTTTTGGTGGTGTTCATTTAGCATGTACTACAGTGATATCTCTAATGAAATTAAAACTTGCCAGCAAGCATTATTAGCTAGAGATAGGCAGGTATTAAAACACCAGACCTAAGAGGCTGCAGTGACTGCTGTCAGGGTATCTGCGGGCGAGGTAACTTGGTTTGAATTAGGCCGGGTGGCCTCTCAGAAAGGTAATAGAATTGTCTGTGACTGACAGGGTTCATGCTGCAGAGGATTTGGTGGTGGTGGGGATGTTCTCTTTGTTTGTCTGTCTCCTCCTCATGATACACAGTCATCGGCAGCCTGGTGGAAGAAACGGGAGGCAGATGGCACAGACCTGGAACTCTCCCAAGCAGAGAAAATTGTGGGAGGGCTAAAAAGGCTCCCTGCTGTACGGCTCGGCCTTGTTCTCAGGCACATCAGCTGTGAAACTCTCACGGGACTGGTGAGTTCAGTAGGGAATTCTCTGTTCTGCCCTGTGAATCGACCAGTGGCCATTGTTCTGCAGAGGCAACAAATAAGCTACCGCAGAAGACATACTGCTCAGTTTTATGTGAAGAACTACAGGTAGGGAAGGCAGCTATTACTGCCCTCTGTGCCCTCAATGCTCCCTTATGTCCGAACAGAGAATTCCTGTCTCAGTTACTTGGTTGTGTATTTGCACACGTTTTCTCCATGCTCATCTGGTTTTCTGAAGTTTATGGTACCTATTAAAGCTGAAGAGTACTCTCAGTAAGGTTGTGGTGAGCAGAGACCGATTACTGGCAGAATGGCAACAAGTGAAACGTCATGTGCTGTGAGCCTCCAAAGACGGGGGGCAGTCAGTTGCCTGAGTGTTGGTGTAAGGTGAGCTGTGTGCGTGTTCACAGAGCCCATGGCAGTTCTTCTCCTAAGCCTTTCCTCTTAGTATAAAGCACACTTCAGTTAGCGTATCTATAAAAGAACTTACTCTTCTTGAGATACTGCTTGATATCTTAAACGTTTGATTATATCAGTCTGTCAGATGAGACTTTGTGAGTGGGTGGGTGCTCTGCTTTCCATTCCAGTGGAAGGTTAAACTTCACTGAGGTTTACCGAAACTAATCTGTAAAATACCATGCTCTCAAGGGGGATTTCACAAGGCCAATAACTGCATCTTGGCTAGGAGGCAGCAGCTAGCAGATGAAAGGCTGTGAAGAGGCAGCTTCCTAGTATCTTACTGATACAACTGCTGATCAGTAACCCTAATGCATCTCAGCGTGAGATGAAATGTAAGTCACTTTCAGCACTGGCAGAAGGTAAACATCCCCAGTTACAGCAGAGAGATGGTTTAATAAGCTGTTCTTCATTGTACTCCACTAGTTACTAACTGCCTCGGAGCCTGAGGTTCATGCTTGGTTTGTTGTCAGTCCATCAACTGGTCGTATTGCAGAACAGAGGCAATTTATGCTTTCCAGGAGGGTTTATGCATTCCCAATAAAACAATGGAGATTTAACCTTGTGACGCTAAGCAAATTAAATTTTCAGCTCACACATGAGTATGGGCAAACCTAATAATGTGTACATAATACAAAAAGACAGTTGAAGACTTTATTTTCCCAGACAAGCCACAAGGAATGTCTGAATTTCCAGTAAAAAGGGAGTTCAGGGTAATACACAAGGTCAAAATAAGTTGCTGTGGTTCTGTATCTCATTTATGTTAAGCAGAGAGAGTATTTATGCTTTGCTCTGGGCTGGTGACAAAAACTCCAACTACATAGGTGCTGCAGTAAACTCAAAACTTGTGCTGTGTAACAAGCTTCCTTTGGCCCTAGCATTTCGCTCTTACCAGTGTCCTTCTTATTGCCTGGTGCAGTTGCCAAAGGGTCTGTTTATTGACTTGCACCTGGTGATAAAGTCAACAAATTACGTTGATTTTAAGGAGACTTTGCAATCGTGATTGCATTACACTTGAAAAATGCACTTAGTGTATTTTTCCAATTTTTAAGTATAAGAGAAATTGTGCTTTTTGCTATAGAGAACTTTTTGTGTCATTTCTTTAAATAATTGTGGATAGGAATAATTCCAATGTGGGAACAGTGGGAATACTGTAAGTGGTTAAAAAGTAGTCATTGTGTCCTAGAAGGTAATAAGAATGTTTGTATAATTTCTGTATATATTCACAGTATATGCCAAGTGTCTAATTAAAAGTCCCTACCAATGTAGAGAGTACGTAATATGTTTACATGAAATACAGAATTACAGGATATTGTGTTTGATGTAAATACAGAAACAAAAGTAGTTACCCATCAGATTAAGGAGGTTATATCCAGCTCAGCACTGAGGCTGGCCAAAAGTTCTTCCATGGGCACACTGGAAGCTGTGTCTTCGGCAACTCAGGATAAAGCTTGATTTCAAGTGTGTTATGAGTCTTTTTAGGAACAGGTTTCTCTTTTTGGTCTGATTGGTCTATTGGTCTGATTTGGTTTATTGGTGCTGCTCTGCTGGTAATGTGTGTTTCAGTAACTGATACCTTGTCTCTCTGTTATTCCTAAGATCACTTAACAGAAGTAAAACTGACCCAAAGAGTAGTTAAGCAGTTGCTATCTGGGCAAGTAGTAGAATTTAGTGTCATAATTTATGTGCCTTCTGCGTTGTATCACAGGAAACTTGAGGACAAAACCGAGTACGGAGCAGATACAGTGGAGAGAAGAAAGAATTATCAGATTGCACAGCGCTTTGTAACAATGCACACAGCAAAATGTCTGCCTAATTCTCTCACAAACTGTTATTCTTAAAAATTAAAAAATGTAAGTGCCAAAAACTAGCTGCTGTGTGAGTTTATAGCTTTACAAGAAGGACAATTCAAGCTGTTATGTCTTGTGACTGTGGGGTAGGTGTCAGTACAAGCATACCTGAGATCCAAAAAGTGAGGAGGAAAAGAAGAAAAGAAAACATTCTAGATAATGTGTTTGGTAATGCAGTATAAAGCATATCAGCAGTGGAAGGCCATATCATAAAACGAGTTGTTACGAATATCGAAAACAGAAAGCATTTCTTTATATCCCGTAAATTCACACAGTACTGCCTGACTAGCATACAACAACAAAGTCAACTTCACTGGAAGTAGCATTGCACCCTTGGTACTCAAACCCAACCTGACGTTTTCCGTTATTTGCAGAATGTCATTATTTCAGGTAAAACAGAAAGGGTGCTACTTTCCAGTATTTACCATGTCCGGGAAACCTGCTGATGACTCATTGGGAGTCATTCTGTGGTCATACAATAAGCGCTTCAGTGATGCTATGGTGTCTATGCAGACAGACTTTTGGTCACTTCAGGAGAACTGACTTCAGAATTTTTCTTGGTTATAGTGGGAGAGAATGTGTCCCTTACTACAACAAACAGGTGAAATTTTTTTTTCTTTTTTTCCTTTTTTTTTGGAAGTGTGCTACTACAAGATGTATTCCAAAGTTTAAGCTATTATTGTGTGACTTATCTATGTAAACCTTTTTTTCCTTAGACTCAGATCCACGTAATATGTCCTCTCTAGTTGACATATATTTTGTCTTTATTTGTATACAGTGAAGAGATGTCAAAAGGTACTTGATACACTCAAATGTGGTACCAGATAGTTGTTACACAAAGTGTATCCATTGTTTTTCAAGTGTCTTTGGCTTACTTGTTCATGTGGCTGGTCTTTATTATGTTCCACTTCAATGAATACTGTGAATTAATATAAACTTTGTAGGGAAAAAAAAAAAAAAGACAAACAAACAAAAAAAACATACCTAAGGGTTTTTCGCACTGCTACCACATAGAGCACACACAGTTTGAAGGGCACCGTTTCAATCTTGGCCGAGTAATCTTTCCTAGCTCTTCACTCAAGTGGTTCTTCCTCTTCCTTCTATCATATTAGTAGAAACCAAGCACTGGGAACTGATCTGTGTGATTTCTATTAGATTCTTCCCTTGATTACCTGATCTGCTGGCAACCTCTCTCGCTTACTCGAGAGAGTTTCCTGAGTATCCAAGGTAGATATCAGATAGCTGGATCTAAATCTTTTCCATGGAAGAACTCTGACATTAAGAAAATTAAAATGTTTTAGACATACAACATTAAAACTGTTGTTTGACATTTAAAGGGCTGTTTGGTGGAGATTTTCTACTGGATTGAGGTTGCCTTGTGAATAGTATTTGCAAGGAAAATCTGCAAGAAGATTTTAGAAGTTTCTTTCCGGAAGTTAAAAACAAGAAAATGAAGTATGTCTGATAATTATTTACTCTGAAGGCTTTAATTGTAATTCTTGATGCTTCCCAGAACTTCCAAACCACAAAGATCGAATGAGAAAAGCTTGGTCATCTGAGGTTTCAGGGTAGTTAGTAGTGTTGTTGGTAATGTGATTAAAAGTAGTGGGAAGCTTGGTAGTTTCAGCAATTCTATTCTACATTGCAATTGAAAAGACAAACCTGAGAAAGCGGGATTTCTCTTGCTCTTTTTTTAATAGAATGAATATGCTAATTCAGTTTACTAATCTTACTTTAAAATAACTCTTCAGATGGGAGGGGGACAGAGAAGGCAACATAATTTTTATATGATAGGGAAGGAAAGAGAACACAGGTGATTTCAAGGTATTTTCCTTTTATTTTCTAAGCCCTTATAGCTCACATTATTTGCTGTATTCTTTGTCACAGAATGGCGATTACTGTTCCCTTTGTGAAGTATGTAAATACTGCATATTCTTTGACTTTGTAGCTTCTCTAATTTGTGTTCTATTTTAGTTGTATTTCTGACATTTCCAGAGACTTGAATGCTCTTCTTTCCAATTTATGTATCACTTATTTGGCATATAACCATGGGAATGCTTTTCTGCTAAAGTTTTTTTTTTCCTTCAAATTTCTTCCACGCATACTGTTGTTGAAATAAAGGGTTTGGAGATTAATTTGTACTGGTGCACCTCTTTTGGAAAGGTAAAGATTCATGAAGATAGAGGGATTTGTGATGCTCTATTAACTAAGAATTGGATACCTGTCTAGAAAGGGATCAACAGAGCTGCAGGAAACTATTCAGGGCATGTAGGGGGCTGTCACTTTGCCATGAGGAACGTGCCCTAGTTTAGGGTGCTCACAGCCTCGCTTGCCATCAGTTGGGAAAAGGGCAACAGAAGCAGTGGTGGCAGGGGGTTGTATGACAAAGGCAGACAGATTGGGAAATAGGTGTGGGTTTTTTTTTGTTGTTTTTTTTTTTTAGCCTGAGATGGAATATCTGAGGGAGTAGGCAATCATTGTGTGAATTTCCAGTAGTGTCATTTACCAGAAGTTTTTTGCACACCAAGTATAGCAATATAGTACTGTCTGTCAACGTTAATACCATACCAGTGGTGATAGAGGGTAACCAAGTCCTGCGTATTATATGTCCAGCTAATTACTCTTTCCCGAATAAAAGCAGTCTCCCCCTGTTTTTATGGTGTAAAGTTGGGCAGTTTCCTACAGCTACCCACACAGATGTGCAGTAGTAACAACCAGGAAAAAATACCAAACAAGAACCTTTGTAGAAGACAGATTGGAAGATGGTTTCAATGAATGTCAGAAAAGCAATGGAAATAAAACCAGCTTGAATTTTTTCAATAAATTAGTCTGTTTCAGTATTTTATTTATAAACAATGTGTTTTTTGTTTAATAACCATATTCTTAGTATGAACAATTTAAACTCATAATAAATATTTCAGAATGCATTAATCAAAATATTGTTTAGACTCCAACTTCTAAAATTTGCAATATTGTGATATTTGAGAATTTCACATCATGACAAAATTTTCATGAAGCAGAAAGATTTATTTTTTTAACCAAATCTCCATGTAAGTACTTCTGCTGATGAAAGAAGTTATAATGCAACTCCAGCTAGCCAAGCCGGGTACCAGGGAATCAGGGGAAGAAACATTTTCTTATGTCCTTGTTCCCCCTGGGCCCAATCTCTGTGTTAATCATTGAGAGCGATGTGTTTCTTAAACTACATCCAACAGGCTCTTTGTGTGTTTTTTGTGTACAGCTGTTTATATTTTAAGATGCCTGTATTTTCACATGAAAAACACAGACATGGAAAGCATTTTATTATCTAAGCACTAAGCTGTTCTTCCTTTTTTTTTATGTTGAATTCATGCTTGCATAGTCCAGTAGATAGAGCTTACCCAGTTGAGGTATGTGGTGATGGATGCTGATAAGTTCCTGTGGAACCAAAGATGGCTGTTGTTGTTGTTGTTTGTAGTTTTTATTATTATTCTCTTAAATAAAGTATACACATCCTCACCTCGATAGTGTGAAATTTTTACATTCTTAGAGATCTACAAAGATTTTGGATGCTTTGATAATAGTGCTAGGAAGAAATTTTATACTCACTGCCTCTCTGCAGACGTGATAATCTGTGCTCTCTGATAAGATGATTGTTGTCTGTAACAGCATTAACTTTAGACAGAGTTAAACTGGGACTCCCAGGATTGTGAGTGCACCTGGATCTATTGTGTATTGTGTATGTAAGGTCTCATCCCGGTGTACTCTGATCCTCCCTCAAGCCCAATTTTCCAGTGGAAGGATAGGTATGAAGAGTTTTTAGTGCGTTTCAGCATGCCCCTTAGTGTAAACAAAGTGTGAGGCCAGGACTGCGATGCGTGTTTGCTCTGAGTTTTGGACCCGTGAAGTGTTTACCATTTTTCTTACCCTAGTTTACCATTGAGGCAATGCTGAACTACACTGTTACGCTTACTAGGACTTTTTTTCTTCTTCTTGTCGGTGTTGGTACTGTTTCTGTCTACTGTTTAAAGGAATCCATCTGAAGGTAGGTGATGGGTCCCTGAGACAGGGAAAATATTGAGTAAATAATAAACTAAAATTTTATTGAGTCAATAAACTAAACTAACATTATAAAGGCAGAACTTTGCAAAGAGAGAATGGAAGGTGAGATGGAACAGAAATAAACAGGTTTATTAATACATTTTTGCCCACTGTGTCCTGGCAGCAGATACTCTTCTTCAGGTTTCTTCTCAGGCTGGAAATTATGGTAAGGTAATTATGAGTGCCAGTGAAGTCCATGCAGTGCTCTCCGAGTCCTCAGGAAATGTTTCCTTTCTGTTTCCCAACCTCTCTGAGGCCTAGTGGGGTGTCTCTTCCCAGCAGGAGTAACACAGGCCACAGGATCCAGACTGCCATGGTCACATTCACACACCGCAGCCTCTCAATGCCACTTCCTGAGCTGAGGATGTGCTCCTGTTTGAGGCAAGGTTTATATGCCTGTGTCTGCTGGAGATTGCACCAGAGCCTGGGGGCAGAACTTGAAACAAGGTAAACAACCCTTAGAAATACCTCCACAGAAATACAGCACAGAAAGGTATAAATGAATGGAATGGATTCAAAGGTGTAATACACTTCAGTTTCTGCGTAGGAATCCAGGTATCCCCTTCTCACCTGTAAAAGGAGACATAATGCAAGAATGACTTGAACGGAAGCATTGGACAAGGTCACCGTAATGCTTTTGTTTGGTGTTCTGGTGTCAGGTTGTGGGAACGGTCCTTGCATGTTAAAGGCTCACCCCTTCTTGTTTGCCGCTAGCTTTGATACTATTTATTGTGTAATCTAAGGCTGGCTGGAATTTCAGATAATAAAAAACAGGGCATTGCTGGAGTCACATTAGGATGTGGTCTAGCAATTTTTGTTCTTTTTAATGCCAGTTTTGTCCCAAGCCAAGAAATTTCAGAATTGGTAAGTTGTCACTTCTCCTGTTTTTTCTCTCCTTAGCAAAGCTTACACCCTGACTTTATTTCCTCCCAAGTCCTTAAGCTGTTTAGCGTTGTGCTATCCTATGGCTCAGAGTGATAGTGATAACGTGCTGTTGTCAAAGTAATGATGACATAGCAGAGATGATTAATCCGTGGTTGATGTTACATATCCTTTCTCTCCTAGACAAGGAATTGGAGCTAGAAGAAATGGAATAATGTGTGTAAAAACCCCAAAGGAATGACTGTGGTCACTCCTCATTTTATTTTTTCATTATCACTGACATTTTTGAAAATGGAGCTTTGTTAAAGACTTCTGGCTTCTATCAGTAGGCTGGCAAAATAAGGTTTCCCAGAGGGATAATGCATACAAAAAAAGGGAATTATGTGAAACACTGTAATAATAATGTTGTGATGGTATCTTGCAAGATGAGACGCACTGTGGGCTAAATGTATTACAGAGGCTATTTAGGAGCCAGAGTCTAATGTCTGTACTCACTTGGACTTCAAAAGGACTTACCCATAAAGTAAAGTGCTACTCTGTGAGTAAGTCAGCTGCCACTTACGAAAGAAAAGATGGCTTCCTAACCAGGAGAATAGAGCAACTTGGCCTACGTTATTAATTTTGCCACCTTCTTCCTGTGAAACCTTGGAAAAATGATTTGACCAGTCCCATAGATGGAAAACTCACCATATTCTAGTGTCTCAGACTTCTTAGCATGTTTATTCTAGCATGGAAGAATGCCTCTTAGGTAGGATATTATCATTATCTATGCATATACTTTCTTACTGCAGTGTTCTCTGATCGAATCCCAGTGTTTTTTCCCGCAGTCTAGCTTTTGGACTTCCCTCGCTGGGGCCTTAAATATGCCCCAGCTGGAACCAAATCTGAAGGTCACCGACATGTTGCAATCTGTCAAGTTACCCATAAAGTCTAGTCTGGCTGTTTCACACTCTGGAGTGTGAAAAGTCCCCAGTTTGTATGCAAAGGGGCAGTGTTTGGGGGCCCACTCGGCAGCTTCCTAGTTCCTGCGTCTCCATGGGCAAGATCGGCGGTCTGCTGATCCTCAGCCATCTGGCAGCTACGTGGCAGGAGCTCAGCCACCTGCAGCCGGGTGGAAGAAAATCTGTTAGTAACTCAGAGGTGCTGTGGTACCTCCCTGTAGGTCGAATAAATGGCTTGAAGGAGTATGTCCCTAAATTAATTTCTCTGCTGCAAGTCATTGCACCAGCCACCAGCTGCAGGAGTGGCTTTATGAAAAGCTGTAATGGCAATCAAATCCAGCATGTACCGGGAAAGGTGACCTATGCATAAGTCTTTAATTTTAATTCTTTTTTCAGTTTGTGGTAATGTATTTATTTATTACAAGAGATGCTAGCAGTACAGTGAAACAAAATGAATTCTATTTCTAATATATCTTCAGAGTCCCAATAGGGTAGATTTTGAATCACAAAATAAAGAAAAGAAAGGATATGTATATATATAATGTATAATGGTATACTCTGTTTTCCCCCCCGTGGATGAGATTCATGGTAGGAAAGCAAATGCTAGCTTGCTGGAAAAAGTGACCAGCCATGCACTGGATAGCACCTATTCAACTGAGGGGGAAATAGCTTTCCTTTTAACTAAAACTTCCTCTTTTATTTGTGTTAAACATATGCATTAACTCAGTAGATTCTGTGCAGCAGGTTATAAATTATATATGAAATAAAATAAAAAAGAATCCATGCACAGTGCACTCAGAGAATACAAAAAACTATGCAATTACTGCTGAGCTTTTATGCTTGCTGTAATATCAACTCAGATGAAACCAAAAACCTCGCTGCCCTTTTTCTTCAAAAGTAAATGGGGCATGGCTTTTTTGTTGTTGTTTTTCCCCAGTCCAGGAGGCTGCTTTGTTTTTCTAAAATACAATTTATCATTGCACATCTTCAGAAAGGCAATTAAAAGCTGAAGGCAGAAGCTTTGTTCAGCACCAGGGGTTCAGGTGACCTGAATTCTGTTCCTGAGTTGACCGGTTGTATGCCACCTATCCGTGGGGCATACGACTTTGTGTCTGTTTTATCTTGAAAGAGTCTGCAGGCTCTGTCTTTTTGCTTTTTGGTGTGTGTCATCCATCACAGTGGCGGTAGCAGTCCTCTGGAGATGCTTGTTCACCACCTTGCAGGTAAGAATGGTGAGATACAGTGTTCAAATGAAATATTTCAATGGGAAGGTGTTACCTTGAAAAGAGCCTGTAAAACTACTTGTTTATTTCAGCTCAGGAAAAGGCAGTGACTGTTCACTTCAGAATCAGGATGTTTTCTTCCTCAGTATTAGACCTGCATTCATGTAGTTAGTGGCAGCACGGGGCATTCAGTGGGCGCAGATGTCCCTGCTTCCTTCTTCTGTACCTGCAGACCTCTGGCTTCACAGAAAGCGTCCCTGATCTGGAGGGCAGAACCCAGCGTGCTGACACTTGACTGCTGTGCAGTGACTATTAGGCTGCCGTCAGCTTTGGCTATTGAATTGTAAGTTTTTTTTGGAAGGTTTGTTATCAAAAGGAATGCAAAGATAGTAGAGGTTGTGTGGCAGAGCTCTGGGAGAGATGCGTATCTCCCAGGCAAAGAAATGCTGTTGCTAAGTTTGTTGACAGCTGTGACCAAGGTGACAGGATTTTAGAGGAAGAGCAGTGAAGTATTTCTCTTGAAACTCAAACATTCTGGTTCAGCTTCTCACTTTAAAACTATGTCTACCATTAACACAACAATATTTACATTTACTGCCTTGTCAGCACGTACCACTCCGGGAAGAGCAGCTGGACTGCTCCTTTCTACGTGCTTATAGCTGGCACGTCCCAACTTTGATTTCATAAACACATAGACTCAGACTAGAACGTGACTGATGATCCTTTATGGCAAAAGACATGATCGGCTTCCAGTGGTATTGGTAAAAAAAAAAAAAAAGTCATAATTGGTCCGACAGCAAGTCTCAATCATTGCAAATGATGAATATTAATATGGCTGGATTAAACATGAGTCTTCCAAAACTTATAACTGTATCAAATTTCATTGTGTTTGGGATGCCGTGAAACTGTCTTTTTGTTGGTTTACATCTGTCACAAACTATTTCAAACAGAAGCTTTTGTGTGATAGGGTTGGGGGCAGGGAAGAATGTTTCAAAACATTTTGTTTGATAATACTTGTCTTGGTCGAAGTAGCTATTGAGAGATACCTAACATCATATAGCTGCGTACCAAATGCTATGTGAGGAATGTGACCTCATTGACTTCCATTCGGCATCCCCATTTCAAAAGGCAGCAATTGCAGAAAGGGACTGTAGCTGTAATCTCAGCGATCCAATGGAAATGATTTGTTTATAAGGCCAGATACCATGCCTTACCATCTGGCATTTAACTGAATACACTGAGTACAGTCAAGATTGATCTGTGTTCACAAGAATTTTATATAGTGGGCGGGCTAGGAAACGGGGAAAGTCTGCAGTACAGGAGTTGAGCACAGCGCTAGAGGAACCTCCTTGTTGAGAGGCTCACTGAATGGAAGGCAAAGTAGGCAGAAAGTGGTTTACAGTTACTGCTACAAAGGGTTTTGTTTGTTGTTTTTACAACCTTTCTCCTCAGAGCTCCCTCAAGGAAGCTGAGCAAGAAATGGCACTTCTGATGGCTGCCAGGGGAGGTTCGGTTGCAAACCCCAGAACTTGCAAGTGAGGGAGCTCTTCGTTGATTAACATTTCTTCTTGACCAGCCTCATATGGCATGGCTGTGGCAGGAACTGTGCTGCAATTCTCTAAATCCCTTTCTCAGCTATTCAGTATCAGTTCCTTTTCCACAGCGCCTGTGTTTGTCAAAGCAGTATATATCTGCCTTAGCTTCCCGAAAAATTAACAGCCCTGGTCATTCCCTTCTCAGCCTTAGTTCTCAACATTTGTTCTGCCATCTGCAGTAAAAGTATATTTTCCTTCCCTTTCTTTATGGATAGACTATGCTGTAGTACCTAGGGGAGTCTCTCCATTTCTTCCAGAGAAATAAACTGGACCAGCCTGAGTATAAACAAAAGATGAAGTAAAAAATAAATAATATCTGAAAGGTGTGTATGCTACTGTAGGTTACACCGAGACTAGATTAGGGGAGGGGGAGGGAGTTTAATTTCATGGGAGTGTAAAAGGATATCAGAGAAATTCACTCAAGTGCCAAGTAGAAGAACAAATATTTTCAAAGACCAGAAGTCTGACTGCACCAAAGCTAGAGTTATATTAGGTTTCTTACCCTTTATTGTTCATTCCTTCTCCATGCTGGGGTTTGTGACTGTATGGCTGTTGAGTGAAGGCAGTATTGTGTTGCAGGAAAACAATAACCATATGGTGAACTGAAAATGAATATAATATTGATTTTTACTGATACGTTGATCAGTCACTGATTGTAACGGTTTATCATCACCATATGATTTGACCTTGTATTAGGATTTTTTGGCAGAAGCTAACATGCTGAGAATCCTTATTTGGATACTACATATTGAAAATGCTGAATAATACTACAGATATTAGGTGCTGGGGTTAGCCTAATTAAATGTGAAACATCATTTGCATAGATTTTTAGTTGTTTGTTCACTATTGCAGTACTTTGATTGTAGCTGTTGTCACGTGTAAGTGAACTCTGCTGAGTATGAAAATAAGGAAAAAGAGGAACAGACCGGTCACGTTATCGTGTCATACCTATGAGGTTTAGCAAGAATACAGTGTGAATCACAGACATAAACAGTGTAGACTTGGTCATGTACAAAGCTATTCCAGCTCCAAATTACCATTGGTAGCTACAAGCCAGAGATCAACTGGAGATCAGCCGTCTTCTCTCTGCCTTAAATTTTTCGTATTGCAGTATCTTTTCTCTCTAAAGATTTTCCAAGTCGGAGTACCTATTTCAGAATTTGGGAAGCAGAAATGTGTGTTCTAAAACTAGTGATAAAACACAGAGTGGCACAACTGCTGTTATGTCCAAAAAGATAAATTCTGTCTTCTTCAAACAGAGAGGCCACTTCTGAGCTGCCTAGAGAGAACAGCCACTGCTCTGTGCTAGCATCTGAACCATGCCTGAGCTCTGCTGGGGAGAATCTTTGCTGCCCTGGGCCACCAGGTACCATTCACTTAATAGCATGGACGGTTACTTGCTGGGGGAGAGGTCCCTGCCCTAGCAGCATTCTGCTTACTGAGATAGATACAGCTTTCCCGCTTAGAGATGCTCAGGGGACAGGTCTGATTGTCAAAACTTTGTGTGGATGAAGGCTTCTTGATGTCTACAGTAGGATATCATGCCTCTGTATGAATATCCATGTCAAAATTTATCTGGAATTCATTGGTGATACAAGAACAGAGAAGTCATCAGCTCAAACCTGCTCGGAAAGCTCTGCCCTGGTTTTGTGGTGAGTTGCTTTCTCACCTTGTATTCCTAAGAGGTGGGTGTGATGTAGTGGGGCTGTGCCACACCTCTCACACCCCTCACTTCTCCGCAAGTCCTCTGCAGTAGACTGGCAGCCAAAGCAGGCACTAGCTCTTCTGGCTTTATGCTAACAGGCAGCGTGGTTTTCCCTGCTGGGTAATCAAATAGTGCCTTGGGCTGGGGAATAACAGAGTATCTGGCTTTTTTGCTTACCCCCAGTTCTTCACAGCAAGTTTCTGTGAAATAATGGAAAGTATTATGGAGCAATTTGATTTCATGATTTGTTCATACTGATGGCAAAGCATTCCCTAATTATATAATAAACATCTGTTCTGCTTGATTAAGTATCCTCAGAACAGACCATTTCAGAGAGTCTCCTTTCACTTGTTTAACCAATACAAACATCTTAATCTAGCGTTTTTTAGTGGTCCCTGCAATCTGTGCTGACCTTCGTTTGACAAAACTGAAATGACAGCAAGGAAAATAAATTATTGAAAAGAAAAGGTAGTTTATAAAGCCTTTAAACTATCCATTGAGCTGAAGCACAATAGCTCAGTAAGAGGATTTAGAGGCTACCATGTAGTCTTGTGGAAAATTCTTGTGCTTTTGAAAAACTCAGATTCGATCTGTGTACTTCCCTGAGATCAGTAACCATAGCTAGAATGGCAGCAAGTTTCTAGCTCTGAATGCCCCAAAAGGAGAAGGGGTCAATTCTTTGAGTTTTGGGCTTTCTTCTTTCAAAGACTGGAGCTGTGAGAGGAAGAAAAAAAATACAGGAACTGTTTACAACATTGAAATGCAGCACACACTGTTAGATCAATGCACTGCAATGTTAGGGTTCTTTTATATGGAAGCTTACAACAGCCTTGCTAGGACGCGTTACTGATGCAGCAGGCTTGGGGTATTTATTCTTTTATGTGCTTCACCAGGAAAGTCCTAAGTGTCCTGAAAGCAAAGGGCAATCAATAACTCATCAGACGTAACGTAAAATGGAACTAATGTTCAATCAATTAGCTACCATAACCATTACATGAAAGTACCAAATTGAAATAAAAATGGTTGAGGTGATTAAGCAGCCTTTTAAAAGCACTTGAGGTGGGGAACTACTCTGTTCTAACAGGTGGCATATTCTGACAAGAAGCTCCCGTCAATATTTGCCAGAGATGCATGGCTTCAGATATTAAGCTGGTTTATTTCCACAAATACTTACTCAGTATATCAGCTCTAGCATATTGAGTTCATTTCAATACCAGAATGAAGAATTTGTCATCTTCATGTATACACGCCTGGGTACCTGAATCTGTTTCTGACATACCTACATGTATGAGAAACACAATGAAGATAGAAGGTATAGTAAGATCTATTCCTTAAAAATAATTCATATTCTGTATATTAGCATCAATTTGCCATGTGCTTAGTCTGTGCAATACCTATGAGAATCATTTGAAGGTTTTTTTTGGTTATAACTGAGGGATATATTGGTCCTTTTTCTTTTCTGTTAAGCATCGCAACTGAGGGATTTTAAATATACCAACCAGTTTAACTCATTTTATCGTTGTCCCCACCCCTTTCCTTTTGAAGAAAGATCTCATGGAATCTCTAGAGCAAAGAGAGAATTTGAGCACATTGTTTACTTTGTCTGTTGGACAGTTTGTGGCCAAATGCTATTTTCAGTTATCATGATCTAAATCTGGGATAACACAAAGGTTTTTCTTGCTTCTGTATAACAACGTTTACTGAAAGGTTATTATGGTTGTTCAAAAGTATTCTGTCCAATTGTTTAGCAGAAAATTAACAATTTTCAGAGTCTGGGGTTTGAGGTGCCTTTTTTTTCCATAGTAACTCTTTTGTGAGTAGCTTTGATATTCATTATCAAAAAAATTACAGTGATAAACCTGAATATTTTGCTTTTACATTAAAATGCTTTGGTTTGTTTGAGCTGCCATAAAGACCCGTGACAGCCATGAGGCAGTTGCCTTGTATGCCTCACCTTCCAACACAAATTAGTTGCTGAACTTCATACACTTGAGGGAAACAAAACAAAATAAACAAACAAGCATCCTCCCTCCCTCAGAAATACCAGTTATACCTCTGGTATGAGTAAGGATCCTGATCTAGTCAGGCTAGGGTAGAGAACAGGTCATGGCATTTCCAGGTCCCATAATTTGAGGAGTGGACCTTGCTTTTTACAACTAGAAATCACATCACAAAATGCAGCTCCTTTGGTCATGTTGCAAATGGTACCTTAGGCCAGCCAAGTCCGCCATCAATGGAAAGTTTCTATTAAATATTACCTTGCAATTTCCATTTCTAATTAAGTTCATGATTTACTGCTGCTACACTGCCATTAATGTAATTACATTTCGGTGTACAGGAATTATGGTAAATAACAAGCATGGAAGACTAAGGGCACACATCCCATGCCTGTTAGAGAGCGTTATTTTTGTTCTGCAGTGATGTTGCACCATTGTGGGCAGTTTCTCTCTCAAGACAGATAACAAGGATGAGAATTAAACTCCAGGTCAGCAATTCGGGAGGTCCTCAAGGTGTTGTGTTGGAAGGGGAGAGAACTAGGTTCCAGTTTGTAGTTCGCAGAGAGGAAATGGAAGGCAGTAGTAATCAGTGTTGCTGCATTTTCTCTTTCTGACTGAACACCTGTGTTGTCCACATGGAAGCAAACCCAGAAAAGACTGGGAGCATCTCTGCACCTTGGAATAGCAGCTACTTAAAGGCCATTGCTAGGACATGAGTGAGAGCTGCCTACCACTAGGGCAGTCAGGGCATCAAACGGAGATCTTTCACTTGTTCAGTGAAGGCTGTGTACTAGGTAAGATGTCAAGACAAATCTTGGTCCCTGTCAGCGTGTACATAGGTGTCATATCTGAAGTGTCTGTTTTGTCTGATGGACTGCAGAAGGAGCCTATATCCTATAACATTACTAGGGTTGGGTAGCTTTCTAAAACGTCTTCTGCTTCTCAGCCGGAAAATATGTTTTCCTGTGTTATGCAGAAAGGAAGATTGAATAGCTGCAATGATCTTAAAAGGTACTTAAAAAATTATCTTGTTTGAAGGAGGCGGAGGATTTTTCAGAGGGGCTATCAAAACAGAAGCCTTCTTACATGTATTTATTACTGCAGAGAAAAGAAGGTGTCAAATAGCCAGGAAGCTCTGATAACTGTATTTTATTTTTAGAAAGCTAGCATCTGAACTATTCTACTTTTTTTTTTTTTTTTTCCTCCTAGGCTTAAAGAAATATTTTTGCCCAGTGAACCTTCCTTTCTCAGGCTATCTTTCCTGAAACGCTGCATATCCCAGAATGTAGATTTGGCTTATATTTATGTAAAAAGGGGAAGGCATGATGTGTGGGCATATGGCTACTGTTTCATATATGGAATATCACCCTCAGCAGCGTTAACATTCCAGCTGCAAAGATCATTCATGCATATGCATAGTCCTCCAGGAACAGTAAAGGTAGGATTACTGTGTGTGTCTGAAAGTCTTAATTAAGAGATTTCAGCAGGGCGAATGGTAGGTAAAACTTATTACAAGCATCACTTCAGTAGCGCATCTGTGAAAAGCTAGGTTATGCAGGAGGTGGACTGTATAATTACAATGGTCTAAAGACTTATGAAAAATGTTATCCAGTATTTATTGAATAGAGATACATAACTTGCATTTTTTGTGCAAGGTGAATAAAGAGCTGTATTTGGACTTCAACCTGCCTGATGAATATGGGCTTCTTATTCTTCTGATACACATGAATGAATGGAGTCAACAGCAGAAAATGTGAGCTTTTTTAACAGGAGAAGTGCAGGAAGGCATTTAATTAAATTAAAGCTCAGAAAATGTTAAACCTTTGAAAATAAATACTTTTTCTAGGCTCCATGTAACTTGTTTTCATCACTTCTTGAATGCGTTTTGTATATAGGTGTATAACCAAGCTATGGCACAAAGCTAATGATCAAATATGTTATCTACTTTGCAGTATGTGCTAACTGCAGTAACTTCTCAAGTGCTTGCAAACTCCTAACTGGAAGATTATCTTGCCATCTGCAGATCTGTAAAAGAAATTGAGCACTGGCAAGTCCATTCCAGCCATTGTTGTGGAGGTTTGTGACACTACGCTCTGCTCTGTTTCTTTTGATCACCCTTTGGTGGTGGTAAAGAGTGTCTGCAGAACCACCGCTGGGAAGCCTACTCTGTGCTTGGGGCAGTGTGGTGGCATCTATAGCCTGCAAAGGGCTGACCATAGTTAGGGTCCTGTGGTGTTACTGCTGTCCTTGCTGATGCAAGCAAGTTTGGGGCAGCCTTCAGAGGGCAGAAGTGCTTGAACAAGACCAGAATTTTTCTTAGTGCAAATGTTGCTTGGCATGCTCCTGTTCTGTGTTTGTTTTTTTTTTGTTGTTGTTTTTTTTTCCCTTGCTGTGACTTTTTCTGTGGTTTATGTTACATCTTCCTAGATTATCCCTATGGAGTTAAACATTCCTGAAAGCATGTGCTGAAAGCATCATGTCTTCTGTTGCGTGTGCCTATAGCAAAGGAATAGCAAGAAACAACAAAGTATCCAGATTCCCTGTCTTTGTGCAGAAAACGGGGAAAACTATCATTCATTGCAGAGCTGGTCATGCTTGTCTGGTTTCGCATGCTGTGCTCTCTTCTGCTCTCATATAGTAACCAGGTAGATTTGCTTTCTCTCTGTGGTTCAGTTCCACCAAGTGCCACATCTTACTACAGCAGCATGCCACATGTGCTAGCACAAGGGACATGGCACTTAGATGAGGTTTTGATTCGTGCCACTCTCCAGTTAAGTTCAGGTGTTTCTTGCATAGCCAGTGCTTCTAAGGCACGTCCTGTGGCTTTTGTTTCGGAGTTTCTCCACACAGGTATTGACTGCCCTCTGCCTACCTGTCTTCCTCAAAGGGATTATGACTTGAAGCAAGTCATGAAAGATATTGCAACAGGAGCAGCAAGATGAGCAAGGTCCATTTCTCTAGTTCTGCCTGAGCCAGGCAGAGAAAACCTGTCTGCCAGATGGGCTATCAGAAGGGCTAGTAGACCTCAGCTACCAAGGGTGGCTTACCAAGCTGCTTATGAGACTAGTTCTGTATTTTTATCTATTTCACTCTCTTCTGTGAAGATGATGTGTCCATGGTGATGGGAAGCCTGTAGTTGTGTGGGCATGCTGGATGTTTCATTGTCTTGCTCTTCATATGGGATTCTTGAACTGGAAGCCCGAATTCTCCTCCTCAACTTTTGATAGGTACTGAGTTTTATTTCTCTTACCTCTCTTCATAACTCAGCAATCTGAGGTGTTATTTTGTAATGAAGGTCCTGGCAAGAACCTTTCCAAACTTCACATTCCAGAGGCAGGAGTACTTCTCCAGTGTATATCCTACACATTATTCATGTGCTTTGACTCCTATTTCAGTGCTGTGTGCAGATAATCCAAGGGCGTATGAACTTGGTATGAGAGTAGGATAGTGTATATGGGACAGACTGTCCACATAGCTATGGGATACGTATTTATGGATTCGCGGTGCATGTATGAGGGTGTTCTCCCGTATGCTGGAAGGTTTTCCCACCTCCTAAAGGTTTTCTACCTTAACAATGCAAGTGAAGATGGCTCTGCCTGCTGCATCTCCCTTTGGGCAGTGCAGACCCCTCTGGAACTGTCCCGGAGAGCATGGGCAGGGACGTTGCAACAACGTCTGCTTCTGAGTACGCTGCCTTCACGCAGGCATTTGTGCACCTCTTTACTGCAAATCAGCTTCCTTTTGGGTAAAGGTGGTCTGAAATGTTTTTCACCTTTGAAACAGTTTTCCTATTCTTCTTCTAGCATGTTTTTAGAAATCTCTACTTAGCGATGCTCTGTTTGTTGCTTTGCCTTTTTTTAATGAAATGGTATTCCACGTGTAGCAGTACACAGTTGATTGCTACATTTATCTGGGCTTTGTTTTTGTAGTGGTCTGTTGATGCACCCAGGAGTTCCAAGTGTCATGTATTTGTGAAAGCATTAGGTCAAGATAAATTGTTTTGAAATGCTGTACAAATAATGATCCTGAAAACTGTATTTCTCTGGGTTTATCTGTGCGTGTGACAGCTGTGCTAAAATAATCTGAGAGTAGTCCTCCGAGTGAAGTTACTGCTCTCAACATTCCTGACAAACAAAACAATTTCTTTCTTTAGTAGCACATACTCCTGTTTTATTGTGTCTCATTCTTGGCAGCAGGAATGGGTTTTGAGGGCATGACACCTCAATGAGATCCTGTAGCGCATATGACATCGTGACAAATGGCTACATTGCCGCATAGAATATGACAGAGACAGTGGCACCATTCCATGGCCAGCACTGCATTAAGAAATAAAAATAAAATCTTTTGCTGGAAGCAAACAGCATAGTCTTTAGGGAGAGACCTAGAAATCTTCAGGGGAGCTCTCAATTTTTGAAAGTCATATGCAGCTCTTTCCATACTACCCTGCTTGATCCTACACTTAGAGGAAATCTCAGTTTCTGCATAAAACATTTTTCTTTATGTTGGTACAGTTGATTTTAGGTTGCCCGTTACAAGTGTAACAAAGAGGATCATTACTGATGACGTTAGAAAACAAGAGTCTGTGCTGACATTTGTGACATACCACAGCCAATAGGCATATATAAAGATTTACTGTTTATAGCGGTGTTAAGCTATGATGCTGTGCCTCCAACTCATGGGAGCTATATATTTTATTCTTTAATGTTCATTAGTGTTGTAGGAGGCTCAGATTTTAAAATGGTTTGCCTAGGTAGGTTGTCAGTTGGTGATGAATGTAATTGGTGCAGTGAATCTTTCTGACAGCTCACAATCATAATTACTTTCAGAACATCAACAGAAGAGCTGTAATGTATGGTTCATAGCATTTAGCTGGTGGTTTATGCACTGGTGGGCTTTGTTTTGCAGGTATATCTACCACACCAAAGTAGTTTTCTGTTTTCTCACGTTCTGTGGCATTCTAGCTCTGTTCAAATTACATGTTCCCAAAGATACAGAAATCACTAGGATTTACCTGAATGTTCCTAATATCTACAGTTTGCTGAAAACAGAATCACAGAACGGTTTGGGTTGGAAGGGACCTTAAGGACCATCCAGTTCCAACCCCCTGCCATGGGCAGGGACACCTCCCAACAGACCAGATTGACCAAGGCCCCATCCAGCCTGGCCTTGAGCACCTCCAGGGATGGGGCAGCCATAGCTTCTCTGGGCAGCCTGTGCCAGCGCCTCACCACCCTCTGAGTGAAGAACTTCTTCCTTAAATCTAATCTAAACCTACCTTCCTTTAGTTTAAAGCCATTGCTCCCTGTCCTGTCACTACCCTCCCTGACAAATAGTCCCTCCCCAGCTTTCCTGTAGGCCCCCTTTAGGTACTGGAAGGCCACTATAAGGTCTCCCTTGAGCTGTCTCTTCACCAGTCTGAACAACCCCAACTCCCTCAGCCTCTCCCCGCAGGAGAGGTGCTCCAGCCCTCTGATCATCCTTGTGGCCCTCCTTTGAACCTGCTCCAACAAGTCCATGTCCTTCTTGTGCTGGGGGCCCCAGAGCTGAGCGCAGCACTCCAGGTGGGGTCTCACAAGAGTGGAGTAGAGGGGGAGAATCTCCTGCCTTGACCTGCTGGCCATGCTTCTTTTGTTGCAGCACAGGATACAGCTGGTTTTCTGGGTTGCAACCACACAGTGCTGGCTCATGTTGAGCTTCTCATCAACAAACAGCCCCAGGTCTTTCTCTTCAGGGCTGCTCTCAATCTGTTCTCTGCCCAGCTCATATTTGGGCTTGGGATTGCCCCAGCCCAGGTGCAGGATCTTGCTCTTGGCCTTATTTAACCTCATGAGGTACGCACAGGTCCACCTCTCAGGCCTGTCAAGGTCCCTCTGGATGGCATCCCTTCTCTCCAGCGTGTTGACCTTACCACACAGCTTGGTGTCATTGGTAAACTTGCTGAGCATGCACCCAAATTAACTGTCCCTCTCATTGACAAAGATGTTAAATAGTGCTGGTCCCAATATTGTCCCTTGCGAGGAACATCACTTGTTACTGATCTCCAACTGGACATTGAGCCATTAACTGCAACTCCTTGTGTGCGACCATCCAGCCAATCCAAAGAAACTCAGGAAGTTCAAGAATGGAAAATCAAAAGACTTGCATCTGCAGAGGAACAACCCAGGCACCAGTATGGGCTGGGGGCTGACCTGCTGGAAAGCAGCTTTGCAGAAAAGGACCCGTAGAGAAAGTATGAAGACGACAGAGCCAGCCTATGATCAGTGCGCCCAGTGACAGGACAAGAAGCAATGGATACAAACTGAAACACTGGAGATTCTGTATCCAGAATGTCAGGAAACAGGTACATTACTGTGAGGGTTATGGAGCAATGGCACAGGTTCTCCAGAGGGGATGTGGTGTCCTTGGAGATGGTCAGAGGCCATCTGCACATGGTCCTAGGCAGCCTGCTCTAGGTGGCCTTACTTGAAGCAGGAGGGATGGACCAGGGGACCTCCAGAGGTCCCTTCCAACCTCAGCCAGTCAGTTCAGGAAAACACTTCCCAATTCTGTGGCAGCAGTACATTCAGCACCCTGTGCCCACGTTCGATCCCCCACAAAGTGATGCGCAGACACTCTACAGCGTTTGATCACACAAACGATTTATTGGCATCAATGTATATGATGAAGCTCCTGGAGGGAGTCTCTTGGGAACTCTCTCCACGAGTTTGGGTGGTCACTGCCTGGAAGATGTTGAGCAGTCCAGCTGTTTGGGAGGCCGGGGACAGCACCATCCATCTCCTCAGGTACCCTCTTGTTGCCTTCCCTCTCGAGGAAGCGGTCGAGGTGTTTCTTCTCCAGGCAGCAGCAGAGGCGCCGCAGGAGGTCATCCAGGCGCAGGGGGCAATCTTTCCTTCGCCAGGCTTGCCAGGGCTGTGGCTGTCAGGTGGTGAATCACAGCCGTCTTCAGGGCAGGGGGGAAAAGCCTTTGCTCACCAGCATACGGGCGCAGGTCTGCAGATGTTTGAGGTGGAAGCTGTGGGGTCGGGCATGCCTGGCCGTGTGCCCGACAGACTGCATCTCTGCCACAGCGCAGCTCTTTGGCGGCGCCGTGCTGCTGGTGAAGCTGGCTGCGACTACTCCAGGCTGAGGAAGGTGTCCGAGTCCTCTAGCTGCACCCCAAGCGTGATCTCAATGGAGAGGGTGCTCTCGGAGGCATTGGCCAGCCTGAGCTTGCAGGAGCGGCGGGAGGGCAGCACCGTCAGGGAGCAGTGGCGTGACTGCGGCAGGAGCTCCCAGGCTGCTTTCACTGAGTTCTGGAACCAGCGGGTGGTTTCCTCCACGTCCAGGTAGGAGCCGGTGCAGAGGGTGCGCAGCAGGCTGGGCTCCTGTCTTCTCCTCAGCTCGTCCTCGGGGTGGTGGAGGAAGCACAGCATGTCCCCCACCAGCCGCTCCCTCGCGCAGGCGCACTCCAGCTCCACGCGCAGGCCGGGGTTCTTCGCTGGCGTCTTCCCCTCGGCGCCCAGCTCCGGGTGGAAGGCGTGCCCGGGTGGAGGCCTGAGGGGCACGAGCAGGCGGTACAGGACGTTGTCCTCCCGGGCACTCCAGCCTTCGTAGAGGCAGCCCACGCTGACGGCCGGCTGCAGCCGTGGCTTGAAGAGAGATTTCCCGGAGAGTCTTCGGCAGGCACCCAGAAGCTCGTCCACCAGCTCCTCCACCACCTTGCACTTGTCGGCCATGCATGGCGCTGGCCACTGGGTGTGATTGGCCCAAACCCTGCCCAGATCCCAGGTGTCATTGGTGTCACTGTCCCCTTTTACACCATCCTTCTTCTTCTCCTTCTTCTTCCTTGCAGAGCTGCCCTGCTTGTTTCTGCTCCCCGGCCCACGTCTCCTTTTCCTGAGCCACCGGCAGAGCCCGAAGAGCAGGACAAGGAGGTCAATAAAGGTCCAGAGCTGCCACTGCTGCAAGGCACTGAAGAGCAGGGCTCCCAGGGCCACCCCGCTCTGCTCCCGGCTCCTCTCCTCCATCTCGTGCAGCAGCCGAGCCATGCCTTCCATCAGCTGCTCCGTATGCTGCTGCATGCGCTCATTTATATCCGCATCCATGTGATCGTCCACGAACCACGGCTTCTGGACAATGCCCAGCACAGCCAGCGCGAGGAAGATCAGCCGAGCCATGGCTTGCAGGAGGTGCGAACTGCACTCACCGACGGCCAAGGCCACAGTGTGGTGGCGCTGCTGCTGCTGGCCCTGATGACAGCTCCTCGCTGTGACTCGTCCTTTGTGATGTCACAGGCATCGCAGCCGCATCACGGCAGTCCCTCTCCCTCTGCTTCTTCTCCTCTCCTCTCTCTGAAAACATTGAAGAGAACTGGCCCTAAAACAGAGCCCCGGGGAACCCCACTGGTGACTGACCGTCAGCATCATGTATTCTCACTTGACATAACCTTTTGAACGTGACTGTTCAGGCAATTGCTCACCCGTTGTACTATGTACTTTGCTATCTGTGTGCTGGATGTTCTGTCCAGATGGGTACTGAGAGCAGCAGTACTGAATTTTTTTTTTTTTCCTGGACTCCAAAAATGATTGCATCAATTGGAGAGATGGGCCAGGTGACCTCCATAGGTCCCTTCCAGCCTCAAGCTGTCTTTGGTTCTGTGAAGTTGCTTTTTGGGGCCTCTGGAGGGGAATTGATGAGGAAAATAAGATAGCATTCATCATTTTGATACCCTGCTTTTGTCTTGTGTACAAGGTTATCTTCCTTAAAATATCTCTAAGCTTTTTTGTTGTTATTGTTGTTTGTTTGATCATTTTTGTTATGTTGTTCTATGTCACCGAGTTAACACTTGGGCTCAGTGGTACTTGGGCTGTCTACACAGACTCAGATGGCTCACGAAGCATAAAAAAGGTAGACGTGAAGAGATATGGTTTGTTGCTTTTTCTCCAAGTATTTGTTGTTGGTGTTCTATTTATTTTTTTATTTTTTCCTGCAGTTTGTTTACTGAAATATGCCGAGGTATGTGGATTGTGTCTGTTGTCTCCCGGAGGTACTAGAAAATTTAATTTTTAAAATTTGGAACATGATGCAATTTCATGGACACTAAAATGTCTGTTCATTCCGCACCCCCACCAGTCCTTACTTATGTAGACGTGACACCCACACAAATAGAATGCCTAGTGCGGAATGCCTTCGGTGTACTTTGTACTCCCAGTCTTGAAGATCCAGACCAAAGTAATTCATTTAGTGCTTATTGCTGTATTTATTACTTGGTATTATATATTTTTTGTTGAACACACAGTCTTCACTTGATAGAATATAGAAGACCTTTCACAAACGCTACAGTAATGAGATCTTTGGCCTGTACTCAAGTATACGAACATCATAACACTTCTCAAGGAATTTCTAGCTAGGCTGCTCTCCAGTTTTCTGTGAGGAAACATCAAATCACGCAGTAGCTGCTTTGCATTCAGGAATATACCAACTCATATCTGATTTTCTCTAAAATTTGGGTTTCATAGGTTATTGCTCTACACCAAGTTTTCCCCTCTGTTGTTGAATGAGCACAGTACTCTGTCATTTTGTTTTGATTTGCCAATATTTTCTACTATTGAAAAAATGTACAGACATGTAACGTATCACTTTTACTGAGCTGATATGATTTCACATCTGGAAATAGCGTGTAAAATTATCATTTGGTTTAATATGAACTGAAAAAGAAAAGATTTTTTTGCTTTCATATAAGAGTGATTAAATCCAAATATTGATTAAATCCAAATATAGTTCTGAACAAGTAAGGACCCTCTTGTTATGGAATTCCAATAGGAGCAGAGGTGGCAGTTCTGGGCTAGCTGAACCTTTGGAGCACCAACCTTCAGAGCTACCCCTCTGTTTTTCGTCGGTCCCGCCACTTTGTGAAATGTCCACTTGTCTTGGATTCATGGACATCCTGTGAAGCAGCAACAACTGCTCAGTATGCATAATCTGTTCTTCAGGAATTGTGAACACCAGTTTATGAATACCGTACCCAAGAACAGCCTGTTCAAGACCAACCTACCATGTCTTCAAAATAAAAGGAACAAAGGATGTCAAAAAGAAGGTGCATTGGGACAACAGAAACCCCCCTCCAACTCTTAACGGCTGTGGTCTTTGCTAAAAGCAAAGTAGGACACAGAGAAAATACAAGACTCTATGAAAACGCTGGGTGTGTAACGGACACAAAATATGATAGGCGGTTTGCAGACCCTTCACAATAAGTTGGTTAGTTCTAGTCTGCTGAGTTTTGCATTGAGGCAGAGGCATGGCATAAGACTTTTAATACTCAAAGCGACATGGTATTAAGACGATAACAGTGCGCAATGCTGACTTAAAAGGTATTTCAGTACGGATAGCAGGCACCTCTGAGCAGATTTCCAAGTGGTATAATTTGTTGTGGCTCTAATGCATTTTAGCTCTGTTGATTTACATATGTCTAGAATCTAGTCTAATGGGAATTTCTTGATGCTCAGTGCTATCAGTCTGACACCTGCCAAAACGTCAGTGTGAGAAGGGACCGTAAAAATACTGTTCCTTGATAGGAATGAATGTATCTTTAAGGTCAGTCATCTGTGTTAGCCAGTTTTCATCTTACTAGAACTTTTAAATACCTGTTTCACCACCAGGGTAAATGGCTGAGCATTAACTGCTGCAAATGAATGCAAGACTATAGGAATTGAGTATAATCATACATTTTATTTCTAAATTTACCATTAGTATAGAACCAATCTTTTACTGAAGACTGTGCTGGCAATTGAGTGCTATATATTTGACATGTGGAAGTAAAATCTGTATTCCTGAGAATGCAGTCCTATGATGATTTTTATTATCATTTAAAAATACCTCACAAAGGGAAGCAATTAATAATTATCCTTACTTTATAGCTGAAGAGTGGGATGTTTAGAAAGGTGAAGTGAATTTTTCAAGAAAGTCAGTGATGGGAAATAAAATCCTGTTAAAATGACAATGATATTTTACGACAAATGCCATTTCATAAAAGGACAAAATTCCATCCCCTTCACGGGGGCCAAAAATTTCCTTAGGAGTCTTTGATACAACCCATGCATCTAGTTCAGCATTTCACTCACAAGGATAGGTGATCTCAAATTTTTCCTAGCATGGAGCACATCTTTTAATAATAATCCCATAACTTCCTTAGGACTGCAACCAGTGATTTCGTTAAAAAACAGGGTTGGAATCTGAGTTAGCTTGTTAGCTGTAAGAACAGAAGACATTTAGACCACACAACCTCAGGGCTCCATAGCTGACCTCTGATTGATGAGTACCTGTTTGAGAGAGTCTTTGCTGAAATTTACTGCTTTGCAGTAGCTTAACAACCTGTGATTCAGGTATTCTTAAGGATTCCCAAGCAGTTCTTGATCTCCGCTCTTGAATGTTTTTGTTTTTTTGTTTTTCCTGGTAAAGTGGTTGTTGACTGTGCCACAGGGATAATTTCCGTGTACACTCTAGCTTGTAAGCATCCATAGTCAATAAGAAGGATGCACAAATGTCGAGCTGTAGGTAGTCCTAAACTTCAGTGTCTGTACAAGATAAGACCTGGAAAAGGTGGGACAGTTTAGTCAGCGTGAGTGACAACGAGGGCAATGTACTTCTTACATTTTTCAAATGAGTGTTGTGGTTTAACCCGGCCGGCAGCTAAACACCACCCAGCCGTTCGCTCGCCCTCCCCCCTCCCTCTCTGGGATGGGGGAGAGAAACGGGAAAGTGAAGCCTGTGGGTTGAGATAAAGACAGTTTATTAAGATAGGAAATAATAATAATAATAATAATAGTGTGTACAAACAAGTGATGCACAATGCAATTGCTCACCACCCGCTGACGGATGCCCAGCCCATCCCCGAGCAGCCGGCCCCCCGCCCCAGCTAGCCACCCCTATATATTGTTGAGCATGACGCCATATGGTATGGAATACCCCTTTGGCCAGTTTGGGTCAGCTGTCCTGGGTCTGTCCCCTCCCAGCTCCTGCTGCACCCCCAGCCTGCCCGCTGGCAGGACAGAGCGAGGAGCTGAAAAGTCCTTGGCTTGGTGTAAGCACTGCTCTGCAGCAATTAAAACATCAGCATGTTATCAGCACTCTTCTCATCCTAATCCAAAACATAGCACCCTACCAGCTACTGGGAGGAAAATTAACTCTGTCCTAACTGAAACCAGGACAATGAGTTTGCCAGTCCTTGCAAAATCTTCACACAATGAGGAAGGCTTTCATGGAAATTTACAGGGTCATCTTGGAGGTATATATTTAAAGGACTTCTCCCAGGCATCAAGGCAGCACAAGAGGGATAATGCAAGATGGCAAATTACTTGCTTGGTAATTATTAATGTTAGCTGCTTGTTTTCAGTCTAGAAAGAGGTGACAGTGGGTAGTTCATGAAAAGGGTCTGAAAAATTCTTTGGTCTTGTAAAAAAAAATATTACTGTCTGCAGATTGATTATCTCATAGAGTACAGTTTTATACTTCTCTGAGTAATATCCAACTCTGAATAGCTCCAGTGGTTTCCATAATAGTGTCTGTTCAGGAGGGCTTTATTCACTGAGAGCAACTGAGTCTGTATTTTTACAGTTTTATGTTTTTATCCACAGTAGAATTGTCAATGAGAAGGCCTCAATTTTCAGAAATAGTGTTCACTTTTGAAACAGTGATATTCTGAGAAAAGTAATGATGGGAATGGATGTAACAAAAATGTGCCATAGTCAGCCAGTGTGTTAACAAACAGAACGGTACTATTTCTACAGTAGAATGACAGAATTAGTGAGGACAGTCACACATCAGGGCATAACCAATTGGTGTGTATGGATTGCACAGTGATATCCACTGAGTATCTGCAACTGCTTCTCTTGAAAGAGAAGAACTAGCCACTGAAAGGAAGCCTTCAAATTCCAAACTTTTTTTTTTTTTTAAAAAAAAAAAAACAACTACATTTATACTTAAGTTCTTTAAAAGGTTTTATTTTCCTGGGTTTTGTTGTTGTTCTTGTTGTTGTTGTCATTGTTGTTCATAGAGGAGAACTGATACCAGATCAGGTAGACACGATTCTTAAATGAGTTGCTTTTTATACTGATACGGTTTACGTATCGCTACCGCTCTGCATATTTTTTTTTTCTCTTTAAAAATGCACTGTTAAATTGCATACCTAGTCATCAGAAAGGCAGTACAAACAATCTCTTACCTAGGGTTTTGATATACTTCAGATATCTTACTTATGCTGTACATTTATTAAATGTATTTTCTAATATGTTCTGTATGCAGTGCATCACATGAAGTGTTTTCACTAGAGATTGAGTCAATTTTCAGGTTTTGGTGACTTGATAACGTGTTTGTTAAATTCTATTAGAATGGCTTTTTATCATTTAATATGGTAGCGATCAAGCTTGATGTGTTTGAATTCATATTGGCACTAATCATCATTGGTACTAAATTCATCTTCTTACCAATTGTTGGAAAAAAATTACTACATTTTTTGAAATGATTTTGGGTGTGTCTTTCTGTTGGCTGTTTTTCTTGTTTTTCTATGAGTGGATAAATTCTATCAGTGGCTATGATGTAAATTAAAATAAATGACACTGTGATCAGTGGGTTATTACATGGAGGGGAGGAGCGAATTTCACCCTGCTGCTCTGCGATTAAGAAACCACAATCACAGGAAGGAGGCTGTTCAGACTGATTTTAATTTGATGCTGATTTTCTTTGGACTTGGCAGATATATATTGATTTGCTTTTATTTTATTTTCGTATCTTTTAAATATATAAGGAATACCATCTGATGCGATCATCTTTTAATAATTCAGAGTAGTACGATATGTAGGTCAGACGTAAAAAAACAAAATCACAAATGTTTGGAAGAACTTTACAAACAATCTGATTACAGCAATAGTTCCAGCCATTTCCTCCAGGACTCTTCATCAGCAGCATTCATGGAATATGTAAACACTTCACCTTAAGTAGGGAGGAAGCAATAATCCCTGGTCAATTGGTCCACAGTCATTGCACTAGGAACAGCTGGTGGTGCATAACTATCATCCTTACTGAGAATTGTAGTAGGCACAGAACACAATGCTTGCCAACTGTTGTGCGTATTCCTTTGTTAACATATAAAATAACCATCTTCAGTTCGAGTAATATATCTGTGTTTTTAAGCTGTGTTTTAATTAGAAGAAAAAGAGAAACTTAAGAGAGAAAAGGGTTAAGGTCAGTAAAAGCTCTGGCAACTCAATTTTAAAGGGAGACATAAAATTATTATTTAAGATGCAGAAGAAATCCGAAATGATGCAGTGATACATGGAAGTGGGAAAATATGAGAGCGAGGAAAAACCCCTGGTGGTACCTGCAGAGCTGGAAGGAAAGAAAGGGGAAAAGTGAGATAAAATACTATTTACAACAATCAAAATATCTTCTATTACAGAAAATAAAATAATAATTATAAAAACAGTTAATTGTTAATTATAACCAAACTATCCAAATAATTGCCAAAGATGAGGGGCCCTGTTTATCCAGGCATAGATATCTCATCTCATGCCATCTGAGATCATCAGGGCCCTGGGTACTGGAGCGACTGTTAATGGCCCTGACCAGCCTCACCTGGTCCCCACACCCCTACCCTGGAACCCCTTTCAGCTCAGGCCCTGGTATTACCCTATTAATGCTCTCCTTGTGTCCATTCTTCTCCTTGTTTTCTCCTGGGTGAGCCTTGGGCATGATTCTTGCCTTTGTCAGGACTTCCCTGGGACCTGCTGCTGTCAGTGCCTGGCTCTCTGCCTTGCTCAGGTACTTTGGGGCTGTGCCCTGGAGGATGGTTCTGCTTGTGCTGGGAGCGTGCCTGGATCCTTCTTCCTCGAGGAGCAGTCCTGTTCTTGCTGCTTCCTCGCAGAGCTGTTGAGTTTCTGCTTTCCCAATGTGGCTGTCTTGGATATAACTTAGATTCCCAGAGATTTTTTTGCTTTGAGACTGGTAACTGTTGTGACTGAATGCTTACTGTGTCCCTTAGGCAATAATTTGGTCTTTGAACCTGTGTATTAGTAGAAAGTTTACTTTGTTATTTTGTGTTCATGGCTTTTTGCAGGTGTCCTGTTTCTTGTCTTATTGTTGGATCTGTGTTGTGTCTTTTATTGTTGTGTTGTTTTTGTATTTGATTCAGAACAAACAGTGAAAAAGTCATGTTTTCCTCTGAGATAACAAAAGACGTTTAAACAGATGCAAAATGTAGTTAAGGACAGTCTTTGTATAAGATACCACTCTGGACTTGAATCACTCAGCTTTCAATTTTAAACATTTAGTGGTCAGGCTTTTATTTTTTGTTCAGGAGATTACACCTTCAAGAGTAATATATGGGTGCATTTGTACAAGCCAGTTTGTTTATTCATTTTTTTTGTCTTAATCAGAAGAACTGGAACGAAGGTGAGTTTGTAATTCACTTCTAGTTGATAACGCTTTGTGGGCAATGAATGTAACAGGCAGGAGTTAGACACCTGCAGTTGTACCTTTGCTTCATTCACTGAAACAATTTCTGTAAATGGACTAACTTGAGATGGAAATTGGTTAATATGCTGAGCTTCCCCCTGTTGTTGTTACAGTCTTTAGCCTTCTTGCTACTCTTAACTTCTTTTGCTAGGGTGTATATATTGGTCGTGTGGTGGTGACAAATGGAATTTCTAAAGCATTTTCATGTTTGACTGGGTATAGGAGAGTAGTTATCAGTAAGTACAAGTGCAATTACACATACAGTTTTATCACTTTCTGTGAACTGGTAAAATATCTTGGAAGAAATCAATATTTCCCTCTTTCTATAATTACACTTAATAGGTTGCTTTTTTTAGTTGTCTGTGGTCCTCGTGAGACTCAAGTGAAAATGTTTATTTTTTTCCAGCAGTGAAGTCCCCTTCAAGTATGACTTTCTAGCACAAGTCCGTTTCCTGACGAGGGAGGGGGCAAAAAAGCCTTGCGGTGGTTCTTCTTATTAGTGTCAGCTAGCATTTACTGTTCTGGGTTTTGTCACCATCTCAAGCATAAGTCCAGCCTCTTTGAAAAGTTGTTGATTTGCAGGCATTCCTCACCCATTCCAGGTAACTGGTATTACGCTCATACATTTGTAAGACTTTCTATCGTATATTCTGTTGGAGGCAAAGATCATCATAACTTGGTCAAACCTCCACAAATCTTGAGGAAAAAGTACTCACTTCTTTAATTACTCACTAGAATAGCGTTATCATTAATTGCCTTTTCCTTCCCCCGTCTATTCTTGCAGTCTTCAAAGACAATAGTAGCATAGTACTCAAGAATAAATGCATGCTTGTATATTGTAACTTTTTCTAATGTTTTGTCTTTAAATTCTCTTGTTTCTGTTGCCTTTCTCTATGCTCTCTCCAGCTTGTCTACACTTTCAAAGTACAATGACCAAAAGACGGATAAACTGAAGTGTCATGGGAGGTGAAGATAGTAGAACAACAAGCTAATGCATTTTATACATGCCATGACCACTTTATAGGTCACAGAATAAGATTTGCTGTCTTGTTTGCAAAAATACCATGCCACATAAACGATGCAATCTGTACAACTGATGTATTTGCTCCGTTCTTTGAGCGAAGTCTTATTATTAACTATTGACAAGCACTGAACCTAGAGTAGATCTCTGCGGAACCTTGTTTGATATCAAACTAAGAAATTATATCCATGTATTGCCTGTGCTTGAGGTTTTTATTAGATTTTGGACCCTTTTCTGTTTAGTCCACAGTGCCTAAAAACTTCTTGATTATCATACAAAACATTACAAAGAACAGTTTGTGACTTCCCTCTGTTATCTGCTCAGGCTGTCAAAGTGGGAAATTCATCTGGATTAACACAGTGTTTCTTGTCATGTTGTTACTCAAGGCTTTATAAATAGGTTGTTTAATTTGTTCCAGTATCTTTCTGGATACTGAAATGAGGCTGTCAGACTTAAAACTTTCTGGTGCTCTTTTTTTTTGTGTGTCTTCCACTGGCCTATGAGATACCAATTACACCCAGAGATATGGAAAACAATCACTAATAACTTGGTGATAGCTTTTACAACGACTGTGAGTATTTGGGGAAGCTCTGGTTACTTAAGTACTTCGATCTTATTCAAATATTGCGTAATCTTTCCATAAATTGGTAAATACTGGTTATAAATAAACATTTTAATTCTATTTCCAGTACTATGAATATTCCAGTACAGGAATATATTATTAAAAAGCAGAGACTGATTACTAGAAAAGTGTAGGAATACATTAATTTAGAATTTAAGGAGTTACTAGCTCAATTAAATCCTGTCAAGAGTTATATGTTAAGATCACGTGCAAGAATACTTTTTTTTTTAAAAAAAAATCAAATAATCAAACTTGAAAAAGATTAAGGAACATTTCTATAGTTATTTTAAGTTTGGTGATGGATATAGAGTTTTGTCTGCCCAGCTTGCCTCTGTATAGCATTAAGAGTTGGATTCTCACACAAGAAGTATGCAGGCTGCGGATATTTAGAATCACTTTGCACAATTCAGTCTAGAAAACATTTCAAGGATGTTGTTCATAATTAACTGAGAAATAAAATCTTGCAATTTGTGTATAATTTCTTTGACAGAATTAATTTCTGTAGGCTTTTTCCTACATTTGTAATGATTTTAAATCTAAAAGGATCAGATGCTTAGTTTGAAACTCCAACTAATTAAAGGCATTCTGTATTTTATTGATTTCCTGCCAGAAGAGAATAATTTAAAAGCAAGAAAGATTACACTGGGGGAAGCAATAGCCCTTGGCATATTTTATAGAGTATTTGAGCATTTGGGTTTAATTTTTATATGAATTTACTAATGCATTATATTACTACATTGCTACGAAATTTAAAAGTAACGTGAACAAAACTGTTTGCAAACACCAAGGAATAATCGCATACAAAGTTAAAGATAGGATCTCTAGTTCCTTCTTTGTTCTACTCAATCTGACATTTTTAAACCCATGATGATAATCTTAAAGTTTGCAGGGTGTCTCAAACTGCAAGTCATGTTTTAGAGGGAAATGTTGATTATAATGCAAGTGATTCTCAAGGTGGTTTAAATTGTTTCCTTTAGAAGGTTTTTCTTGCTTTCTCTTCTGTCTTCTTAATTACTGTGTGCTAGCAGAAACATCTTTTATAGCTGTGAAATAGAAGATGTGTAATAATACTCTTGTTTAGGCAATAGTGAAATCTCCTTTATCATATATTGTTATTGAGATATGTTAGAGCTGATGATTGAGGTGAAACGCACACAAATAACAAAGGAGATTATGGTCATGCACTGCAGTTTTCTGTGATGGAGCTAGAAAATGTAACTTCTACAGACCTGTAGAGAACTGGATTCAGTTCAATGTGTGGAGACTTGGTGCATAAAGAGCTTCCAAACTACTTTAAAATAAGCGTCATCTCACCTAAATAACCACATCCTGTTTCTACTAAAATGAATAGCAAAGTAGTTGTAAATACATTTAGATATCTTCTTTTCAATTTCTTAGAAGAAATGCATGGGAAAATAGGATAGCTAGAACTAATTGAAGATGCCAAGTTCTTGTTTCTGTTTTGCATTATTTTACATTGTATTTTTTTTAAATGAAGCAATCAATGAAGGATTCAGCCAATATGGTGTTTCTGTAAAAACAAAAATCTCATCTGTACAATAATTAGAATATAGATAGATGTTCCAGATGGTACACATGCAAAAAGAAGGCTAGCTTTATACCAGATGGTATTATGACCATGCATAAAGCAACTGGATAATCATTGTAATATTGTGACATGTCATATTATATGAATAAATACTGTGTTTTCCTGAGGAAAAAGGTAAAATCATCAGTAAATTAAACAGCATAAGGCAGATGTGGCACTTATCCAGGAATTACAGTCCTAGAGGAACAGTAATATTGGAGCTGGAACTTAGGTTTTATTTCTTTAATTCATTCTCCTTACGAAAAAGTGGTGATTCTAATTTGTGTGAATTATCATTTATGCAATTAACCTACGCATAGGCAACTTTCCAGACTTTAGAATACTATGTATTGTTGAAAGTGACCCTATTTTTTTGCTTCCCCCAACAATACTCAACTTTGATAAACATTATAAACTTCCTATTCTCAACATTTTTTCAAAAAGTAATAGATACAGACAGTACTTTGCAATGAAATAGCACAAACAATTGCTGATAAAGCACGACATGCGTTCAGGTTAAAAAACAAGGCATGAAAGCATTCACGTTGCCCAGAGAAGCTGTGGATGCCCCATCCCTGGAGGTGTTCAAGACCAGGCTGGTTGGGGCTTTGAGCAACCTGGTCTGGTGGGAGGTGTCCCGCCCATGGCAGCAGGTTGGAACTGGATGGTCCTTAAGGTTGCTTTCAACCTAAACCATTCTATAACAAATCATATGATATGATATGAATATGATGGCTTCAAAATTCACAAGAACTTTGTAGCTGTTACTTAAACTGGTAACATATTCAGTAACCTAGATAGATTCCCAATTATTAAACTGGCCTGCACTGAAATTAGGAAAAAACCTTATGCTGACAGTTACAGCAATTTCTAGAGATGGTGGAAACATTTATTTGATTTTATTTTTATCTTTTGGTTCAACAATATACAATGAGTTTTGCAAGCACCCAGTGCAGGAATATGCATGTATGGTGCAAATTCAATGGGCTTTCATTACAGATTTTATTTATTTGTATACATATATGTAAGCATTCAAGATCAATCTCATTTTCCATAATTAAATCTGATTTCATAAAGGGATAGAACCAAGCAATAGCACTTGTTCTTTTTCTTTATAGAACTAGTAGGATAAAAACTTGCTTAGCTATCTCCTGTTTAGAGATGCATTGTACTCTTATACAAGCAAAGCAATGCATGTCCTTTATTTCTGAGGAAGATAGCCTTTACAGTTGTCATTGTGAAGTTCAGATCTGTACACAAGAGTCCTGATCGGTGAGGTAGGAATAGAAATTGCTGTGCTTCAGTAGCAGATGCTGGGATACAGCCCAGGCTCCGAATTCCTCTCTAAAGGAGAAAGCACTTAGGCCTCTTTCTGTTTTTGAAAGGCAACTCCTGTAGACATTGTGCATCTCCATACTCTTCCTGAAGGCCAGCTTCTGTGCAGGAAACTCTGCATCTCCTAGGAGATCTCCAGAGCAATATTGCCTGTTGATGATGCGTTGCCAAAGATTAGCCAGCTCCTTGTGTTTGAACTGAGCTGCCTCTGGGTACTGTTATGGCCAAAGATCAAAGAACAACCTTTTGGGAATGATTTCCATGTTGTACCACTTTCTGCTCAAGTATGAAGTACTTGATTTTGAATGAGCAAATTGACACCTTTTGCTATGAAACAACGAGACTTGTATCACATGAAAAAGTTTCAGTTCGGGCTGAGTCTTGTAGCAGAAGGTATGTGGAAGCACAGTCTTGGATGAGGTGGCAAAAGTGGGGGTGGCATGCATTGTTACTAACAAAACTGGTCTGGTATTTGTGTAGCTCCTTGCACAACAGACAGGATGATGTTACTTACAGAAGTGCAGAGGTATTAGTGTATGAGGTATATCCATGCATGTAGTCTAAGGCGATCATTTTAACTGTGAAACATTTCCAGTATAAACAGACTGAGCCATAGCTGAGCAGCATCTCTTTAGTGAAAAGATGGATTGCTTGTTTCTTGTTTGAACTAGGTCGTGCTGGAATTTTGAGATAAAAAGGGACCTTCATGGTATTACTACATTAGAATTAAGTTGTAGGAAAAAAAAAGCCACAAATGTTTGCTTGTTGAAGGACCTGTCAGTTACTGTGAGGAAATACTTCTGTGTTTATTAGGCGTGTCACTATAAATAATTTGTTAATAAACCTGCAAGGAAATAGGCTATTTCTGTTGCAGGGGAGTACTGGGATGAAAGCTACTTTATTCATTGAATCCTAGCCATGTTCTCAAGGCTGTTAACAAAAAGTTTTAAAACAAAACCCAACACTGTCATCTCCCCAAACTCTTGAAATAGCTTGCGGCTGATGTTCATGCTGCAAGGAACAGCTACATCATCTAATCTGATCTCCACGTATCACAACTTTGAATAGATTGTTTCTGTTGATATGAAGTCATTTCTCAGTGAGCTGTCTGTTTTCAAGTATTCCTAAATTTGTTTTCTGTATTAATGTCTTCTAAGGATAATTGCATGCAGTACACAAATAACTTTACCTTTTTGAGGCTGAAAAGTTTCTAGTATTAAGCATTGTTAGGAGTTCTCATCTCACGTCCTTATTTCTAGATGCCTGATCTTTGAATTGTCTAGTTCACAAACTGATCCATCTCGTTCTGCCATGGCTTTTCTATCCCTAGATACCTTATTCTTAGTTTTCAGCATCTACAGATGCTTCAGCTATGATTCTTCATCTTAACTCGATGAAGGACATGGCTCTAATATTGATCTGTGTAGAACAATCTGAAACTGCATATGCCCCTAGCATCAGGGAAAGGATTTTTGTTAGCGCTTTTTCTCCAGCATCTACATCCATTTTGTTTACAGCTGCATCTGCTATGCTTTTCAGCAGTTAAAGCACTTGTAAAGATACTGTAACTTTCAGAAAGTACCCCGTTTTTGTACTACCAAAGCATGGTGTTAAACAATTAGTCCCACATAAAGTGGAAGTAGTTCAGTCTGAGTTTTAACCCTTGGTTCTTTCATGCTGATTTTGCATTCATATCTGTTACGACAGGGACACCTGGTATGTTCAGAAATAGTTTTCAAAGTCAAAATTGACCTAAAAAGGCATAAATCCTCAATACGTTATGTAAATAGATCTAATGTCTTCTGTGCAATGAATTAACAAATAACATTGTAATTTTCACTACAACTAATTATAAATTTTCAGCTGTTCACAAGTAGGAATGGTAGATTAATGAAAATGAGACCCACCTGTCTATTATCATTTCCAGGAACCTGGGCTGGTGACTTGCCTCATAGTATTTTTAAAAGCAGTAATTTAAGTACTTTAAAAATGCTCTAATAGTAAAATATAAAAGATTGTCTTCTATCACCTAATTTTAAATAGAGATTACAATCATGACAAATTGTCTAACGTTTTTTCAGAAACAAAAGTGTCTAGACAATACAAAATAAATGAATTGTAGAATTACCAGAAGGTGATCATTAGAAATCCAGATTTTTGCATCAATACCACAGGTCCATAAGGTCATTCAGAGACGACTATAGTAGCGATGATTTTTACAACTTCTGAAAAATGTATTTTCTTGACAATACTCAGCATTTTGTTTTAAGGTGCCTTTAACACTGACAAAGATCTTGCCACAAAAGCCATTTTCTGAACTGTCAGATGAGCAGTTAACATTTGGGGGGGGGGGGGAAATCCCAGCTTTATGTGGTTCTCAGTGAATTATGAACCTCTGAAGTCATGTTCTCTTGCACTTACAGATAAGCGTAGGACACAAAGGGTTATTGAACCAAAAAAGGTAAGAACAACATGAAAGAGAAGGTGTTCCAGGAACAAAGTGTTTTGATTCCAGAGGTGGTATACACACATTCATTAGAAAATACAGCAATGGACTGACCTTCCTAAAATGAAATCAGTGGCGTGATGACATTGTGTTTTGTACATGGTTAAATAAGTTGTGAGCTTTAGCAGGTCTGTTAGCAGGAAGAGTTGCATTAGGAGAGCAATGCTTGATTTTTTTGTTTTTATTTTTATTTTTTCATTGAGAAAGCATTGTATACAGAAGTCAAAAGTGAAAGAAGAAGGGAGGGTGGAAAGAAAAAGAAGGTATAGGTCTTGGTTCTGCAAGTACTTCAGGAGCTTTGTAATGCCTTAGGCAAATATCTTGAGGTCATCGTGGTCTATCACAGTACAGCAGTACTTGGGTGGCTGTATAGAAGTGGCTGTAAGTACAGAATGTTATTGAAGCAAATGTATTTGCTCTTGAAAGTATCTTCTGGGTAACCCTTGGCATAGTCTGTAAGGCTGTGTGGTTCAGAGTTCTTTCCATACAGATGGTATATAATGAACATCTTACAGGATTAGATAGTCTTTCAACCTGTGCACCTGCTAGAACTTAGGGCAAGCTTTTTCTTTTGAAGTTTGTTTGGATATTTTTTGGGTGGAAGAACACAAGAAAACCTTTCACATCTTTTCGATATTCTCTGTATAAGTGATACTCAGTGATATATTGTTTTGGTGTGAATAGCTTACATTTGGCAGGAACTGTGCATGAATGTGTGTGGGTTGGGATGGTGAGGACAAGTAACCCTTTATTACTGGCTTTTAAGATACAGGTTAATCATAGCAGATTTCTTAACTTTTATAAACAGTGTATATCCATAGGAAATACTAATTTGCCCAAAGAATGAAAAAAAATACATCTTTGAAACACTTAATTTTGAATGCGCTTTTGACAGTTGTTATTCTACAAAACAAAATCCTAGCAGTGGTGTCCAAAAGGTATGCAACAAGTAGTTTTCAGTATTTTTAACAAGATAATAGTTGTTCTTTCTCTGCTCCTTCAGTTCAGTTGGAGTCCAGCTGAAAGCTTCTGGAGAGGTTCTTAGATGAGTGTATTCAAGGATTCAATCTCTTTAAAGTCTCTGGAAGAACAGAGAAGAAATCAAAAAGCGGCGTGATCCTACAGAAAATCCATGTATATGGAACAGAAACATGTTGTAGTGTAATATATCACACGTGAACTTTGTTAAGCCAACATTTTTTTCTAACTTTCTAGAAGAGCACAAAAGAATAAGATTATTTAAAGGGGAGAATTTGGACAGCATGTATGCAAAAGGTGGAGCTGAAGATGGATGTAACTTCTGATTTTTACTGGAGACATGATGTCTCATTCTACCATGATGTGCAATAACATGGAGGCTTTGATTAGGCTTTGAAACACAATTCCTTCTTGCCAGTAAACATAAAATAAGTCTGGATTTTGAAATGCGCACATGCACTTTTTATCTTAAATGACAATGCAGTTGTTCAAGTTGTAGATGAGTGAATGAGAACAAGTTTGGACTTAAAATCTATTTACTAATGATCTTATTTTAAAATATTTATAGAGTTTACATGCAGCAAATGCTTTAGAGTAAATGCTTTTTCAAATCTGCTATCCATAGTTCTTGACCTCTGCAAGCTCTTTAAAAACTGTTACTTTCTGAAGTTTTACACACACATTCCTAATTTTTCTGGGGGGATGGGAGAGCAAAATTCTTCTTTACAGGGGGCAGGAGGGGGAAAGAGAGGCAAGATAAGAAACTGGCTTAATTTTTTTCTTTATTTGTACGTAAACATTTCCTTGAGATTTGAAAAATCTTGTATCACTTACTGATTTTTTCCTTATCCAAAACATCTGGGGTTACAATCTCTTGAGCTATCTTACTTTGTGTAAAGGGAAAGAAGAGTAATGGAATTTGAAAAACGTTGATGTAAAGAAGAAAAAAATATTTTTTTCTTTCCTTAGGGTGCAAAAAAGGTATTTTCTGTGTATGTTTCCCCCTTTGTTTCTTTTGGTTGTCCAGTATTATTGGAACAAAATAATATTTTATCCTGTTTTTCTTTGCTGGTTGTCATTTACCATGACACACTCAGGAAAACACATTAAATTCCACCTCATTACTTTTTGTTACAAAGAATTAATTTTTGTTTTAACAACAACAACAAAAAAGCTGGAATGACCTAGCTGTATTCCAGCAATCACATGTAATGAATTGATTTCACTGAGAATATGTTCTGAGGACAAAATCCTCTAAAAAATTTCAGTCTCGGGTCAGCAGAGCAGTCACCAACATCTTTGCCTGATTCTTGTGACTAAGAAAAAATATTGAGGGTTTCACAGGGCAACAAAAAAGAATTTTGTAGAATGATTTTCATGATTTTCTTCTTTGACAAGAATCCAGCTACTAAGGGCAGGAAAGGAAACTTTATCCTAACTGGAATGGGTCTCCAAGGCAGAGGAGTACAGCTAGCAGTTCTGTCTCCTGCTCACTTAGTGCTCTTTAAGCTAGCACACTACCATTTTTTTTGACACTAAAGGAATAGGCAAGTCTTCTAGAGAAAGTAACCTTGCTGACTTTATGCTGAATGAGACTTCCTTGCAGTAAGTATGCAATGACTGGGTTTCCCAAGTTCTTTGCACTATCATTGATTTATTTACATCATATACAGTGGCAAGGCTGGGAGGGAAATGGTTCATTACAGTCAGAGCTAAGTATTGCCAACTACTTCTTTCTTATTCCATCTACGCTGTGGGGAGCTGCACAACCACTGCTTGCTGTAAAGGTCTGGGCAAGAGGGTCCTGTCTCCATGGAGAAAAGGAGCAACGCCTCTACCGACTGTATGGCTGCTTCTTAAGCCAATTATTTGAATATTTTAGCAGCTCACCTCTGCATAATGGTAACTAGGCTTTATGATGAAAAATTTATGAAGGTTGAAAAACAGACAGCTTTGTGCACTCACATTTTTTATCGTTGTTTTGATGTCTCCCTCTTAGTATTAAAAAAAAAAATCTGTTTATTTACACTGATGGTGAATTCAGGGTGATTTTTCTGAGATACATTACATGTATATTGCTAAAACCCATGGCACTATTTATCTGAAAGGTTAAAATAAAATAGACAAACAACAAAGAGCGGTATGTATTTGGTTAGTTAGACCAGTGCATGCCTTGTTATTAGCGGATTCTTTCTCGACTTTGGAATGCATGTAGTGCATAATGAGGTGCACAGGGAAGACATGGCAACTATTCTCAAGGGGGTTTATGTAAATATGAAGTATTGGCACTTTTCTCAGGAATATTGTTTCTAAGGAAATTTTTTAAAAAGTCAAGGAAATGGTGCATAAAATGTGTGTGAATCAGGTGCTAACTCTGCAATCTGAATCTTGGGGAGCAATTAAGGCATTCAGTCTCAAGGCATTTAGCTGTCACTTACTGGGACAAGAGGGCTTAAAACAAAAAAAAACCTACACACAACAGCAACAAAAAACACTAATGGAAATCTTAATTATACGTACCTAATTATGAGAATTTTCCAGAATAAAAGTGCAGAGACTGAAAGCTTCCTTAAGCTAATAATGCTGCGATTAAAATACCATAAACTAAGTTGAGAGCTAGGGAGGACCCCTGTTAGAGTCCTTCCCTAATCTCCTAAGAAAAGGGTGCAAAATTGTAAAACTAAACATCACAACTCTGCAAGGAGGATTTTACTAAGAGGTAAATGTTTAATTCCATTATAGGTAAATACAATATACCTTTCTTTAATTGCAGAAAATTAGAAATGTGTGTGTATATATTGAGTATCCATGTATATTTCTGCAAGGAACAAAAGTAGCAAATTACAGTATTTCCACATTAATTAGCATAAGATCCTTCCTCAGCTGTAATCATAATCTTAAGAATTCTGAACGGCTTTGTTTTTAACTCATCTATATAATCCAAAAGGTACTTAGATTGAAATTCGGATCCTGAGAAGGAATGCACCTCTCACTGTCTAGGAGTGCAGAAAATGATGTTGAGTCCTGAGAGTGCTTCGTGGAGGACATCAACTAGTCAGATGGTCAAAAGAGGTGATTGTCCTGCTGTATGTAGTACTAGTATGGCTTCATTTCTAATATTATGCATGGTTCTAGGGTCTGCAATATGAAAATGATGTTAAAAGGTCCTTGAAAGCATCCAGAGGAGGGCAACAAGGCTGGTAAAAGGGCTGGAGGGCACATGCTGTGAGGAGAGGCTGAGGACACCTGGGTTGTCTGGACTGGAGGAGGCCCGAGAGGCGACCTCACTGCTCTCCGCCGCTTCCCGAGGAGGGGAGGCAGAGAGGGAGGTGCTGGTCTCTGCTCCCTGGGAGCCTTGTGTAACCTTGTTAGGATGCAAGGGAATATCACAAAGCTGCACCAGGGGAGGTTCAAACTGGACATAAATAAAAACTTTTTTTCCATGAGGGTGGTCAAACACTGAATCAGGCTTCCTAGTGAGGTGGTTGGTGCCCCGTGCCTGTCAGTGTTCAAGAGGCATTTGGACCCTGCCTTCAGTGATGTGCTTTGACTTTTGGTTATCCCTGAAGTGGTCAGGCAGTAGGACTTGATCTCTGAATGTCTTTTCCAACTGAACTATTCTGTTCTTGTTCATCTTAATGGCAGAAGGGCGGCAGTGGAGGTTGGTCTGGCTTGCTGGGTGGGACAGGCGGCATTTGCAACAGTCACCTGCGCTGTCCTGGATGTTGTCTGACAGAAGATGTGTGTGGGTTTTGGGCTTGTTTACAGAGAGCCCCCAGCCCACCCAGGTCTAGGCAGCCCATCGTGGCTGACTTGTCCTGGGGGCAGTGGTGGCACCTGGGGTACATGGGAGGGTGAGGATGACACCAGAGAAGAGGGTGCCGCCAGGGAAGCAGCTTATTTTGCTTTCCAAATTTGTTTTGTTTTTGAGGGGGTTGAGATGGTGAAGTAAAGGGAAAAAAGGCCGGAATCCAGAATGCTCCTCTTGTAAAAGGAGTTTGAGGTTTGGTATGCAAAGTCCCTGATTGATTGTAGCCTTTTTTGTCTGGCCTGGCGGGGTGCTGAGAAAGCATTTTAGTTTGCACATTGAATTTGGAGGAAGATTCAGTCTTGGTGTTTGTTTGAGGGGGAGTAGGGGTGCAGTGATTCACTGCTCCTGTAGGCATGCAGGCTGTGGGAGCATATGGCTCTCAATGTCTTAAAGTTAATTCACTGTGTCACCTAACCTCCATGGCTCCTATTGGGAAAAGCTACCAGGTCTTTACCTGGCGGTATTTAAATGTGAAACACGTAAAAGGCATTTCAGAAAATGCATAAAATACTTTTCTAGATGAACTTTAAGTCTAGTAAGATCTATTTAGTAGCATATGTATCAGAGAACAAAAGACCTTCTGATAAAAGGCTGGTTTAAGAAACAAAATTAATACTTTTCCTAAAAGAATTGGATAAACAGTTATCTCTGCTGTGGTGGTCTGTGCCATGAAACCTTTATCACATCAAACAATAATGTAGGATGACATTTAAATCCTCAGCCATTCTAAATGGTGACTCTGAAAATGAGGCATTACTGGTATCTTTGACAAGGAAACTACATGAGGTAAAAGGAGATGTAGCACATAGATAAGTTATTTCTACCGAGCACTCAATCTTGTCCTTGTTCTTCATTTATTCATTTTTTAAACAGTCTACATGCTATAAAGTATGCTGTTCATTAGATCTGTCCAAAGCAGCAAATTGGGTAAATAGATGGGAAGGATTAGCAGAACAGTATGAAAGGTAAAAATGGTGGTAATGCTGCAGGAAAATGGTACATTATTATCCAAAAATTGCCTTTTTCCATTGTGCTAGAAATGTAAGAGACCCTAAAATGTGTAACAAGTAGGCTTTGAAATAAGAAAAAGTTGGGGCTATAGAGCCTTTTAGCGTGCTTCATAATTAAAATATGAAGTTTTTTTGTAAGTTGCCACATACTTGGTAACTATATAGAGATCAAATTAGTTTTTTACTTTTTTTTTAAGATGATGCTTGATCGTGAATGTGCTGATGCAGAGGTGTTAGATGAGAAGGATCATGTGTCAGGTTGATAGTGCTGACCATAAAATAGCTACATTTGACTCATCGTTACGAAATACATACAGGGACCAAGTTTTCTATGTAACTAGCACACAAAACACTGCTTCTCCTTGTTTGGGGATGTGGTGACAAAGCAAGTCATTATCATGATAATGACTAACTTCCTATTTTTTACTAATTAACAAAATGAGATTTATTTCCTTTTACACAAAGGACAGTGCAGTTTCTATAGAAATGCTCATTTATAGAAGGACAAACTGATCTAGGCCTAATCCTAGTTATTTTATTCACAGAAATATGATCCTAGTACCTGCTCTGTTTCTTAATTTAGCAACACATTTAAGTATGTGCTTAAGTGATCTTTATTTATTAGCATGACTAAGCTACTTGTATACTGTTGCCAGGCCAGCACATCTAAGAGCTCTGAGAAATAGGAATGTTATTGATGGCTCGGCACCCTGGTGAAATACTTGAAGCAGCACCTTATTTAAGGTGCTGTCTGGGTAACAAAAATTCTCTGTGAGCTCATAGCAAACTCTGTGTAGTGACACCAAGAGGGATGAAGGGAAAATGGTGTAAAAATTCATCCTGATCACAGTGGCCACATTAGGCCTTACGTTGTAGAGGTGGGAGGCCTATTTCTGCCACCCTTTCCTCAGAAAGTAAGACTGTATGTACTGAGTTAGTCTGCCATGATGGGGGTCGTATTTTCTACAATATTCATCATAAACTCTGGGGCTTGAAATACACAGATATGCCATAGTTCTTACTGAAATTTTGTTTCATTAATGGTTTCAAATTGATCTAGGCCAAGATTTCCTGGTCAGGATATTGAATGTCACTCCTTTTGTTTTAGCTGTTTTTTCTGTTGAAAAACAATTTCATGTCTTTGTACCAAATACATATTTTGGAATGGAAATACCTAGCTCTACTTAGTTGAAAAAAAAAAAAAAAAAAGGAATTGTGTTAAGGGGAGAAATGGTTGCTTATTGCAGAGTTGCATAGGTTTCAGGCCTCAATAACATTGTATTCAATTCAATATATTGAATTTCCATGTATTTCTTCAACAGATGGTTGTAAAATCTATTGACATCAAACCATGATGATAAAAACATGAAGGAAGGGAAATACGTCAATTAAAGTGAGGTTTTATTTTCTAAGGTGTCTGGTTTTGAAGTTCAAACATTATTAGTTAACCGTGTTTTGAATATAGCTGAAGAATATGCGAAACAAATTCTTTATTGTGAACATGTATAGCTGTTCTGGAAAGGAGAGTTCAGAAGCATCATTTAAGTATACTCACACCATATTGTGGAGGACAGTGTCAAATGCTTTGCACAAGTCTGGGCAGATGATGTCGGTTGCTCTTCCCCTATCCACCATGGCTGTAACCCCACCGCAGAAGGCCACCGGATCTGTCAGGCATGATCTGCCCTCAGTGAGGCCATGTTGGCTGTCACCAATCACCTCCTTATTTTCCACGTGCCTTAGCATACATTTCAGGAGTATCTGCTTCATGATCTTGCCAGGCACAGAGGTGAGACTGACAGGCCTGTAGTTCCCTGGGTCTTCCTTTTTTTTTTTTCCCTTTTTAAAAATGGGGGTTATGTTTCTCCTCTTCCAGTCAGTGGGAACTTCACTGGACTGCTGTGACTTCTCAAATATGATAGGTAGTGGCTTAGCAACTTCATTTGCCAGTTCCTTCTGGATCCCTTGAGGAAGACAGAACAAGAACTGGTTTCTTGGCTCTTTACCAGAGCCTCCCTTGCTGTTGGAGTGATTGAGTGATTCTAAAATTAAAACCATGTCTTGTTTCCTTCACGGTCTTTTGTTGGGGATACATATATGTTGAATATTTGGTATAGTGCTTCTTAAGATTAGGTGAGTGTTTTTGTACTCATACTTATTTACATATATTGTATTTATCTACCATTGTTAATATAGTGAATGCATTTCAGGACCTGGAAAGATTAACTTAAATTATCTTTTTTTTACCAAGCTGGAATACAATATTACCGCAGTCGCTCAAATCAGAAGCGCACAAGCTGACAAATTGTGGTCAATATTAGGGGAGGTAATGCTAACAAACATGGCACTTCAATTCCTGTGGTTCATCACGGATGTGAATTTAATGGTCTCAATCTAGTTTTTATCTGGGTATGGATTAGTTTATGCTATAAATCATTGTTCTTGCCTAATACAATCCTAACAGTTTTTAAAAAAAATAACCTACTTGGAAGACAGTTCTTAGAGTTCTTTTTCATATTCTACAATACTTCTGATTCATCACTTAGTACATTTTCAATCTATCTGCATGAAAATTTTCCTTTTGTTTAAACCAATTCATACTTGCATTCAGCAATGGAACGTGAAGAAGAATTCTGAAATTTCAAACCATTTTTTAGCTGGTACTGTGGGGAGGAGTAGAAGAAAAACATTACAAACTTTTTGAATGCTTCATGAAACAACACTCAAAAGTTTACCTCAGTTTTGTACTCTCTACTGTGATAATAATCCTTATGCCTTCGTGCATATCATTGTAACGTGTAAAAAAATCACTGGTACTAGATCTGTAGCTGAATGGAGAATTGTTTTATAAATATTTTGCATGTTACTATGATGAGGCATAAATTACTATAAAAATGTTGATTTGGAGAATGAAACCCAACAGATGAAGTTTTTTGCTAGTCTAGTTCTTGCTAATTGCCTGTGGGGTTGATCAGGAGCTTTTATAAGGGCCACTTCTATAAGGTTAAGCCATCGGAATGATCTTGTAAGTGAGTATCTGTCAGACATCAACTTTTTTTTCCTGACCAGTTAGATCAGGAAAACATTATTTATACCTCTGAAAAGGCACAGTGCTAACCCACAGTTACTGAAAGTTCTTTGAATCGTTATCATTTCTATGCTCTAGTTACAGAACAGATCAGAAATTGTTTTCTGATGGGTGGGGAAATTACGTGAATTATGTTCTGTAGTTTCAGTCACTGCAAGTTGTGAGCTCCAAACCCTGCCAATCTCAAATCAGGATGGCTGTACTATGCTGAAGTCGCACCAGCAATAATCTTTATGTCACAAGAAGTCACACAAAACAAAATTCACCACCTCTTTCTCCCCCCAAATATATCAGATTCTGTGACTTGAAAGTTCTTCCTTGCTTAAGTGTATTCCCAGCAATATGGGAATAAAAACCCAGCTACAGCATCAATACAAAATGCACTGGGTATGAACAGTAAAGTTTAATTTGTTCAGACTGAAGAATGGGCAGGTGTGAAGCAGCCTTCAGGAGCATGGGTGGAAAATTGTTTGGATTTTTTCTTTCAATTTTTGTGCATATATATGGATGAATATATACATATGTATATATTCATGTGCCCCTGCAATATGAAAATACATCTGAGTACATTGTCTCAATTCATAAAATAAGCCAAGGGAACTGAAAAAAGATTTCTACCATTTAAATCCTATTACAAACGGTGAAATTTATCCAGCTTAACTCTCCTATAAGCCTTTCAAAATAGAGTAGATCTGAATGGAAATGACCCCCCAAAAAACCAAAACCAACAATAAACCAGAATTCTCGTCTGCTGTTAGAGCAAGCTTTTGTCCTTTTGACAAAAAGACTTTCTCCAAGCTGGTAATGCTTGATGTTCAGCGGTGTTACAGACTACTGATGTAATTTTGACGCAAACTTTTACTGAAAACCAAAACGAGATATTGATCCTGTGAAGACTTACATGCCTCTTTAAAAGTCGTAAATTGTCCCTCTAAATGCCTTCAGACTGCCTGTGTTTCATAAAGCAATACAGGTATGGTGGAAAAGCTACCTACATGCTAGAATGCAATTTTCTTAGCATATTGCTTTAGCTATAACTCTGCTCCTCTCTCTGAGTTGAGGTGCTGTTGGTAGAAGAAAGGCTGTAAGTACTGAAACCATTTGGAACTGAAGGTATGTGCGTATTGTAGAAACAGCTGGAAACAGGTTTTATTACATGAAAAAAATAACTAAGCTTTCAGAAAAAAATGGAAAAAGATATTTGCTAATACAGCAAATAGACTATCTGTGAGATCTGTAGCATGTATGGATACTTTCATGCAATAGGCATGAAAGACTGGGTTTGATATCCAGGATGCCTTTCTTGCTCGCCATCTCTGACCGAAATCGCTGACTGATTTCTCTTACTTGAGCAAACTGTGACCAAATCCTGGTGATTCGGTTTCCCAACTATAAAATAGAAATGATGCTGACTTATTAATAAGCCAATTGAAGTATTATAAACAGAAAGAAATAACTAGATAATGTTGTTCTTTGTAATCTGTTAATTTTTTGTACCTTTTAATTTTTTTTGCTAGAGCGTCCCATCAGATACCCAAGAATTTATATCAGATATTTATATACCAAGATACCCAAGTTTATATCAGATGTATGAGAAAAGAAGAAACAGATGTTATTCTGAGCTTGCAGGAAATACCTGGTTCATTTTAGAACAAATATTTAATTTGCTTCAAAAAAATATTTGTAATGCTACATATTTTACCATTCGCTTCCTATTTATACTGTACTAATTTACAGACACCTACATCTATTGTAACTTACTGGAACGCATTGGTGCGTTCCTGTGTATTGTACTGAAGTCACACCATATTAAATGATAATATTCTCCTGATTTCAAATGATCTGTGACAGCTTGCAGATGATTTGAGGGTGAGAGACTGCATATAGTGGGTTGGAAAAGTTTCTATTAGTTGGATAATTTCTCGCCTATTCTAAGTTACATTTAATTTCTTATTCTTCTCTAGAGACTTACTTTACAGCCTGGAGTAAATAGGAGCTTTGTAATTGACCCCAGGACTGGACCAAGCTAAGATTTTGTTGTTTCATTTTTAAATTGGAATTATAAATAAATTATTGCTCGTTCTTCTGCTAGAGAAACCCTAAAAGAACAATTCCTAGCTTTCTTGCTATCATAATATTTCTGTGTTCCGGTAATCAAAACTGAGCCTATTAATACCTGCTCTTTGAAGAGTCCCTCTCAGAGTTTGCAATTTTATTCTTTTTGGCTCTGTAGCACATGAACACGGTTACAATTACCACACTATTTTTAAATAAATGCAGTCAGTGCCACCATCCAAACCATCGCTAATTTCTTGCCAACTACAGCAATGTAATAAAAATGTTTTACTATTTGCATTTATTGTTAGTGTCTTTAAAAGGCCATTAAAAATAACAGTCCAAATGTTTCTGTGCTTTGTGGAATCTTTGTGTCTGTATTAAAGTGAGTAATATCATCACAGTTGTGGTAGGTTATTGACGTTTTACTCTAACCCAAAATGTATGGCTTGTGTGAACTATTTTCTCTGCTTTGGTTGCTTCTTCATCCTATGAGGTACTGTGAATGTTTATATACGAAAACTTCTACAAGGCTCAACTCCAGGGTTTATCAAGCATTACATTTCACTTACAAAGTAGATTTTGCTCTGAACGCTAGAAAAATACGTTTAAAGTATTGCCCTGTGTAAACGTGTTGTTGGTAATTACATACCGTGTTAAGGTTGGTGGGTCAAATATTAAACCATTTTCTGAAGATACTTATCTGGACCATATATGTCTTAAACCACTAAGGTAATTCCATTGTTTAATAATGTCTATGGTTTTACTTAACAGTTGAAGTTAAAGAAAGTAACATACTGGTTTCATGGGATGTCATCTGTGTTTTAATATGCGGGTACATCATCTCCAGGAGAAGGATGGTTGATACCTTCTTTAAAGCTTCTGATACTACCAGGATAAGTTAAGAGCTGTCATTGCCCGGTGCAGCAGCTGTACACCTTGTCACCATTCATTTGTTGACTTACAGAACAGTGGTGCTTTCTGTATCTGTAGCCCCAGAAATACAGCACTGGCTTGGATAGTACAAGCTTGATACTAACTCAAGCCTCTGGATTGAATTTTGCCAGGCTTTCTCTGGACTTGTCTTGATCTGCCTAAAGCTCTCCATAGTATTATTATTATTTTCTTTTTGTAGTTGGTAGTAACAACTGGTTATTCTGCAAAGAACAAAACATTTATGATCGTAGCGTAACGAAGCAGCATAGGGGTCAGACATGGTATGATAACAGGGCTGAAAATGGGGACCTAGTGCAGCACAGAGGAGCTTGGGCATCACATGGTAATTGAAATACCTTATGGTGACACTGGAGCCCCCAGTGCTATAAAGAACTTGCCAGTGGTTGTGTACTGATAATTTTAAAAAAGGGGGGGGCAGATATAGAAGCTGGACAAAACAGATCTTAGGGATAACAAAGAACTTACCCAATAAATGTAAATCACTCCGCATATAGTATATTTTGATGTAGTGTGGAATTGCAGAGGAATGAAGAAAACTAAGCGTAAAGAGTGATAAGAAGCATTTAATAGAATGCACTGCTCTTCCTTCTATGAAAGAAAAATCCCCACCATCAACACCACATCCTTGTTTCTGAAGAACTTGGGGTGCTGACAACTTACTCAACTTGCTGTCAGCTCCCTCCTGCCCCTTGGGGTAGCCAATAATCTTAGGACTTGGAAAGACACTGGGAGGGTGCTGCGTAACAGGGGGGCTGGGGTGAATAGTAGGAATTGTCTGTACTAACAGGTTTAACTTGTTAACTATTATTCAGATGTTTTTCTGTAATAATAATCTTATTTTCTGTAATCATTAGATTTGGAAAACAATTATTTGACTAGATGCTGTTACACTAGCAATAAATTCTTGACTGCTCGTTCAGAGTGCTTTCTTTTGACCATAAGTTTATGAAGGATGCAACACCTAGCTGCCTCCTATATTCTTGTGATGGCTTATAATAATTAACAAAGATAGTCAGTACATGTTGCACAAAATAAAAAATAGCTCAAATTAGTCTTATGTGTCATGGCATCATCAAGAAGGAAGCTAAGTTGTTTTACTGCCTTCTCAATAACATCTGCAGCATTGACTTCCAAACAGAAGTTTAAGCATATGAATTTCAGGTGATGCTTGTTGTCTGTAAATTTTTTCATGTCAAGAAAATTAAAAAACAAAAAACCACTGTACTCATTTCTAAAACCCATTAACCTTCTTCAGTAGAATACTTAAATATGTGTATTCCATTTATATATTCCTTTTTTTTTCTGGGAACTTAATTTGCCAGAGCTACATCTTGAGGGATGCAGGGACACAGCGAGCACTTGACATTCAATGAATTAGTGGGTACAGAAAGCAGAATAAAGCTGTATTACGCAGGGATAACCCAGCTTAATTTATCTTTTTCATTAATATACTGCAAGTTGCAGGAGATTTATGGTGGGCAATAATAAACTGAACTCCAGTCCTAGCTTTCGTTTACTGTAGGGGGGTAAAGATACCTCTCAAACACTGAAGCACAATCTAGAAGGGATTACAGCAAAGCAAAAGAAGCAATGCACTGACTGTAAACGTTGCTATTTAATCCTACATTCACAAACAGTTCTCATTCTGTGTCAAAAACTGCTCGCTAATGCTTTAGTGAGTAGCCTAATTAGAATGGTGATTCACCTGTCAGTGAAATCTGCTGAATTCTAAGGGCTTACTCTGTCAAGAACTGCAGTAACATGGATCAGTCGTCATGATAGCACAAAATCAGATCGTTAACCTGATTCTTGTGGTATATCTAGATTGAAATTGCCCCTTGTTTGTTTTTAATTTTTAAGTTAGGCAGTGAAAAATGTGCCTGATAGAGCTGGTATTGATACTGACCCATGTAATAATTTAGCATGACAGTTGTCACATGTATAACGTATGTATATAGCTATGGAAAACATGTTTATTTTGGTTTTATGGTATAAGTCTACTGAATGATATAATAAATGAGCACAACTAAATCCACTTCTTTCACCTTGCTGGTATGTTGAGCTGGTTTCATCACAAACCACAATGCATATGTACTGCACAATGTATGTATAATACCCTTTATTTGATCGTGTTTATTTTTGCTCCTGAACTGCCACAATGAGGTTGTTTTCTCTTTAACACCTGCAATAGGAGGTATGCTATTACACTCTAACATGATGTTGGCACTCTACCAAGTTCAACGTGCTGTATAGGAGGAAAGCTAGTTACAAAATCAGGGGTAAAGAAGACTACAGAGTTACAGTTCATGTAGCTACTGAGACAATATAGGCTAGCGTGAACTTTATTTGCATAGGTATGCCAATGGGAAAAGAGATTCAGACTGGGGGATTTTATAGTGAAGGTTGTTATGTAGATGAAATAATTTTTCAAAGAATGCTTTTTAATTCTGTCTTGAATTTCTTTCCACAATTTAAAAACTTCCTACCAATAAAAGATTTTTTTCCCCTTAAGTTACAAAAGGAACACTTTGGAGTCCTAGACTTGTCTTTGTGGGCCAATTATATCTCTTTGGTGATGTGACTTCAGTTGCTGAGAAGCTCCTATCACTCTGGAGAGCAAGGAAGATGCCCAGTGCCTGCGTAATGGCCCGACGGAGACTGTCATTTTACTCCTGACTGTTTAAGGAGTCTTGTTCACTAACAGGCCACATGCGTAGCTGTTGCACGCAAACTGTTGGCTTTCTGCTGTGCAGTTGGCAGACTCCTGGGAGGCACTGTGGAATCCGTAGCACTATATCCTAGACAATTATTATATGGCATGCTGCTACAAGCTCTTCTGATATACCACAAGGTAATTTGTGTTAATGAATGTCAGAATTGTAGATGCTCTGCTGCTGAGCATTTTACAGACCACACGTAGAGAATTGCAGCAATTGGCATGCGTTTGTCTCCCTTGTCAACTAGGAGTGTTATATTCTAACTTATACCTAATTCACATTTGTTTTTCTTCCTGCGTAGCTGTGAACCACACACTGCATTTAATCAGGAATATTGCTAGCAGTGGACGCATCAAATTCTAGTCCATGTACCATTCTGTAGTACATTTGACTTTATCAGATTATGATTCTTAGCTAATTATTCCTGGGATAAAGTAAGAGGCCTTTGCCCCTCTGATGATAATGTAGACAAGGTGAAATAAAAGAGGTGTTTTGTAACAACAAACACAACAATAATTAGTAAATAATTGAAATAATCACTACTGTTCCGACCCTTTGTCTACAGGGTAATTTCATATCAGTAATTAGCTTTTTTTTTCTTGCAGTTCTCTGATATTTCATTGAAGGGATTGTCTTCCTTGCTGTGTATATAGAAATACTTCAATATAGAGGAATTTGTGAACTATTGAGTTTGTAAAGGTGTTTTCCATTACAGGTTTTAGTCAAAATCTAATTAGTTGCTCTATGTCAATAGCTTTTGCTCCATGATCTTCAGGAGTTCATGGACTAGCTCTCATGGATACATGAAAAGCAATTTTAAAAAGTAAGCCTGTGTGTATGAGGCCTGGATTTGTAATACAGCATCTGTGCTGTCAGTGACTGTTTTAATTTGGAGACTTAAAGGAAAAGAAGGAAAAAGGTTAAAATAGCTTACTGCAGAGATGTGAAGACATGAGCTTTCCCAGTGTCTAAAAATTTGAACAACAGAAGAGATAAATACCTAACTTATGAAGAGGTTACCAAATAGCAACCTGAGATATGTAAGCACGGAGTAAAAATCCATCCATACTTCAGGAGTAAAGTCTAATTCCAGATCAAATGCAAGTTGGAAAATATTACTTCAGTTTTACAGAAGGAGACCAGACAGAGGATGATTAAGTGACTTGCCAAAAATTCCCACTACGGAGCAGAACAGCAAACTGAACTGCAATGGTAAGTTCTTTAAATGCTAACTTTATAAAACATGGAGGATGTCCATCATCAAGTGTACCCAAAAAGCCTGAGCATTCATGGTGATTGATTGCATTAAACACTGCCTGCTGTGGTCACAGTGGACTTCTCTGATTTATATCACTTGAGGATCTGCTCTGTGTTCTAGAAGACATTTAGTAGAAACATGAGATTGTAAACTTCATCCCTCTTCTGGGAAAAAAAAAAAAAAGTATTGTGAAAGTCCCCTACAGAATTATTTGTCTGCTTCTGAATAGTGTGGTGAGGTCACTCTTCAGCTTTGTAGGAATATGCCAGATATTGAAAGTCTATGGAAAAGAACTGTCATTTCTGAACTTGTTTCGTTATGATTCTTAGAAAAGATAGTGCTGATTCAATGCAAATCCTCAATTTCAATAAAACTCATTTTTTAATGTATAACTTCTGTAAAAGATATATTCTCAAAATTACATTAAAACAAAAGTATTAATTTATAACCATACCAAAAGATAATTAAGCTTTTTTCTTAGTTCAGTTCGTCAAAATGAGTACGTTGCTGCAGAATGCTTTTATTTTGATGAAATTGTTTTTGACAAGAAGAGATGCCATTGGAAGGCTTTTGACCATCTCATGTTGTTTCTCAGTGTACCTATTGTGAAACCAAGGCACTGAGGAATAGTTTCTGACTTGTTTTAATATTTGTCATAGCTGGTATAGGAGAAGTTATTAAATGCTAGGGCTAAAGCTAGTGCTGTAGAGGCATTGTCCAATTAATATAATTATTAGGTTTTCAGGGCTGTTAGTTTTAATAGCTTCTGAAACTGCAAATCAGCTTCTGTTCTTGCTGTCATGCATATCACCAGCAGATGTAGTGTTAGTGCCATAGGCACAGGCCAGATAATCCTGAATTTGGAAAGCAAAGAATGTCATGTCATTATTTTGCAGCCTAACATAATGTGGCCTATTTGGGAGCCAAAAAATATGCAAGTACATCTTTTCTGTTGATGTTTTACAATAAAATTGTCAGTCAGATAGCATTAGGGTGAGGGAGGTAGAGTTCCGTGCAGAATGTATGTGCACTATAGTGACAACCCACAACACAACTTAGAGATATAACACAGAGGAGCAGAAAATAGCTCTGGGAAGTAGATACACTAAGTCAATGGCGTTAATCCACAACTGAATAATGAACAATAACTTTATCCATCCCATCTATCTTCCAGCAATACAAAGAAGGCAAAGAGCTTCCTGAAGGTTAGGAGTGGAAGAGGCCTTCCCTTTTAGATGAATTCCAAATGGCATTAGCACACGTGAGTTCAAAAATCTTTGTGTTGAAGAAATAGGGTAGCATAGCAGTCAGCTCTCATAAATGATGGAGAGATTCCAGGTGAACGTCCAACACCTTTATTCTGAATCTTACCTGTTTTTTCATTTCAATTAAAAGAAACTTAAAAACTATTGTGCACTGTTGATGGTGTTGATGATGCTAATGATGAGCACTATTATACTAGTTGCCTCAGGGTTATTTTGCAATCATGAATAGGAGGAAATTATAAGAAATGGCAAGAAAAATGGTTCAGGAAACAATTTTTCTGAGATGTCTTCTGAGTTCTGAAAAAAAATTAGAATTTTTCTGATTAGCATGTATACTCAAGTATGGGTCAGATGTAACCCTTCTTTTTTAAATTCTGAGGCTTTTCCACCTTACCAACAGTAATACAAGATGACTGATGATTGGTCATGCTAGCTTGTATCAGAGCCCAAAATATAGACTTTTTTTTTGAAACTGTACTGTATGAAGAATAAGACAGGGCAATAAACATTATAAAAAGAAAACCTAAAAATCAATTGTACGTAGTAACAATTCTCTGTCTTAATGAGATGAAGTCAATGCGTGCCTGTTGGCACAAAGTAACTTGCTACTCTGCTATCGAATTTTATTTCACATCTATGTGCTTTTAACACATTTTTGATATTCAAAACTTCTGTCCAAAAAAAAAAAACCCAAACAACTAATTTATTCTTACTTGTGAAGAGTGGTAGATTATACATTACAAATCAATACTAGAGTTCAGATGTTGTTACAGAACCACTCAAGCTAGACTCCTTTGGTTAATGATATCATCTGGACTCTGCAATGATTAAGAACATAGTAATCCATTCTTCCTCATTCGTTACATTATAGATAATAACCACATATTTGATTACATTTGATTACATTACAAGCAATATGCTCAAGCTTATCATGTATACAAAAAAGCAGAGAAAAGCTTTTTGAATGTAATTAAGGTGTGAAAGGAAGTTCTGTTTAACAAAAAATATTTTATTCATAAGTTCTGGCATTTCTGTTAAAGAAAAGAAAGGAAAACCAACATCCTGCCAATAAAATGAAGAATAAATTAATGGCAATATGCAATAAAGAAAAATAATACAGAAACAAATGGGCTTCTTTACCATTTATTTCAACTTATTTTTCATCTTAGTGCAGCACAGAAAGGTATTGTACTCTGGAAGATTTTCTGTTAGCTCATGGTAAGTAGCCGACCCTGATTCACTAGCACTATTTTGGCTTTATCTCCCAATGTTTTTCTGAAGTGTGATGTAGTAGTTTGTATCTGTTCTTCTCTACTTGTTATGCAAATTATTAACAGTTCTCCTACAACAGAGGAGGGAGCAAGTCCTGAGAGCTACACATGGCCATAGCTTCTTAATAAACAATTCCCTTGGTATTCACACATTCAAGACATCTGTCTGGCTTTGTCTGCAGTTCTCAAAGAGGCACTATCACAGTGCAGTGTCAAGGGAAAACAAAATGTGAGACTTTAAACAAAAATAACTGGAAAATGCTGGGAAATGGTTGAAACTCCTTAGTTGGTGTTAATATTTAAAAGGGTGTTCATTTATCTCAAGGCTCTTCTGCTAAATTGTGTCCACATGTAACACCTGTGTTTTTATTATCTTGTCTCTGCATTAGTCACTCTTGTCACAGGGCTTAAGGTACAACCTGCTAGAGTTCTTAAGAATCAAGAGAGATTTTTTTTAAAGATTCTCTTAAATGGAGTATTGTTGTAGTATCTGGTATTTGGTGGCTGAGCAGGTGGGGACTGGAGTTCGCCGTTGATGTGGGAATCTGAGGACACTGAAGTTTTCTGAGAAACAAGGCTCTCTGCTATGTTTGAACAAGGTTATTACATTAGTTTGAGACCATTGTACTATCGCTTCTAAAAAAACTGATTTGACAGGGATTTACTGGCTATAATGATATTTTAACTGGAAATGAACACTGTAACATGCCTTTCATAGAAAATACAGATCAAGCTGTGGCATCTGTCATTTGTATATGTAATACTTATATTGTATGTGTCATTATAGTATCTAAGTATTGTTCAAGGATTGAAAATAGAAGTTACGTCAAAGCCAGGAACATTTTAACAACACAGAACCAGTTTACTATCTCAACAAAGCTGGATGATGAAGGAGAAGACAGTTCTCGATGAATACAGTCCATACATCATAGCCAGAATCCTTAAAATGTATTTGACAGATAGCAGGAACCTGTGAAGTAGTAGAGTCCTGGTAATAACGTATTTGTATGCTGCTTCTCCTGAAGAATAAAAACGGTCAAAATTTCAAAACAGAAAGGTTTTGAGATTTAAAAAAGTTTTTAGCTAATTAATATACAGGTTAACCATAATCTGTAGTAAATTCGAAAGGTTTATAGTTGTGGGAAAATATAACATGTTGCAAACCTTACCCATTCCAATTCTTTGGTATATTTTTTTACTTTGATTACTTTTACTTGTGAGGGATCTGGAGTTCTATGTCAACTGCATAATTGGGTAATGTCTTGTTTAGTCTTAGGCAAAGAGAGCTCTTAGTCGTGGAATACAGTTGTTATGTGGTCAGTTTGTATTAAGAGGATTCAGTGGAGGCTGAAAGCTCACTAGGATTTTAAAACGAGTAGTATTGTACCTTGCATTCCTCCTGTCTTCCCTGGTTTTTACTACAGATCTCCCAGTTCTTATCCAACCTCATCTGTCTGGTATGCTCACTAGAGTCCTCGGTGGCTGGTAGTGTATATGGAGCTATTCTGCAAATCACATATCCTAGTTTCCAAACGTTACATGTGCATATTTGAAGTAAGAGCTGTGATAGCACTGAACCCTGAAATATCTTGTTTGTCATTGGGAGGATGTGCTTAGGGTGCAAAAGTTGCCTATCATTAATTTTTGGGACTATTTCAAAAGGAATGATTGATGGCAAGCTCAGTGTTAGCCAGAACACATTATGTATGCCACATTCAGCAATATCCTACATGGATGTCTGGGTTTTTTGCTCCAAGGTCACACTGGTAGCCAGTCTGCTTCGGCTGATGGACAGAGTTTAGCTAACAAACCATAACAGTGTTAGACAAAAAGTCTGAAGCCAAGCTGGGAAGGACAAAGAATTTCTCAGATATTATATATTGTTGGTAAGAGGCTAATATTTTCATCCAAGGAGTCCAAACAGTAAAAAAGTTTGAGAGTTAAGTAGGTTGAGAGGAGGATGGTCTTTTACATTCCTTCAGAGAGTGGGTGTATCTATATGGGCATCTGAGTTTGAATCTTTTGAAGCTAACCTATCTACTGCAAAAAGTTCATGTCACGCAACAGTCTCCAAGGGCATGAAAGCATGAACCGGGATTAGTTGAGATGAAGCTGCAGCAGCAGATGTACACCAGGAGTGCCTGGTATGTTACAGCTGTTGATAGACATGCAGTTCACAAAAACAGAATAGGGCTAAAATAAACCCCCCTGAAACACAAATATTATTGATGTCTTATTGTCAGCACAGTTCTTTTGCTCCTCATGTTGGCTTCATTTGGGCTGCACTACTCACTAGCATAAACATAGCTATTAACTATTTCTGCGTGTATGATAGTAGTTAATTTCTTTGCATGTTCGCTAACGTGCATGCTTAATAGCTGGCAAAGACAGTTCATACAAGTAATGGAAAATCTGACACATCTGCTTGTATGGACAGTGCAATTACCCTTCCCAATGACTCGCAGTATTTTCCAATAGTGGGACCGGTTGAAGGTCTTCTTGCAAGTGATGTAAGAAGTTTTCAGGGTTTTGAGAATCTGTTGTGACAGGCCCCCAACCTGCCCATAGCTTTGCCTGCAGCTTCTCTTTAGAGCATGCTTTTCTCCAGTTCCACTTGTCGATTGACAGCGTTACATGACTGGCTTTTCTGGGTTGTGAGAGAATCCCTTCAGAGTCCTAAGAAAATCTTTTCCTTTCTGTCATGCAAGACTTGACTGTGCGCTGGCTCACAGAAACCTCCTCAGCTTTTAATACATTCATGACTCCCATGTGCTAACAACTAGTTCTCACTCTGCCTGTGCTTAAATGCAACAAGGAGAAGCAGCTAGTAGAGATGTAACAGTTGTCACAGCACTTTCTAGACTTCTTCTTCAGGGAATTTCTTCCATATGCTTCTTCCACAGGGATTGTCTTCTCTGGGGGAACTTCTGGCAGCTTGCTGCTGCAGGTGAGAGTTGGCTTCTGGAGGCTTTTGCTTCTGTCAGCTCTGACACTCGGCTTCTGTTGGCAGTTAGTGGATTTGGGGACGCCTACACTTCTTTTTTTTTTTTTTTTTTTAACTGGCTGCTACTCAGGGGCTGTCAAACACTTAGCTGGTGTGTGGGGAGCAACTATAACCCGTGGGAAGGAGTGTGGATGTGGAGTGCTGCAGTTGCTGCAGCTGGTAGTGCAAAGGGGCCTAGAAACCCTGCTGAAGACTGCTCGAGACTGCTGATCTACGGTGTCAGCTTGCCACCGGGCACAGTCGCCAGCACCATCTGGAGCTGTTCTGAGGCAATTTGTTTTGATGCCTTGATCCTGAGGGAGCTCTGGAGTGAGGATGTAGCCTTCAGCTGCAGGTAGTACCTGGTGCCCCCTCCTTGGGCTAAGGGTGTCCCCACCTTTGGGAGGTGGGCTCTGAGATACTGACCAGCTGGGTGAAGGAGCTGGGGGAGAAGATGAATGAACTGAATCGCATCAGGGTGGATGAACAGAACTTTGTCTTTAGAGAGAGAAAGCAGAAACAGAAGCCCAAGCCCCGTGATGGTAGGCAGGAAGGAAGGACAGCTGGTGACTGTGCTTAGAGGAGGGGTGGATGAACTACTGTGGAGAGGAAGGCTGGAAATGTGTGACTTCTGGCAGCAGGAGGAAGGCTTCTTCTCTTCCCGTAGAGTTGTAATTATAGAATGGGCACAGTGCCCTGGGAACAGGCAAGGAGGGACAAGAACAGTCAGGGCAGGCATCAGAGCTATCTGAGTCTGAAGCAGGGGGTCTGAATGAGGAGGAGAAAGTGGGTGCTATGTATCAGGGCCAACTTTCCATGGGGGGGGGGTGGTTGCACGTGTCAGCTGACATAGCTTGATATCTGAAGAAATTTGCTGCTTGACTCAGACCCAGAATATTGAAGAGAGACTGCCAAGGCTTATCCAGCTCTTAAACTACTTCATCTTGATGTTCATCCATGTGAGCATCAGTGATATTGCCAGGGAGTTAAGTGCCTTAAGAGTAACGATATAGGCGTGAGGGTGCAGGGTATGGAGGGCCAGATGTTGTCTCCTTGATCCTGACAGGAAAGGCGAAAGGTTTATGTGGAAGAAAGCACATCCACTGGGTCAATAACTGTCTGTGAGGCTGATGTCACTTTGGCTCCTTCATAACATTCTTGCTTTAAGAGTGGGGACTGCTGGGACGGGAGTAAGAGCCACCTTGTAAAGTGGGATAAGAGTGCCATTGCAAGGCTTCCTAACATTGTTAGGCAGGCCTTAAGCTGGTATGTTGGGAGATGGTTTTCACAACCAGAAGAGAAATAATAGCACGGGGCAGAAAGGAAGTGTCTGGATTAGAGCATGGTAGGGATGGCCTCGCACAGTGTTCATAGAAGCAGTATGATTGCTGGTCAATCTTGAATTCCTGTGCACAAACATATGCGGCATGGGAAACAAGCAGGAGGTGTTAGAAGCCTGTGCACAGCTTCATGCGGATGTAGTGGGACGGCTTGTAGGACTAGAGCGCTGCAGTGGACTGATGTGGTTCTTCAGCTAAGACAGACTGGGATGGTGAGGAAGCACAGTTGTGCTCTGCTATGAGGAGATCTCAAACATCTGCCTGGGGACAAGTAATAAGCCAGTTGAGAGCCTACACAGAAATTCAGAGGACAGACCAATGCAGATGACATTTCACAGGCATCTGCTGCAGACCATCTGATCAGGAAGAGGAAGTAGATGAAGCCTTCTTTAGACAGCTGAATAAAGCTCCATGATCACAGCTCGTTGTACTCCCCTGTAACCCCCCAATATCTGCTGCGATAGGTCTGGGCACAAGCAATCCAGGAGACTTGGGGGTGTCTTGAGTGCAATTTCTCAATGTGGGTGATGGATGAGCCAACTGGGAGATCCCAGTTGACTGGCGGCTAGCAAACGTGACGCCCATCTACAAGAAGGGCCGGAGGACTGACCCGAGAAACTACAGGCCTGTCAGTTTGACCTCAGTGCCAGGGAAGCTCATGGAGCAGATTATCTTGAGTCATCACGCAGCACTTGCAGGGCAAGCAGGTGATCAGGCCCAGTCAGCATGGGTTTATGAAAGGCAGGTGCTGCTTGACGAACCTCATCTCCTTCTATGACAAAGTGACATGCTGGGTGGATGAGGGAGAGGCTGTGGATGTGGTCTACCTTGACTTCAGTAAGGCTTTTGACACCGTTGCCCACAGCATTCTCCTCAAGAAACTGGCTGCTCTTGGCTTGGACTGGTGCACGCTTTGTTGGGTTAGAAACTGGCTGGATAGCCGGGCCCAAAGAGTCGTGGTAAATGGAGTCAAATCCAGCTGGAGGCCGGTCACTAGTGGCGTTCCCCAGGGCTCGGTGCTGGGGCCGGTCCTCTTTAATATCTTTATCGATGATCTGGACGAGGGCATTGAGTGCACCCTCAGTAAGTTTGCAGATGACACCAAGTTAGGTGCGTGTGTCGATCTGCTCGAGGGTAGAAAGGCTCTGCAGGAGGATCTGGATAGGCTGCACTGATGGGCTGAGGTCAGCTGCATGAAGTTCAACAAGGCCAAGTGCCGGGTCCTGCACCTGGGGTGCAGTAACCCCAAGCAGAGCTACAGGCTGGGAGATGAGTGGTTAGAAAGCTGCCTGTCAGAGAAGGACCTGGGAGTGATGGTTGATAGTCAGCTGAATATGAGCCAGCAGTGTGCTCAGGTGGCCAAGAAGGCCAACAGCATCCTGGCTTGTATAAGAAACAGTGTGATCAGCAGGGCTAGTGATTGTCCCCCTGTACTCGGCTCTGGTGAGGCCGCACCTCGAGTACTGTGTTCAGTTTTGGGCCCCTCGCTACAAGAAGGACATGGAGGTGCTTGAGCGAGTCCAGAGACGGGCGACGAGGCTGGTGAGGGGCCTGGAGAACAAGTCCCAAGAGGAGCGGCTGAGGGAGCTGGGATTGTTCAGCCTGGAGAAAAGGAGGCTCAGGGGTGACCTTATCGCTCTCTACAGGTACCTCAAAGGAGGCTGTAGCGAGGTGGGGGTTGGTCTGTTCTCCCATGTGCCTGGTGACGGGACGAGGGGGAATGGGCTGAAGTTGCGCCAGGGGAGCTTTAGGTTGGATATTAGGAAGAACTTCTTTACCGAAAGGGTTGTTAGACATTGGAACGGTCTGCCCAGGGAAGTGGTGGAGTCACCATCCCTGGAGGTCTTTAAAAGACGTTTAGATGTAGAGCTTAGGGATATGGTTTAGTGGGGACTGTTAGTGTTAGGTCAGAGGTTGGACTCGATGATCTTGAGGTCTCTTCCAAACTAGAAATTCTGTGTCTGTGTCTAACTAGGGGAGATACTCTGCTGGACGTATTAATAACAAACAAACGTTGATCAAAGACACATAGGTCATAGGCAGCCTTGGCAGCACTTAATATGAACCATCCTGAGAAGACCTGGCAAAACAAATAGCAGAGCCACAGCCATGGACTTTAAGGGAACAGGATTCAGACTTTTTGAGGGCTGTGCTGGGCAGGGTTCTGAAGGGTCAAGGAGTGAGGAGAGCAGCTTAATCTTCTAGGACAACCTCCATGAATTACAAGCAGGGTTGGTTCCAGTGTGCATGTGTAGCAGAAGGCCTGCATGGGTGAACAGGCATATCCTGACTGAGCTCCTACACAACAAGGAGGTACAAAGAGGTGCAAGAGGGGAAAAGCTACCCGGAAGAAATCCAAGTATGTTGCCTCAGTGTGTGTGGATGGGTTTAGGAAACCAGAGCTCAGATGCCACTGAAATACATGAATGATGTGAAGGGTAATCACACTGGCAGCAAAAAGGCGGCTAAGAAAAACACTGGCGCATAGCGTAATGGGGGCAGTTGATCAATTCTCAGGGCCTTGAGTGCTCCAATAGGCCTTAACTGCCCTGATAAGCCTCATCTGTGACATCCCACCCACACTGCTTGTAGGGCCAGGAGCATGGCCTTGCCCTGAGCTATACTATAGGTAGATTCCTCTTTCTAGACCTATTTGCTGCTGTCTTGCATAACAATGCAATAAATGATATAATGCAGACAAATCTGGACATGAGAATTTGTGGCATAATTCTAGGCGGTTGTATTATGGTAAGTTAAAAACTTGAACAGTGTATTTTACATGTGCCACTGTTGAAGCTAAAGTTGGCACAGTATTCTGGACACAGTAAGGAACCTCAAGTTTTTGTTTATTTAGGTCCCTATTAAAAACAGCCCATTGTCATAAGACTCTACTGTGTGCACTAGGGTTTGTTTCCTTTGTATTTTATTTATGGAAACCTTTTATAAAAGGTCTGGCCATTCCTGTGTCAGCATGTGTTTCTTTCTAAACTGTCTAAATTTTCCATCAGTGATCAGGGAAAAAGCTTGTCATGTTAAGTCAATTTGTGTGTTCATGTTCTCAAATGTTAGACCAAATGTAAAAATAAGTAATGCACAAGTTATCCAGTATATTAGAAGTAAAAATTTCTTCCATTTATGTGTTGGGTATCTACATTATTGTAATCACAAACAGTAAAAAGTGCCGCTAGCCTCCTGTTGAGGTGTTACTGCCATAACTGGTAGTCTTTTTTATCATGCTGTTTGTGTGATATGGGTTGTAGGTACCTATTCTTAACTTCGATTACAAGATACTCTATGGAGAAGCAAGCTCCTCAGTAGGTAAGGCAAACTGTCAATTTCAGTGGAGCAGCTCTGTGTTACACCAACTTGAGGGACGTATCTTGATTCTCAGAATTGCATATATATGCTAGTAGCATGAAATTAAAGGCATTCAGTCCCCTCACCAGCATCTGTCAGATCCTGTATGTAGCATGAGGATAAAAGGGAGTTTTGCAAAGGTCTGTGAATGCTTCAAGCTTGCAGGGTTCCCTAATTCTTAATTGGTGGAAAACAATACTAACGAGGGACTCAAGTATTTGTAGTAACACGAATCCCATTGAGCTTTTTTATGTTGTTGAAAATAAGAAATGGTTCTGAATGCAAAGAAGTGGTCTTCTGTTGAAGTTTGGAAGTGCTACATCTATCTGGATATTCAGCAGAAAGAATTAAAATGATGGTTATTAGAGTGCCTGAACATCACAAGAAATGCACAAGTGCATAGAGTATAACTTTTCTAAAACAAAGGACTCCAGTTACAGACCAGGTGGTTGCTTTTTTTTCTAGTTGTTTTTAGCTGGTTGTATTTTTTTTTATCATAGTTTGAGTGTATGTTAGGGGTGCAGCTATATTAGTAATAGTGTGTTTAAAACTTTTCACAGTTTTTTGATGCTTTTTCTACACGCACAAAATGTAAATAGTAGGGAGAGAATTTAAAGAAAATTTTGGCATTAGAACAAGTACCAAAACCAAATTTGAGATGGAAAATTACAAATTTTCTAACTACCACAAAAAAGTATCTGAAAGAGACTACTAAATAGGAATAGAGAGCCCCTTTAAAAAATATTAATCACATTTGATGGAGTACAGTGCTTTTAATGAGGGGGGTTTATGATGTGATGCTCATAACAAGGGGCTGAGCTTGATGACCCAAAAAATTGCTTTGTTCTGAATCTTAAAATGACCTTGTACACTGCCTTCACAAAAGATCACAAAGTTATTCTTCAGAAATATATTTCTAGTGGAAATAAATTATTTTGAAAGAGTATGAGATAAGTTGGGATTTATTTTATTGTATTTATTTAATTGCTACAAATTACATTCAGTGTAGGTTTAATTCATAATTGTGATCATATTCTATTACTGCCCCGAAAGCTCATGTTTGTGTAAGTCACTTTGGTTCAGTCACTACTGGCTACACCACAAAGAAATATAAATTGAGGATGATAATGCTATAATACTATAGAGCTAGTAACATAACTGAAACTGAATCACGGTAGAAAATCTTATAAGAGCTCCGCTTTTTTGTTTTTCTACTCCTGAAGGTGGGGCTTTTATCAGTTTCCTTCCTATGACAGTTTCACCACTGACCACTTTCGGTTCATCATTGCAGAGGACTCTTACCTAGTGGCTTGTAGGTAACATTGAAAAGTATAGTATTTTATTAACTAGCGTATTTATTGACTTGGTTTGATGCTGGTTTGGGCGTTCCAGATGTAATTTACTCTTCCTGGGACATAACAGTGGAAGATTTTAGGCCATGCTTTCCAGTCCACTTGCTTTGGTGTTTTTTCCTCCATTTTCTTTCTCATCATAGCAATCTAATAGCTGATACATCATGATGCGTAAAAAAAGGAATTATTAGTTGTATTAAAACTTGCAGTATAAATAGCACAATATAAAATGAAGATAACCCTCCAGAGGGATTCACATCCCCAGGCTTCCTAATTACTCTAACTATGAAGACATCTCCTTCAGCAGCTTCCACTGGCTTGAAGAGGTCATGGGGGAATTAGCTAGTGCTATTTTTAAAAGTCAGCAATTACAACCTCCTTCTTCATAATCATGAATTACATCATCAGCATTCTGCCCACTGCCTACACAAGAACATTTTCCAACCCGGGTGATATAATAGCTGGTAGTAAAAGAAACTTCAAATCAAAAAGGGTCAGAGGAGCTTAAAGCTATGGCTAGTTATAACGCATTAAATTTCTGCCTCTAACAGAGACTTGCTGCACATGGAATTCCAATTTGAGTTTTTGAAATTATGTTTTAACTTCAGTTTCTTATAATTTAATGCCACAGTAAATCTCTACAGAAGATGTCACCACTTGTAATTTCTGGGAGCTAATATTAAATAGATGATTTCAAGGATTTCTGGTGAAGTTTGTTTTTTCTTCTGAGTTCGTTTCTGAAAGATGTGTTCTTTCTAATTAGGCCTGGCACTTTATAGCCAGGCATTCTTAGTTCTACTCTTGGTAATTTGCAAGTGTTTTATGATTTGTCTGGTCATGTGACGACCTATAAAAATACCTATGAGGTATTCTGTTAATGTGGCACGATAGTATAAATGAAAGGTGTTGCAGTGTGTCTGAGATTTATTTTTATTTGTTGTTGAAGAATGCGCACTTACATTTTTCCTAGCCTTATTTAAAAATAAAATAATTTGGAGGAAAAACAATAACAAAAAGCCTTTTTTCATATATTCAACACTGCTGCATTGTTTTGTCTGTTTCTTTTCAGTGTACTGAATCTTTGTTCATAATATGCTAAAGATGCACAGTCTGCTTAATATTTGTATTGCTTACAGTTCAATAAACAGAAAATATGCCTCTAAGATTTTTATTCTTTTGACAACTTCACTGGGTTCGGTTGCTTACAAGCATATCCTGAAGTACACTGTAAAAGTTAGGCAGTCTACCTTCACTGCCTAGCAAGTTACAACGGTGAAATAAATGAACAGTGCAAATGTATGCATTGAGCATTAAGCACAAGCTAAAGGTATCAACTACGTAGGGTAGAACTGATTTTTTGTTTCCCTTCACATTAAGGTGATACTTGCTTACCATGAATATACCCTGTCCTGATATAGTACACTAGTCATTTTCATACAGGTCTTTATCCCTTTTTAAAAATAAGTGATAATAAAAATAAACTAATAAACTAATAATAAAAAACTAATTCATTCAATGCCTATAAAATTAGCTCTACAGTCTTATGTATATCTTTAATAGAACAGAATCATTTTAGGCTTTCCCATGTGGGGGGAAAAACATATGTCCCTCTTCATAATCAAGAAATAGGAATCAAAAAATATGAAAACACTTCTAATTTTTATTGCCTTTTTCCGTTATCAACTGTAGCTTTATTTAATTGGCAGTAGATGTCAATTACATACACTGAAGTGAATGAGTCTGGCTGCTTCTGAGGGCAGCTGTTTTCTCTATCTGACGCTGAGCACCTCCAGTCTTCGGACTGGGCAGCTGCTTTTGGTGTGCCCCATCTTCCTGCTGATGGCCAGTTCTCCCATGGCAGCTGAGTCCTTTCTGCAGTGCTCCGTGCATTTCTCCCCTTCCCTGACAAAGCACAGCAATGGGCTATTCAAACGTTGTCTTGATGGTTGAGGAGATGCATGTTATTATTCTTGTTCCTTGGATCTTAGCAAAGTTATCGGACATCTTCCTGTTGGGGAATTTCACCAAGAAAGTCCAAATATTTTAAATACACTGTTTAAAGTTTTTGGTAAAGCAGACCTGCTTGAGTAGTAAAAGCTGAAAAATGTTAACTGTTTTGAAATTAACTCGGAAGTCAGAAATTGAAAATGATAGAAAGACAGAATAAAAACCCAGGTGAGTTCATGAAGATAGGCATGCTTTTCCTTTTTTTGATGTATTTCAAAATGAAAAGATTTCCACACCTGTAGTTGGAGAGTAGGGAATATATACAAAATAGTTGCTGTGAAGTGGATCAGAAGTGAAGTCTAGGAAGTGATGGTTCAAAACTTTATCACAAATAACATGAAATATAAGGAAATATCTTCTTAAATTTTTTAAATGAGTCTGGGCACCATACTTCCCTGGAGCATGAATTAACCGTTAGCTAAATATATAGTGGTTAACTGTAGTCATCGCTCAAAAAAAAAAAAAAAAAAAAGTCATGACTTTGTAACTTCTCCACCCTGGGAATTGTTGGAATGCTCTGATCAAGACTAGTTAATCCAGTCTTTCAGAAGATGCAGACGGTGGCTCTGTTTCTCTGGATATTTTTGTTTTCCTGGTTTGTTTTCCTGGTTTGAGGTGGCTGAGAGAGACTCTAGGCTGTATGTGTTCTGCTGGATGGACATGCTCCAGGATTTGATCCTCTGCTCCCAGGAAAATTGGTTTGTGACAGGACTTCTCAAGGTGAGCTGTGGCCTGTGTGTGTGTATGTATATATATATCTATATATATATATGTATTTATACACTAACTAGCATTTGATTTTGGGTTTCCTCTAGGAATTGTGACACTTCGTGGTTACAGCACATCTTAGTTATACATGATTTCATGGCACCTGATACCCCATATGCACCATACTGCACTCTAAGTGAAAATATGCCAATATATTCACTTAAGAGTGCAGTATGGTGCATATGGGAATGCTTGAGGGTGGAAAACCTTCTGGAAGAATAGTTGTGGATTGTGTAAGGCTGACCAAGTCAAAACTCGTGGCAGACTGTCTGTATTGCCTTCATGGCATATTCCCTGGATCAAGTTATGATGAGGATCTCACCATGAGCGTGGCTATAAATGGTAACTGACACATATTAAGCCTTGAATGATCAGAGACCCATGGTCAGGCAGTGTAGTGGGGAGCTGAACTGTTTGAGAGCATAGATGTCCCCACAGAGCTTTGGGAGTCTTCTACCTGTGAGCAGGAACAGACTTCTAGATGCCTAAGGAAGACCACGTCTTGAAGTAAAGTACGACTCTAGTTGGCTTTTGAGTTAGGTAAATGAGGATTTTAATTTTATTATTACAATTTGGTCTGGGCATAAATTGTATTAAAACTATATTTTTAGGTACAGAAAGTTATATCTACTGTTAAATAGAACTTAACTGCAGCCTTTAGTCCTTGAACTGAAGAGAAAAAAAAAAAAAAAAACTTGAAAGCTATTGAATCTATTTAAAGATTCTAAATGCAGCTTACTCAGCTCATAATTTGGTAGTGTGATACAAAGCATAACAAAACCAGTGTCTGTCAGTGTGACAGCAAAATTCAATGTATACTCCAAATCAGAAACCCATCATTTCAGGAGTTCAGAGCAGCACTCAAAAGAGAGTTTCATCTTTAGCATTGAGAGTTTCATCTTTAGCAATTTAGCATTGAGATACATCTCAGAAAGATCTTCAGGTGAAACAGTATTTCTTAGACTGCTGCTCTGCTGGTAAAAATGAACGTTTTGATTGCCTAAGTCAGACATTACAAATAGCTGCTTGTAGACAAGGAGAGAACACAACTGTTGACAAAGATTATGCAGTACTGATATGTTGTTGAACTGAGGCACTTAGGGCTGGAGATGTGGCAAGACATAGGTGGAATTTTTTCCTGGTTTTCTCTGTAGAAATTGCAAGTGAATGCATACTGTGATGTTCATTTCTTGCTTTCCTTGGTCCTTTCGCAGAAGTCTGCAAAAGCAATGTAGTCCTGACTTTTCTGGAGATACTTCTTGCTTTTTACTCTAGTAGACTTCTGTGTGGCAACGTTTATAAATGTTGGACTGACATCTTTATGCAGTGTCTCATACCCATTGCATCCATGATGTGGAAGTTCAACTGCTTATGCCCCTTCAACCGCTTTAATGCTGCACTTACACAAATAATAGCGTATTTTGAAGACTCAAATTGGCTACATTAAAAGCAAAGGTATGATTTCCAACTGGACCTGACAATTCTTGGGATAAGTTTTATTTCCACAAACATCCCTCCCACTTTGGATCATTTTAGAAACTACTTTTCTTAAATGAGTGTGTTTACTCAGAGTGACTTTACAAATGTTTGTGAATATATTTCAGCTTCAGAGGTTCTGGAAGTTATGTTTGATCAGATTCTTGTAATTTGCTTTGTGTGTGCTGTCAATGAGCATACAACACTTAACTGTCTCCTATTTGCTTGCACTGTATCTTTTAAAACTGAGTCTCCCATGAACATACTCATAATTTGGCTTTTGAGATACATGCCTTGTAAATTGCTTTTTTCTACATATTCAGACTTTTTTGTAGAATACCTGTCAAATTTATATTTTATTTGCTAGAATATTAATGGCTATGCATACACAAACACATTAAGACATCCGTGTTCTTGTCATGGTTAGGGTGGCTTGAAAAGGGATAAAAGAAAACTAAGGAAATAAACGAGAAGTCTATTAATGTTGAAACTTCAGGTTATCTTCCCAGATCACGTTCTTTTTTTCTTTTTTGGTTCCCATGGTTTTATTCTTTTGATTGAACTGGAAGCATCCAAGCAAGTTAATATCCCATGTAAGTTGACGGACAGATCATTACTAATAAACGTTATGCCAAGTCCCTTATTTTTATGTAGCAGCCATCGATGATTTCAGAAATTCAGCTGCAGCTGTCTGGACAACTTCATTGGTTATTTATCACTTTAGCACAAGCGTTCATTGTGAAGCCCACTAAAATGAGAAATGGCATAGATGATGCACCCTCAATACTATAGCAATGGACAGGCTAGCTTTCCCTGTGTGGGGGGAAAATAACTCCTCATTTTTCCCCTCTTACACTATGAACAGAGTTTCTTTAGACTGTGTTCAAGATGTGTGGCAGAAAGAAGCAGGACTTCACCTAGGCTGAATTTAAACTTCATAAGAAATAAAGTTTCCTTAATTTATTTCCCTTTTTGATGAATGACCTTCAGAGGTGTTCAAGGAGAAACATGAGTTCTTCTCTCCTCGTACAAAAGAAAGAAATTGTAGAAGCTAGACTTTTTGGTGGAAGCCCAAGAGACAGTAATGCTTGGGGCAGCGAAGAATTCTGAAACAGGATTCATAGCTAGCTGCCACATACAGCTGGGCCAGGTGCCTGCTTGCACCAGGTCTGGAACTTTTAATGGAGTCAGTTGAATGTTAACCAGGAATTGGTTTTGGTCCTTTATGAACGCGTATTGCTCATGCTGTCAGTCGGGCAATGAAGGGTGCATTTGCTGCTAGTCCTGTTTCATGCTAATTATATAGAGCTAGCCTCAGAGACTGGGTGGGGGGTGAGGGAAGGCAGCTTTCATTTATTTTTTGAGGGGGTGTTTTTGTGTTTTTTTTTTGGTTATTTTCTGAGGAGATTGTTTTTTTTTGGATGGGTTGGAGAGTTTTTTATGGGGGGTGGGAGAGCTGGTTTTGTGATTTTTGTGGGAGAGTATTTCTTTTGGGGTGCTTTTTAGGAAGGGTTGGTGGGGGTGGTGGCTTTTGGTTTGGTTTTAAGAGGAGGGGGGCGATGCAGGAGGGGTGAACAGATGGTTCTTCAGATAGAGAGCATTTTTCTATCTAAAGAGGAGTGTGGGATTTCTAGTAGGACAATGTGGAGGGTTTTTTTTTTTCTAGTATTTTTTTTATTGAAATACTCTTTTTTCCTCTATATTGCTCAGATATGACAAACAGCTCGGCAATTGTTAGAGAATAGGTTGGGGCAGTTCAAGTTGTGAATTTCTGAAACTCTGGTATTTGCAAAGCACATTCTGCTTTGTGATCCCCGAGTAGCTCATGCAAATGAAGTGTGTAAAATCCAAGGCATTTGAAGTCCCAACTACAAATTACTTCTGAACTTTTCAGAATCATAACGAATCACAAGTTATATTTTTTCCTCTGGAAAATTTCCATTCAGTGTATATATTTCATTCCAGAAAGCGTATTAGTAACCTGCCTGCTGTGTGCGTTTTGACAGAATGAGAGTTGAGCCTCTAGTAAAGGTGTTGCTTTTTCTTCATTGCCCTGATAGTACTGGATGTGCTTATAAAGAATCAAGCATAAGCATTTATGAATTTTCCCTGGTGTAAGGTTTTTTTGGTTGTTCAGTTGTGCTGCCTTCTTCCTTCGTATAATTTTTATAATAGAACATTTTCTGTGACTGACAAGGCAAAAAGGAAAAAAAAAAAAACCTACTAATTCCCTCCTGAAGCATGTTAAGGTTTTGAGACATGAGCTAAAAACAGGCTTCAAAAACGCTTTTGGATACATTAATTACAACAAAACAACAACGTCCATCACCGTTTCTTTAACCATGCTTCAGCCTGTAAAGGATATGGTGGTGGTTGTTACCATGGAGTGACCGCGATGAGCTGAGCACATCAGTCCCACCTGTGCAGTTGCGCCATGTGTGATGACCAAAATATGCAGCATTTTAAGTAAAAAACTAAGGTTCAGCATGCATAGTGGAATGCAATCACATATGGCAGGAGTGAGCATGAATTAAGATTTTCATGGGGGTTTTACAAGAGTGCTGTGTGCTGCTGTTAATGGGTCGTGTTAAACTTTCTGCTCAGCAGACAGTCCCTAATCTTCCTTACAAGCTGTTGCACTCTGTAGCTCTCACTGAATATTACTGAAGCTATTTTCTAATGGAGTTAGAGGGCAGGTAAGAACAAACAACAGACAACAAATTTGAATAAGCCTTTCCACAAGCATAACAAAGTTAGGTTTTATGGAGAAAACATACTGCAGATTCTCAAACACATGTTGCCTTGCGAGGAGCGTAACGCATAAGCAATGCATTCCTGAGCATATGGGTTGAGTGTCTACGGCATGTAGAGAGGAAGAGAAGTGCTATTTTTGCTATCAGCCTTGGAATAAGTAGACTGTGTGAGACTTTGTTTCCTCATCTCTCATGCATACCCTTACATGCCTTTATAGCTGCACTGTCAATTTTAGATTTTGTTATTAAATATTTTTACTCATTTTGACTAGCATGAGTTCATAGTGACTTTAAGGTAATGAGCTGTACAGCTACGTGATTCTTAAAAGGCGGGTACTTAAATACTAATCAAGTGTCCAACACTATTAAAATCTTCCTATGCAGCCGATGAACTCTAAAGGCAGGTGTAAGAAATGGTATTTTAAGGTACTGTGGAAGAAAATGCACAGTACCCAATACATTGAGGTAGCAGAATACAGCTGGATCTGAAGCAATCTTGAGAGTTGCATGTTTAGACGTAGAGCTTGTGGCAACTGTCTTCCAGTGTGTTGCTCTTTCAGCAAACCCGCAGAAGCATTTTGTAGCCTCTGCAGAAGTAGAGTTCTTGGAAAAACAAAGGAGATAGGATGGATAATCTTGGGAGAATGTTTTTCTGTTGCTTTCACAAATCCCTTTTTTTGATTTTTCTTGAACACCAGTGACTTGAAATGGATCAGGTGGAGTGGAAAGATACTTCGGGAGAAATGAGACAGTAAGCTGGTCTGTGTAATACATTTGCAAACTGAAATAAAAATTCAAGTGTCTCTGTAATAGATAATGTGGTGAGTGTTAGAAATGGATGTATCACATTGTTAGCAAAAGAAATTCACTGGGGAGAAGCATGTAGAAATAATAGAGCAGGTCAACGTTTTTCCGCTTTGTAAGTCAGAAATGCAATTAATGAAACTACCCCCCCCCCCCAAATTCTGACAACAAATGCTCTTGCTTTTATTCCTTTCCTTTATTATGTTTGAAAAAGGATATGGGAGGTGAACACAAAAGGTTGGGGAAAGTAGGTAGTAGGAAACTTCTGGAGAACCTGTCAGTAATTTTATATGCTTGGTTAGGAAAAATAGTTCTTAGGAACTTCAGGTGCCTAAAGAAAAAAAAAAAAACACTTCAAATTAAAGAGGGATAGTACCAGTTAAACTTTGTGTTCAAATTTATATTTTGGGGACAGAGCATATAGGAGATCTTTTGTTTGGAAAGTAACAGACGTTATTTCCATTTTATTTAATTGGATTTTACATGAAAAGCAAGTAAAAACTTGAATCGTGACCTACATTTAGCTACCCCTTTCACTATGAATTTGTGATATTCCATGATTAGCTGTTTATGTCTGGCTGACTATACTGTATACAAAGTCTTTCCATTGGCTCTTTCTTCTATTATAAATACATGTAGTGCCTCAAATGATGGAGCTCTGATCTGGATAGACTGCTACAGGCATTGCTTAAGCAAAATCTTAACAAAACAGTTAAAATTAGATATGTTTTTTTGTTACCTGACAAATTCTGTTTTCAGATGATTCAGGAAGCAAAGATATATTTCTAAAAAAAAAAAATCTTTTTCAGTTTTGAAATTCTTAACTTCTCATTTCAAGTAGTTGCATATTTGTTTTAGGCATTAACCACTTTTGCCTTCTTTTTAGCTTTTTTTTGAGAATACATCTTAAAAAAAGCACAGACTACTAAAATGTTGTCTAGCTGCAGAAAATAACTGTGTACCCAGATTAGAAAATAAGTATATTAAATGTTGTAAACTTTGTACTATTTACTTGTTATATGTTACTTTATCTGCAATCAGAGAAGACAACTTAGGAAGTGCTTTTTTTTTTTCATTTCTTTGGCAACAAACATGATGTGGATGGCCACAGATAAAAATATTAACATGATACTAAGCAAGAGTTTAGGACTTGTTCATTATACTTCTTCATTATTTAAGAATGAATGTGACACCGATTTTTACAAAGCTGAATAGTCACTGCCTCCCCCACACCTTTATGTGAGGAAAAATGGCCTCAGCTGCAGTAAGAAGAACTTGTTGATATAAGATGTTTATGCCATCACTGAACGTGAAATTACCATTTCTGTTTGTATCTTTTCTTAGGGATCTTGTGTAAGCCTTCATCCTTTTCAGTCCCGTGTATGTATTCTAGAACATCCTTACCTATGAGGTAACAGAATCACAGAATGAAAAAAAAAAACTAATCAAACCTGAACTTTACTTTTTTAACTTTCCTGTATGAGGGGTGGGGTATTTGGTGCAAATGGGATCAGGCAAGATCAGAATGTTTCATTCACTCAAGTCAGGGAAACCTACCATAAGAGCATTTTTGAATAGTGTCTATTATAATATATAGATGATATTGTTTAAATAGTTCCAGAATATTTTTTGTCACTAACTGATAATTTTTTTAGAAAGCTCATGATAACAAATAGGAGCAAAATGGAAAACATTGCAAAAATTTAAAAGTAAACCTTTGCTATGTGCACTGTGGTCGGACATAGATTTAGGAACCAATAGTAAAAATATAGTTACAAAGTCACAACGGATAGATGGAGTGTCACAACCTTTACAATATCTGCTCCTTCATATGGTCCAATAACCAAGGGCTGTGAATTCGCGGAGTTATTTCTGTCATATTATTTAATATGCAAGACACATGAGCTCATTAGTAGAGCTCAAAACTCTATCAAATTACCTTTAGTAAACAACCTCAGAAATACTGTTCGTCTCTCATACTTTGAAGGCACATCAGAGGGGAAAAAAAGAACGCAAAGGTCTCAAAAGCTTTAGTTTTAATTAGTCCAAAGAGCAACCTTTCTGTTGAAATGTTATTGGCTATCATGGCAATCTTATTAAATAAATTACTTTGAGTTATTTCCCATGACAAGCCTCTGATAAAGCAGCATGTTAAGTATTTGTTGCCCAGTGCAACTGGTTCTGTTGTGGCTAAACTGTAGAGGGAACAACAGAAGTCATGTTTTAACTTCCCGTATTCAGATGGATTTAAGACTTTTTACAAAGATGTTATGGCCTACCGGTTCTCAATGAAAATTGCTGCTTTTTCTTGCTCTTTAAAATACAAGCCCTTCTTTGTAATGCAGTGCGTAATGCTGGGAGGTGGTATACATGACATCATGTTACTCTGCAAGTGTTTTGCATGAGATGATGTTGAATTTGGGCAACTTGTTGATGGCACTTTTGCTTGCTTTGTTTCTTACAGACAAATGCAAGCCCCAGTGTTTCAGAAGGTTACTCAAATGGTTGACATCACAGTTCTCTGTCAACGGATGGCTCTTTTATTGGCTCTATAATAGCTATAATAATGTATAATACATCTATATATAATATGGATATCTACAATGTAGCTAATTCATACATTTAAGATATTTTTTCTACAATGTTTGCTTCAAGTTCCTCTCTTCCAGCTGGAATTATGAAGTACGTGCCCCCATCATACAGTAGAGGTTAGTAGAGAAAACAGCGTTCTGACCTGAGCTGGTACGTTCATATGGCACACTGAGGTACCTTGGAGGCTTACTGAGGTGGAGTTGCGTTTCATACGTGGTTTTTCATAGTATAGTTTGTTTCTTTTAAAATTCAATTATAACAATGTTCAATAGCCAGGAAGAAGGAAAAAAGAAAAAAGGCATACTGGTAACGAGGTCTTTTTGGATGATGGTAGAGCTAAATGACTTGGGACCATCCCAAAACAGTTGCTTAATTTCTCCATACCTTTCTTTTCTTTCTTCCTGTCAGTAAACCATTGTGAGAAAAGTGCTTTGAGAGATATTTTACCCATGGCAAGTATCAGCAAAGTTTTGTGGCTTAACCCTCTGGTTCCTTTCAGTCTCCACTGGAAGTTTCAGGAGAGGAAGGTGATTGCGTCCTGTCCCCTGCTGTCCCTCTGACAGCTTGTGGTGTGCCGCATGACTTTCCCCACACTCTGCAAGCTGAATGATTTCTACAGTGATTTCCTACCATAATGACTTTCTGTAAGAAGGTCTGAGCTATTGCTGAGGAATTTCAATCAATAGATTTTTCTTTCCCTCTGATTGTCTTATTTCTTCTCTTGCCCCAAAGCCCATAATTTTGGTGTTGCATTTGATGGAATTGAAGTTTGTTTTAATTGAGGAAAAAAAGTTACACTCTTCAAATAATTTAAGCCACAATATATGGGTTCTTGTTGGGATACTGGGACAATTATGTATATGTATTTGATTAGGAAGAGAGGTTAGAATGGCAGTGGGAACATGAAATAATCTGGGGAGTAGTAATCCTTTTTTCTTTTCTGCAGCTATCGTCTGTCCTTGGTAAATAAATATAAACAGCCTATAAAATTTAGCTAGTATAATGATAACAGATGCAAAATTTGTACCTCTGGGTTTTTTTCTTAGTTCATATTCTTGCTTTTGTGCTTGTGCTGTAGGATTGTCTCAGTCTGTATTCTCTGATCTGTACCATTCCTTGCAGCTCAAAAAAGACGATGAAAGGTTTTGAGATGCTTCTGTACTATTTTAGGAGCAGCTTCTTATTGTCCTTATTCATTCATTGAAATAATCTTCTGACACTTCAAACTCTTTCTCTGCTCCTCCTCCTTCCCTAGCTTCTCTTTAGCTATAAATCTATTAATGATCCTTTCTTAATTCTTTTTAACTTCCCCTCCCCCTTTTTTTTAATCACTTTAATTAACAGACTTTGCAACTGTACTAAACAAGAACAGGAAAATGCTGAAATACAAATAGGATCTGAGAATTTGGCACTGCTGTCAACTACAGTTGGGTGTTTGGGCAGATACCTTAATTATAAGAATAATGTTATTCTGTGCACTTGGCAGGGGAGGAGAGATGTGAAAATGGAAGTGAATAATACGAGTCCAAGTTAAGCTCTGGAAGGGCAGCAAGCACAAAGGGATCTGTTACTAAGCAGGTAATGACATGGGTTGGTTATGGTTTGGGAGAGCAGAGAGGCAGCAACAACGCTGCAGCAGTCAGAGGAAGTCTGAACCTAGCAATTAGATTGTCCACCAAGGAAAGGGAAGCTGTGTATTACATGGCCAGCTAGTTTATGCCTGTTGTGGTACGTATTTGGCCACTGAAATATGTGCTCAAACTGACATACACCCTATTGTAGGGTGTCACACTTCAGTACAATACTGAAGGCGTGTTCCTAAAGGATATTATGCAGAAGTTACGAATTTAACAGCCTTAACAACTGGGCTCAGTCTTTTGTTCTATTGCTTCTTTTCCCTGATACATTTCCCTCTCAGTAGCCTGCCGTGTTTTGGATTCTCCTCCATCTGCAGAAGCTAAAGTTGTCCTATTTTTCTTATGTATCACCTGGCTGTCCTATGTAAGCCCTGTTCTCATGGGAGCAAGGTTTACTTCCATGAAACAACAATCTTGTGAGCCTCTCTTTTGCTCTTTGGAAAACCGTCAGCCTTGCATCTTGATGACTAAGCTATCTAGGCTATGAAGTCATTTTCAATATCAAGAAATCCTTCTGGTTCAGTCTTTCCTGGGCATTAATGTTGATAGTGGCCAGTGATTTGGAGCCTTTGAATAGCAGCTAAGACATTTGCTATTTCTCTACATCTATTTAAACACATTCTTACTACTTAAGGGTCAGCACATTTAGCAAGCTAGATAACCTTCTAATGACCACTTCTCCTCCAGAGGCAGTATAATGTCACCAGCATGTGATAATCCTATTAAAAAAACGTGGGATTTCAAATCTTTCAAGCTTAAATGTAGCATGGATATATGTTGAGTATTCCTAGCTTATTTGTGAATCTATGTGTTTTCCATTTTTTTAAAAAAAAAAAACCTCAATTTTTGGAGGAAGAAAAAAGTGCAAGTTGAAAGTGATTGTAACACATGGGAATATTTTTTATTTTCTTAAAAATTGGTATTGGTGAATTTACATTGCAAAACACTTGAATCTAGTGCAGCCAAAGGGGGAAATAAATAGGCTTACTAAAATATTATAGTTAATTCCTTCTTTTATCTGCCATCTTTCTTGTTCTGCCCGTACATAATCATACTAAGAAAGAGATCTTGGAGGGCTGAAGATGTCAAGCTCTGTTACATAATGATGTTTTATATAGCACGTTTCCATCCAAGATAATACGTTGGAAATCTTTGGTGAAAGGAAGGCTGTTCAGTCAAATCCATCACAAGGCTAGCACGTGCAGGTTTTGCTAGACAGCAGAACAAGGAGGAACAAAGAAAAGCAGACTGAAACCCTGAGTCTTTTCAGATTCAGCTTTAAAATGTCTGTTTAGCAGATCAAAGCCTCACAGTTAGATTAAACCTTTTAACTCCTCCACTCCAATTCTCCTTAGAAGGTAGATCACAGGTAGCTGATTACAAAACAACAGATACCTCCGCTGCACTCCTTCCATATCGAGCAACAGCACTTACTAATTCAAGTTACTCCAAAACTGCTGCATTTCGGAAGAGGTCTGCTAAGCTTGCTAGCTAATGCTATTCAGCATTCCAGGAGACAGCCAGGTACCTGTAAAGACTTTTAATGTTCGTATATTGATATTTTCCCAATAAACTTGGTGTATGTTCTTAAGCTGCAACATATGCTCTAAACTTTCAAACACGGCTTATGGCTCTAGAGACTTCCCATATATACTGCTGTGCTGTCAGCTGCTGGAGGGAGTTCAGGCTCCTGCTCTGCAGTGCATTGCTGCTGTTGGGAGCAGCCCCACCACTCCTCCTGGTTTTGAGATGTTTGCAATTTGTCTTTTCAAGCCTCTCCTTGGTAAAGATACATAAATACACACATTGCATAGCTCAATTGCTATTTCTTTCTTCCTCCTTTCATTTCTATTCATATGTCTGTGTACATATCAACCAGGAGAGAAGCAGATCTCTCTTCTAGAGAAACAGTAGTGTTTTGTAAGTGCTCAATCTGGTGAATGTAACACATTTAGTGATTAACTCTTTTGTAGTTAAACCTGTATTCAGGTTTCAGGTCACTTTTGTCTTTTCTGCTCATTCTGACAATCAGCTTTTTGGTGAGAGAGTGGCTTGGAAATACCCTTTTTTGTGGTAAACCTGGATAAATTCTCCTTCTTTTGCTCTTAATTCAGCATTTCCTGTGGCTTCTCCCCAGCAGCTCAGGGATTCAGTACTGTGTTGGGAAGTTAAGTCCCATCTGTGACACCTGAACAAGTGCCTAGGGATGCCCCAAGGAAGTGAGAAGCAAAGCTTGAGCATCTGACTACTAGTATAGCAAGGAGACAGCTCCTCTTCTGCAGCCCTCTAACCTACTTGAAAGGAGGAGGACCGGGTGGGGTACCCACAGCAGGTTGTGGACCAGCTGTGAAGGACTAGGGGCTGAGGACAGCCCTTTACTAGGTAAAACAATCAAAGGATGACAGTTTATACTCAGTAAGTTATTGGTGGTAGTTCCCAGTTGGGTTAAGTTAATAGAGTAGAAGCCTAATTAAAAAGTTTCCTGTATCTTGCTTTCCTTTCTGCATGTTGGGGACAGGTCTTCTGGGAGCTGCATGGGGGAAAGTTGCTTGGAAACACTTCCTTCTGTGAGTGTGCCGTGGTTTCTATGTAATGATGTTGCTAAAATGTTGGCTTGTGAAAACACTGAACTCTGACTTGAATGCCTTCCCGTTGTGCAATTCTAGAACGTTTTAGGTATGTTGAAATTCTCAGTTGTTACCTCCTTTTTTTAATACCTTTTATGTTTTCAGATGACTTACTCTGTTCCTAATCACCCTCCTGATCTGTGTAGTTTCTGAGTGACGGTTAATGAGATGTTTCTAGCAGAGTTTATAAAGGAGGTGAGTCTTCAGTATAAAGGTAAATCAGTGGAAGTTGTGAGAAAGAGCTCTGAGGGGGGTGGCCTCATCTCTTTGGTCCTAGCACAAGTACAGAAGCAAGCCAAACACTTCCTTGCTTTGGAATTGTCACATTTAGTTGCTAAATCAGCAAAAATATGTATCCTTAGCGTATGCACGAAGATTGAGGCGATTTGCCAAATGTTTGCTGTCTTTGGTGGTTACTCTTATCAATTTTGAAATATATGAAGTAAAGCTAGGGTTTAGCTTTCAGTCTTTTCTTGAATATATACTTCTGTAACAGGGTGCCTATCCCTTCTTTCCCATTCCTCTGCAATATTATAGTTACCTTCTTATTAGAAGACAGACAAGGAGGTGCTGATCTGGTTCTGAGACGAGGGGGGCACTTCCCTGCCTTACCTCTGGCTCACATATTCCCCTGACATGCTGTTCTTCTTCTAGGCTAGCTGGTGATTCTGTGGCTTAGTCTGTTTCTTGCTGATATTTTAGTTGCTGTAAGATAAAAGGAAAATACATACAAATGCAACAGCTATGGTGTTTTGTTCCCAAGTCTTTGTCTTGAGAATTTTCTAAACATTACTCTGATTCTCTAAGTTTTTGTCTGCATCAGGTTTTCAAGATCTGTGAAGAAAAATACGATAGAATGGGATGTGACTGGATCCTCAACTTTCCTTTGCTTGAAAGGGAGTCACCTTATTAGGTCCAGTAACAGGAATAAACCTGAGATGACTGGTGCTACATCAACTCCACTTCCTTCCAGGGGAGGGAAAATAAATTGTAACAAGAAAAAATTATACCATGTATGTGAAACCCGCCTTTTTCCATCTTTAGCAATGGATGAAAATCTTTTTTTTCCTTTAGAATCTACTGGTTTTGTTGGAAGCTTTCACACTTCACTGGCATTTCATTTCAGAGTGTACTGTTTTTTGTGGTCATCTCCTTAGTCTATGGAAGAGAAAATGCAGGGGAAAGAAGGTGGGATGCAGCACGTTATCCTGTATTATATAGAAAGAAGTTCTTGAGCTTTCATCTGGTTCTGTCAGTGGGAAATAGGAAGACAGAAAAACAGACTGGATGGGCCTTTGGTAATTGTTATGCAGTGTCACACTGATACTTCTGTCATTCTTCTAGTGCTTAAGTTCTTCCATGTAGGTCTGATAACTTTAAGATAAAAGTACAGATTTTTAGGGGGGAGTTAGGTGTACCCCTACGGAAGAGAAATCAGTAATTACCTCTTCAATGTTAATATTTCCTGAAAAGCTTCAAATTACAAGTGGCTGGTACATCATCAGTTGCTACTCCTTCCACATCAGGAACGTCCTCTTGGGGAAGGAAACTTGAAAACAGAATATTTTTCTGTTAAACGTGTGCTATCAGAGATGATCAGTTGTATGTAACGTAGGGCATCTCTATCCGTCACATCTGTGCCTTCCCCCATCTTGCTTCCTCTTTACTTTTTTTTTTTTTCCAAAAACAAGATGATTTTGTTTTTGTTACAATCACAAACTCTATCAAAGATGTCTGAACATTTGGAAGGTAACCCATTTGGAAATGGAGGACTAAGAAATTCTTTATTGGGAGACAAAGTTTTAAAAGCTATTTTCTGTCCTACTCTCAAACATAGTATATTTTAAAGAATAAGAACAACTTTTTATCTTTCAACATTTGGTGAATACTGAGCTTCATTTTTTGTCCTCTGATTTCCTACTGGTCTCAAGGTAAGTAGCTCAGGTTTTTGTTTGTGTACACTCAGGCATAAATCATGTTTTCTGTACAGTGCCAAGAACAAAGGCTGTCCTTTTTACTGGAAGTGGGGTTGCAAAGCTCTTCAGGTTAAATCCCTTGTCCCCACTGTTAACTGGTTATTATGACTGCAGAATGAAAGGCCATACTTCTGCTGTTGCTAGCTACCTAGTGGGTGTAGATAATAGCTTTAGCAATTTGCTAGACACCTATTTGTAACAGCTTCAGCATGCTTGTTGTATCTTAATCAGTCTAACCTAGTGATAGTGTGTATGTCTACTTACTCCTCAGTTGTATTGCTGAGGAATTTAACTGGATTTAACTTTTACATAGGATAAAAAAAAATCCCACAACAACCCCACCTCAAAGAAGTAATACAGCTTTTCACAAAACCAACTTTCCTGAGTGCAGAGATTTCTCAGCATTCTCTCAAAAAGCCAGAATGCCTCAAAACAGGGATGTTTCCATTCAAAATGTCATTCTGATAATTCATCTAGGTTCTCGTATGGATATCTGCTTGTTACATTCCTTCTTCATTCTGTCATACTGTAGTCCAGAGTGGAACCATCTGAAAATAAAATCATGCCATAAAATACAGTTCATGTAATAAAAAGGAAGTGGAAGGATTGTGTAAGCACCCTACTGTGAAAATGAACAGTTGCATTTTAGACTAACGCTTCATTGATGATTTAAGGCTTTATGGACCGAACTAAGGAACTAGTAAACTAAGGAAAATATGCTGAAATTTCCTTCAGTGATTTAAAATCAAAAAGAAAGGTAAAGTACACACTAGTTCTATATCCCAACCCAACCTTTTAGTTCTAACGGAATGAATTTCTCCTTTTCTTGCACCTTCTTCCCCCTTCTTCTACCAGTGCACAAGCATTGGGAAAACAATAACGTAAAAGAACCTGAAGCCAACTATGAGCTCAGTACTGTTTTGCTTGTTGTTGAATTAAGCCTTCGAATAGAGAAATTCATCAAATTGATTTCTTCAGCAATCCTTCTCCTTTTGGTTGGCACTACTGCTCTGCTCAGCAATCAAACGCTTTTTGGTCTAATAGGTCTGACACCTGCAAACAAAATTTTGCAATCTTCTGGACAAGCCAAAAAGTAGTTCTCAACTCTGTTTGAGAACTTAGCTGTATTTTAACAAACTGTTCATGATGTAATCTATCTTGAAGATTTATGCAGCAAGATCTCAATTTTTTAAAAAAATGAGGATACTTAGACCTCAATTTTTTGTTTTTCACTTGCCTTCCTTTTTCCTTTTACCCTGTTATCCTCTTATCATAGAAGTGTTCAGGTAGAAAGTAATACATGTTGTTTTCATCAAATACCTGGCAGATAGAATATAAAATGATGGGTTTAATTCAAGACATAGGCAAGTAGCTCCTTAGAAGTTTCGAATTCCTCTCTTATTCACCATTAAAATCAGGAGCTCAGATCTGGTATTCAAAGTTATGTTCAACACTAGAAAAAATGCAGCAAAATTTTCTGTATTCTTCTGAACTCAGTTGCAAGGGTCTCCTACATGCTGTGACCCTGATGTCACAAATAAGCTGATTTTTATTAAATATAGCTTTATAGTTCTCAGGGGTAAGATGCCCACAACTTTCAGCATGTGGCCTTGAAATCCTCACTATATGGTTTCTTCCTTTTAGTGTTTTAGGCATCTCTGTGCAGCAAGCACAGCATCTTCATTTCCTAGACCAATTTCTTAAAAATGAATCATTAAGCAGCAATTCTTGTTTGTCCCTAAGGTAATCAGCAGTGATTTTATTGTATGAATTTCGATATGTTATGTAATGATATTTGGTGCCATAGCCTTTCATAAGAGCAGTAACTTTTGTTGTAAGTCAGGCATAGCGCTTTCTTACCTTCTTGGTATTAAGTAAACATAATTCTGTTGGTTACGGACTTCTTTCCTGACATCATTGTGTGGTTCTTTTTAAAGTGAAAATTCTGTACTTTGATTTGAATAACAGATCCAGTGTTAGAACAGTTTCACTGAATATTGCAAAGGCAGAGACTACTTCTTCTTCTTCCACTCTTCTATGGAAGTTGTCGGAGGAAAGCTTTGTCTAAGAGCTGTCAGCTCGCAATTGCATGACCAAGATCACTGAAGGCGTTAATGCTGGTGTTGTAGATAGCATGCCTAAAAGCGGTAAGTGTTCCAGCAGGTATTGAACACACCACAGACCTCTGTAAATGCATTTAGGCCTCACTTGCAAGCTGGCAAAGCAGGCCGTTTTTCAGAGCAGTCTGTCCCCAAATTGTCTAACGAGCAGCTGCAGGTGTTGGTGGAGCAGCTCCACGTGGTACCTCTGTGTCCAGCTGACCCGGAGTGCTATAGGACTGAGTGAGCTCCCAAACTCTGCAGTTCCCTTTCCCTCCCTCCCTGGTGCTGGGGAGGGACATTGCAGCTAGACAGCCGTTCTGGCTGTGAAGAGGAACATACAGTGGTTTTGTCTGTGAAAGGTTTAAAACACCCCCTAGGCCCTAATGAGAGAGGAAGGGCAGCATGTGCTCACAGCCTGTGGCCAGGTGTCATTGTTCACTCCCTGCCCTTGTGATGGCAGAATTTGATTTTTGACTGCACTGTGGGAGCCATGAGCTAGTCAGCTGGGCAATAACCTTTCCTTCTGTTACACAATGACCTTGGAGGATGACTTCCTTTGGTTTTGCTGTGGATCAGTGGGCAGCGCGCAAAGGGAAGGTGGGCATCACAGAGAAGTACCTCTTCCCACAGTGTGACGTGGGAAAGAATGGGCCCATAACAAGCTTCTGCGAGAGGGGCACCGCTGTTGGCTGTGTTGCTCCCTGTGCTCGGCTGGGCTGCGACTCTGATTTCCGTGTTGTGTAGAAACAATGCATGACTCTTCTGTCAGAGATGGCTGGCTTCCATCAGCTCAAGGACGTATTTCAGTACATCCTTCTTCCTGGTGGTGCCTCTGCATCTCTCCTCCAGTTGCCTTTTGCTTGTGGGTTTTTCTAATACCTGGAAAGAAATCTTGAGCAATTCATTGTCTGCCTTCTCTTATTTGGTCTAAAGGGTGTACACTTGGGCATCGTGCATTTATGTTGTATGTCAGAATAAGAGACTCCGAGTAGCAGCGAACACCAAACAGTCATTGTTGCTACGGTGACTGAAACGAGCAAAATAATTAAAATCCTTCTTTTCTCAATCTGGAAAGATCAACCCCACAGCCGCTTTTGTTCCTAGTGAGGCTTGGAGATGTCCCATGATTTTACGCGTTATCTTTCTGTGAATGGGACACCTGGTCTTAATTTTGAGATGTTAAGGTGATGGATGTCTCAAATGGGACTGTATGTTCAGTAAAGCCTGGCATTTTAGGCTGTTTATGTGTATGGTTTAGGGGGCAGCTAAAATAAATGCTAATTAACTTTCTCATTCTTTCAGTTGGAAAATACTCCTTGCTTCTTAGCTATTTCAAAGAAGGCATTTGTTCAAAATAATAGAGGGTGGATGGACAAGCTCTGCAAAGTTGGGTCATCCTCTGTCCTCTCAGAGTACTGCTGTCCTGGAAGTATGCTGTCAATGGTATGCATAATGACCAGGAAGCTTTTAATTTTGTGCTGTTAATAGGAAAACACAGCACTTCCAGTGAACTGATGTTTATACTGTCATTCTTACCCCGTGTTCTGTGTTTAAAAAAACATGCTGACATTGGGTGTTATCATATAACAATATAATAACAATGTATAACAATACAGTTAGTATTGGATATTGCCATGATAATTGTTGACAGGTGCCAACACATTGAGGTCTTGAACAAACCAGTTCAAGTATTGGTTGGAAGGGGATCTTGTATCCTTGAAACTAAATGTGACTGTCTTGGGTGCCAAAAATCAAAATGGATGTCTTTTGACATGCTTTCCTATTGCATCCTGATAGCCAAATTGCTGAGATGTGAACTGTTGAAGTGGACAAATAGGTGACTACAATTGTATGGACCAGTTGGCTCAAGGAGTTGTAATCAATGAGTCAAATTCAAGCTGGCAGTCAGTTTCTATTGCTGTGTGTCAGGCATATCCTGGGATCAATCCCATTTAATGTTTTCATTAATGACCTGGGTAATGAGACCACGTGCATACTTGGCGAACTGCAAACTGAGAGCCGCACTCAATAGACTGGAGGGCAAAGTTATATCATCATGAGACAGCCAAGTTTCTGGTTATGTCTGTCACCCTTTTGAGAGAAGAATCAGAAGATGCAAAAGATGGCAGCTGGCCAGTGCCATCCAGGTTGTCCGTTCACAGAAAAAAAAATAAGGCAGTGGCAAGTTAGCTATGTGCTTTTTCTCATATTTTATGAAGGCTCACAATGATGACTAGAAGGCTTTCTCAACTCCACAAAGACTATTAAAATTAGGAATTTAAGAAGCTTTTGCAAATTCGTATGAAGTTTGGTTGTGGTTCTCAAAAGACTCAAAGACAAATTCAAATTCGCAATGCTCCTAAAATTAATGGGGAGGCTGGCAATGACTAGGCGTAACATAGGCAGAGGTAGTTGTTTAACAGAGGTAGGGAGGGGAAGGAAGTGAGAAAGCATGGCACGGTGGAGCAAAAGATATGAATTGTAAATGAGCTTATCCAATAGAGGTTTGGTCAGACCTTTGTAAAGTAGGGAAGAGCTTCTTTATTTCTTCAGTCCGTGGCGTGGTGTTCATGGCCTAACATCTACAGTTAGAGAAAAGTCTACCCTTGCCCGCAGGTGTATATCGAAAAGAACTGAACCCTCAGAGGCTGCAGCAGAAACACATTTCCTCTTTTTTGTGGTTTTTTTTTTTTTTCCTTTTTAGTAGCATTCTGTGAGATGCGATTTTTTTTTTTGCCTGTCTAACTACCTGCCGTTCTGATTGTGAAGATATCTTTTGTAATATTTCTGTCAGTGTGACTGTAAGAGAGCAAATTATATTTCTGATAGATTTTGCCTTAAAATATTCCCAGTTTCTATCTTCTATTTGCTGCTCCTGGAGAATAATTTGCCAGAATATCATTGAACAAAGACATCCTAACTCATTATAATTACTCTGAAGCAACATGCTTGAGGGAGACTCTGGGGAAAGCTGGAAGGTGTACAGTACATGGATATGTAGGAAATCACAAGAAAAATGTAGTTCTGGGCACCAATTAATGCAGACTAATTGATTATGCTTTAGTTGACCTTGATTACCCATTAGAGAGTGTCAAATGGAAAGCCAATATGAATGACAAAATGTAAAAGTGCATGTTACCGTAAATCAGGTGCATTAGTGACATCTGTTGAGAATTCAAAATGTTGCTCTAGAAAAATGTTCAGGATTTTAGTGCTTTCCTCTCGGATAATCTCTCTATACTGTATACCAGACTCATGATGACAAAGTGTCGCTGGCAGGGATACAGACCACATCTTGAAAGGCAATTAGACTCGAGGAGTATTTTTCTCTAATTTTTTTGATCACGTGTGGGTGTGCCTGCTGAACAGAATAGGTCTCCCATAACGAACAATGGTATTTCTGGGGTCCATGGAAGTTGTGGTCAGTGACACTTTGCAGGCATGTGGTAGTTAGTATCAAACTGAGGGCAGTCTGACCTTTTTGATTCAGTTTAGCTGTAATATAGCAGGGTTCTGTTGGCCACCTTCAAGTTCTTACACAGAGAATCGATATCTGAAAGCAGGGGAATTGAGGGCATGATAAATGAAACTGGGCAGAAAATGCTTACTGGTACTTCGTAACGTACTCAATGGGTGTTGTTTCTCCCAAGTTCACAGCTCTGCAAAGAGGGGAGGGAGCTGGGGAACTGAAGTATATTACCTAACACAGCAGGAAGAAGAGAGACTGTTTTCCAAACAGCGCTGGCAGTCAGTCTCCAAGTTCTCACAGTCTTGTATTTCTTCAGTTCAGGTAGCCAAGTGCATAGTGTTGCACCCCTGAAAGGTGTATGGAATCGGTATGAAGAAAGACAAACATCAAATTTGTCTGTCATACCTTTGGCCGTGCTTTGTGATACTGAAAACAAGCCATCTTACTAGGAAGATGATCACAGCAGTATGGCTGTTGTACATCCCTTGAAATGTTACAAATGAAATGTGCCCTCTTCTTTAATATCTGCACAAAGTTGCTGTTATCTAAATAGATAATTATGTCCACATTCAAAGTTTTAGATAGAAGTTAGTTGATGCTTCTGGCACCTTTGGGAATTTTGCCCAGAGTTGTGTTTAGCCTTGGGCAAACTGAGAACTAAAGTGACAGTGACCTTCCTGTAGCCTACTATTATATTTGAACTGTAAATTCCTGGATAGTTATCAATTTCTGTAATGGAGCTGTCCAAGACTCTCATTCATAAGAAGGGGCAATGAGAAGGGGGGAGAATCATTGTAAGTAATAATAAACAAATCCTCCGTGCACCAAAGATTAAGGGGCAACTTCTGCTTTTCTCAAAAAAGTCATTTTCTACTCCCACTCCCCTGCAAAAAGAATATATATTTTTTTTTCTATACAATGTCAGTTCATCTTAAAGAAAAAAAAAAAATCATCAGTGGCTTTACATTCTTAACATCTTCCTTGCTTGCGGACTAATGAAGTACAAGTCTCTACTGCTACCATCTAAAAGCAGTTTCACAGAGTATTCATTTTTAAATGGTACTTTTATTTACAATGGCTTATATTGAAACAGCTCAGGTATTCAGCATCGGGGGTGTGGGTTAGTAAAGCATAGCATTGAACTCTTGGTCAGTTGTTTTGTGTCTGTGAAATGTGAAAATAGCAAAGTGGTGAACAATTTCCTTAGTTTTAAATGACCTCAAATATTTAAAACAGTTAATGTGATGATGCTTGTGTTATAAGCAGATTCAGCAGTATGATATATTGCTTACATGGAAATGCCATTTCAGTTAATTTTGGCAGTCAAATAGCTATCATAAGGATATAATATGCATTTTCATATCTGGTTTGTTCAACATGTTTAAAAATCTGTGTACAAGGATTTAAATAACTGGAGCTTGGTTAAGGGTTCATCTTGCTTCAGATGCCTTTTCTAACACTAATTAATACATAGGTGTCCTCCTGTCAGTATCGTGGAGGGAACATCCTATATACCTAGTCAGGAAAAATTCAGCAAGCATGTACCTACTTTGCCAGTACAGCAAACCTACATGTTGGATAGAGTCCACTTTTGAAGCATCGTGGATAATTGATTGAGATGGATTCCAAGTGCATAGTGCCCATTCACATAAATTATTTCCTCTTCCTTCTATAATTTTTAGATTTATTGGGAAGGAAAAAACGTAATCAGGAAATACTTCAGCAAATCTGTCTATTGTTCCTCCACGTTTGCTAGACACAAAAATAACCATAGAAAACAAAGCTGGCATGCTATACTGGTAAATTTAATTACTCATTTATCAAAATGTATAAAACAGATTGAAAAGCCCGTTCACATCCTAAAACTCGGCTTTAATCTCTTACATTATTTGGATAAGTAATAAATACTCTGCAACACCTTCATAAATCAATTGCGTAAATTACTCCAATAATACCCTGTTCGCTGTTTTATGATTAAATGGTTGTTTTTCTTTCAAACCGCAGATATTTTTTTTCTGTGGCTATATTAATAGTTTTCCATGGCTATATTAATAGAAATGAATGTTTGGTGCACAAAGAAGCTAGGATGATAAGTATGTCATAATAAACAATTACTAAGTAAATATTTATTTCAACATAAACAAAACATAAGAATTACTGTTATTTTCAAAGCTGCTTATACAATTGGTGTTAAAAAGGCAATTAGCATCACTTTTTCATAGCACCAAACTACAGATAATGGTTATAGCTAGATTCTTCTATTCTGCTTATTCTTATTGGTACGTGTGTGTATCAGAAATAATGTCGGACTAGTAGAAGAAGAGAGAGTATTTGTTGCTTGGAAAAACTCACTCTGTTCTCAGGAATCAAATCTAACTATAGCCACATTCTTTGTCCAAAAATATTTTTGTTCGTTGTCATATTATGTGTGCATTACTATAGTTTTAATGTGATGAGATATAAATGTCCCAAGCATTGCTATGTTTCTAAAAAAATCTAGCTTCTAAAACATTTGATTTGTTAACAAAATGGTAAATACTATGTCACATTGTATTGCAATTGCTACTTCAATATGCGTTAGTACTGTTCTGGAACCAAGGAATGTATTTGTGACAGGATGTTATAGCGAAACTTACTTTAACTTTTCTTCATGTTTGGAAGTCATTTTAATAATGAATTGTTGACACCCAGGATTTTTCTGTCTGTTCAACTTTTGAACTCAATAATGAAATCTTAATTTTATATACACGGGGGAGTGTGTGTGTATGTATATGTGAATATTTAATTGATACTTCCCATCTCAAGTGTAGTTAGAGTAAAGCCTCAATGCCTTTAGTTTCTCTGGGTTTACTCTGTGTAGCACATAGCTGCTTAAGGGAAACAACAACAACAACAAAACACCACAATTGCTGTTAGTATTCCCTTTTGTCTGACTGCATATGATCCTGGGTTGGTTCAGAGGAGTTAGTGCCATGTTGAGTGGGGAGGATAAGCTGATAAGCTTTCCAGCTGTTCTGGTGCAAATTATTTGTGCAAAACGGTTTCATTCTTCCTTCTCTGACAAGAACATCCTCTTCCTACTGCAATCCATTTAGTTTATTGTAGAGGAAGTTAAAAGGTAACTCGATCATCGTGTTCTGAGAGTATCTACGCAGGAAGGATGTTTTTGAAGTAGAGGGGTCTTTAATGCTTTTTGTCTGATAGATTAAGGAACTTCCACTTGTGAAGCTAGATGAATTCAAATTGAAAGTACGGTGCAACTTCTACACATTTTTTTAAGCAATTAACAACAAAGTCAATTAAGGATTGGAGTCATTTGTCAAGTGAGGTCTTGCACTCTTCATATTGTATTTGCAAGGCGGCTGGATGGCTTCCAAAAGGTGTGCTATAATTTTAACCACAAGGTTATGTGTTTGCAGACATCTCTGAGTGAGGTTCAATGGAAGGAGGTTGAACTACCGGTTCTCAATTGTTGCTTCTAGCCTGCAAATATTAATCTTTGTTTCAAATTGCTCTTGACAGGTACTGTCATGAGCTTTTCCATGTACTCAAGTCCTGAGGCAAAACCCACTGAAGACTTCCTGACATCAATGGGCTTTGGATCTAATCCATAGACAGCTAGTTTCTTTTCGAAAATGTTGAGTGAAATGTAAGTGAAAAGTTCTATACAAGTGTTATTGTAGCAACTTAAGTATATTTATAGCACTGGTGTTGTGAAGATGAAAGAATTCGAAGGGAAAATGCATATTGGAAACAAGTAAAGTCATCTTTACCCTATCCTGTAGTCTCTCAAATTCAGCATGAATGGTAACTTGTGTTTCTAAGCATTAAAAGCTGTCTTTTCAATATGCTGTAAAGGAATAAATGCATGCTTGTCTTTTGACTACCAGACCTTCACTGGATTAATCATGGCATGTTGCCTTCCCAGTCACATGAAATATTTTGTCTGTTTGCCGTTTTGAATATGTAACTGGTGAAATCTGTCAGTGCAGGTCAACACAATTGTTATATCCCAATTAAGACTTATTTTCTATACTTAGAAACATACCAGGTCCTTACATAGGAGGATGACTTCCATTTTGTTTAAAGAATAAAAAAAAGAAAAGAAAAAGAAAAAATAGTATTCACAAATATCTGTGAGCATCCAGACTATTTTTAGATGTGTATAGTGGCATTGAGTCTGAAGGACACTTTGTAAGCAGGCATAAAGTTTCTGATAACAATATTACCAGATGCAAGCTTGTTCTCTCAGGCCAAAATTGCGGGTTTCTTGGATCTGGTAAGGCTGAAGTGCAAGAGATAGTAATTCATGCCACTAGCCAAAGCTTAACTTGTACTAAGCACTGGAAGTTATGCGAAAACAAGTGGAAAGAAAAGGCAGAATCCCTGCAGAACACCGTGAAGTTTTGAATCCCTGAGCAACAGTATGCACTGCCATTGTAGCATCAAGTCAAAGTTCTTACAAAATTACTTTTTTATACATTCAAAGTATCTTGCTTATCTGCCTACCATCTGTCACATTAAACTATTTCGCTTTGTTTGCTATAGGTGGTGGTCTTGAAGCTCACGTTTCCTTGTATTCACCGATCACTTTTCTAGAAAGTCATTTACTCTCTTACACTTGCATTCTGTCTTATGTCATATCTGCCAGAATCCTACTACGTGTGGGATTCATCTGATCAAATGCGCTTCCTTGGAATGCAGACACCTAGGTTTCATTTACAGGAAATCAGCTGAAGGACGCCCTTCAGTGACGCAATTCATCTAATGCCAAAGTCGATGCAGAGGTGATGCGGTTTGATCCTGAATGGTAGGTTTCTGTTGCCTTGCGCTCTGTGATTTTCAGCAGTTGGGGTTACATGGGTCTGTGCCAAGGCTGATAAAAATCAGCCTTGCAACACCAACAGCTGTCTTCGTGTCCTGTGCCAGTGGGAATGTTCCTATGCACCTTTGTTCTCTGAGGAAAAGAAGTTTTGCATAGCTGAAAGCACTGAAGCCACTGGCAGCAGAGGTCCATTAAAAGGGACCTGTTTCTCAGTAATAATGATGAATTGCGATAGTTTGATCACGTTCTTCCTATACTCTGCTGAAAGAATAAGCAATTTAGTTCTCACAGTCAAAGGTCTCGCTGAGTTTTCTTAATATTCCTGTCTTGTAAATGCACTTTTTAGTCATGTTTTCACTGTGTCTATAGGTGTCTTCTTCAGGGGGCAGAAATTCATCACTTCATAAAATGCTTTATTTACCATGCTCCTAAGACTGCAATACTTTTGTTCGTATGCCATGCTAGTGTTTGTAAAATAACTTACCAAAGTTCTAATTTCAGAAACTATAGAAGAAAAGTGATATTTTTAGCCTGAGAAAAATAAGCCATCTTTAATTTACTTCTCCAAAAGCAACTCTTTTTGCTGCAACAGCAGGAAGTAGTTTAAGATTGTTTATAAAATACAATATCCAGAGAAAACCTCTCCCTGTCTGTCTTTTTCTTAGCAAAAACAAAAAAACCTTACAAGCAGATCACCCCAATCCCACTGTGAAATAATTTTGTCGTGTCTACTTGTTACCACTTAAGTTTTTTTCCACTGATTTCACAGTTCTATTCCTTGTATCTCCTCCCTGCATGATACCTTATGGTCTGCTCCAATTTATTTATTTAGATTTTATGCGCAGGGTTAAATTATAACTCTTTGATACAAAGCATCTCATTTTCCAGGACACCCCACAGATATTACCAATTACACTGGAATACAAAAGGTTTCCATCCAAACAAATATTTTTTTTCCAGTAAAAAATACAAGATATCTCACCTCTGAAAAGGGATTTTTCTTTTATGTTGTTTCTCTCATAACTGTGAATGACCTATGAGACCCATCTGGTCTTTCCACAAATGAAAGAAAAAGAAAACCCTTCAAGGATAAAGTATAATTTATTGTATGAGAAAACAATTTTAAATTAGAAAAGGAAAATGTTTGACTTTATACCACTGTGTGTCTGATTTGAGTCACTAGCAGCTTGTAGTATTACACCCTCTTAAAATGTTATATTGCATAATATCTATGTGGAAAGTATAAAAACCTTTCTCACCAGTAAGCGATTGCATATGGTCTGAAAATTAATCCCTCACTAACAGAATATATAAATAGAAAGCCAGATTTGTTAGTAGGCTCCAGCTGCTTTGTGCTTGTCAGACAGTGCAAAATAACCATAGACCCAGATTAAATGTTCAGCTAAAGTGGGTTTAAGGCTGCTTTCCATTACCAAAGCAGTGGAAAGCAACTGGAGGGGGCTCATGAATCTGGCCCGTTCTGGAACCTGACACCGCATCCTGTGTTGTACAGCAATGCTAATAGTCCAGCTAGGATGCTTCGATACTTTCCAATGGCTGACTGCTGCTATATCCTTGTGAGCTGAGAACCTGTCATTATATGAATGTTAGATGGAAGAATAAAGAGGAGCTTTTTAGTGTGAAGTGTCTAACACACTTGTAACTTTCCACGTGGTGGAAGTGTTATGCTCTCGGGATGTTTAGAGGAACAACGTACTGCAGTTCTGATAATGGTCAGATTCTAACATAAATATACACAACTATATTGGATTCCCGGAATTGAGAAGTTGTGTTCATGTTTTGCCAGTGTTGCCTTGTCCTGATCTGTTTTACGTGTTTAGAAATTGACTTGAATTTACCAGGTCATTTAGTAGCTTACAGCCGAGATGTCAGAATTTCTTTAATGTTTTATTTAGTTTACATATCATACTTTGTATGACTCTAGCACTTGTAGCACTGTTCCAAAGTCTTCACTCTTTGCCAGACCATTTTTCACAGAATCCTAGAATAGCTTGGGTTGGAAGGCATCTAATCTAGTACCAGCCCCCTTGCCATGGGCAGGTGCACGTTCTAGTAGATCACGTAGCTCAAAGCTCCCATCCAACCTGGCCTTGCGTGTTTACAGGGATGGGGCATCCATGACTTCTCTGGGCAGCCTGTTCCAGTGCCTCACCACCCTCTGAGTGAAGAATTTCCTCCAGACATCTGATCTAAATCTCTCTTTCAGTTTAAAACCGTTCCCCCTTGTCCTGTCGTTATCTGCCCGAGCAAAAAGTTGCTTTCCATTTTTTTTATAAGATGATTTTTATGTATGAACTATCTATAAAGAGTGGTAGAAAAAAGCTTAACAGATGGAGCATTATTTTTTCCCTAACAGGCAGAAATTACTTTTGGATTTCTTTCCAAACCTTCCACAGAAACAACTGATGTAGAGATTATATAGGCGTGGAGCATATCACCTACAGCAACGTAAATTTCTGAATCAGGGATGTTTAAGCTAAGAATGGTCCAAGCTCTTATGCTGCTGCACCAGTACTCAGGAAACTCTCACAGCCAGCTGTCCAGCAAACAGATCATGTGAAGTATGCTGGGGATAGTCTGTATCAAGGTCTTGAGTTCAACGCATTGTCTTCCCCCCTTCTCCGATGGATTAGTCTGTCAATGTTCAACGTCAGATTCCATATGATGCTGTGTGGCCTTGGGACAGACTTCTGTGAAAAACAGCAAAATGGTAAGAAAGAGTTGTGCAGAGCTTCATCCGGGGCTCCCACACGCTTGGGTGCTGCATTTATGGAACATGGGCTTGAGTTTGCTTGAATTGTGTTGTAATGATGCCTGTGCACAAAAATAATTATTAAATGTAATCCTGTTGTCCTTTTCATCAGTGGATCTTTCCTATATATTTTACAGTAGATCCTAGAAGGAGAAAGGATTATATTTCTGCTCAGAGCGAGCACATAAAATCCCTCTTTTTGACTGTTCTATATAACAAACTCTTGTGTACGTGCAGCAAGAAATGTATCATCTGTTATCCTAGTTCAGTTTTCTATTCTCAAATTTTAGGTGACCCCAGTAAATGATTTGATTTTGGTTATTGGTTAGAGAGCCTGTCACTTAAGGAACTTGAACAAGGGAGAGTAAGATACCTGATTTGCCTGTACTGTACTGCCTTTTTACATCTTTTAATTTCTCTAAGTATATACTAAATTGCTTTATTGTACCCTGAGCTGTTAGACATTTTCTACAGGAATTATTGGGTTAATTTTAGGGCCTACACCAATCATATTTCTTGTCTCTCATTTTCTTAAATTCTGCAAAATGGAAAAATAAATTTTCCAAGAGGATTTTCTTCATTAAATAAGGCAGTCAGCCCGTTTTAATAGTCATACAATGGTAAATCCACAGTAGTAGGGCTAGAAACAGAGCAGAATCTCCTGCCTGACTCTGACCTCTGCTCCCAAAGCAGCCTGCCAGGATGAAGAATTCATGCCCAAGCCGTTTTAATCAGGCTAATGCATTGTAAAGAATTAATAACTTAGTCGTTTCTCAAGTAATTTTCAGCTGACTGTTACTGATATCAGAAGTTACTGGCAAAAATACGATCCTCTCCCCTAAGGATAAAAAATCTTATTTTTTACCTGTCTCCTTTGAGACAAGACTTGGGTATTCTGTAATTCACTAGCTCTTTCAGGCTGTGTTATCTGTCTGCCCTGTGGGCTTGATTCTGGTATCATTTACATTGGTTTTGAACAAAAATATGTTCAGCAAGATGATATGTTATTCCACCAGTAAATCAGGTCACCATAAAAATCTGAATCAGTCTGCATTGTATGCTTAGCGTTCAGGCTGCACGTTTCTTTCATTAGCACTCCCCTTTCCTTTTCTAGAGAGACCTGCTTTTGATTTACAGTAGTAACCTTCTGTCCTGTGCCGGGTTAGCCTTTGAGCTATTACTTTTTCATTTTTAGCCTTGGGCCAGTTGTTTGTAACCTTTCTGTCTTGCATCAGTGGTATTCAGCTTCTTGTAGTTTACAGCAATCATGTAGCAATGACCTTATAAACTTTCAGTACCTTTCTCCTTCTTGAGTGTTCAAATCCGCACCTCATGTGGCAGTGTATTTTTCAGCTACTTGCGAGGCACTCGGTATTCAACAAGGCCAGGTTCTGCTTCAGCAGTCTCTCGCCTTTTTCACTTTGGTTTCTAAAACTGCATTGGGACCCACTTTACAGAGGCAGCTCTCTTAACCGTGTTTGTTTTTGGGCTGTGCTCGTGCTATTTCTGTATTGAAATGTAACGTCCTTTTTAGGAATGTCACTGGTCTTCAAAGGGATTTTCACCCTTTTTTTCATTTCAGGCTTTCTGTGGACCCTTTCAGGAAGGGGAAAGGTGAAAGTTGCTATCAGTTGGTTTTTTTTTTTTTGTTTTAAATGAATGAATTAGAAAATGGACTCAATCCTAATAGAAGAAAGCAGTAACAAACTGGATTTTTCTTCTATGCTTGTTTCATACGTACTCAGTTTCCCTTTTACCATCACTGTGTTAACTTCAGATGGTATCTGCTTCAGGTTTCTCCTTTCCTACCTGGTGATAAATGGACTCAAATATCAGGGAGATGCTCAGCACCTGCTGGACTGACACCATATGCTTCTGTCTTGGAGAAACAGACTTCTCAGCAGAAGGAGACACCACGTTGATCCCTAGAGGAAGGCCATGCCAATGCATCTGTATTGCCTGGCACACGTAGGTATAAGGACTTGCGCATTTTTTCCAAGAAACCTGTCAGGGATCCATCACACTGCTAGCAGGACTGTGAATTATAGGCAGCATGTAAAGCTGGTGGAAGATGACAACAGGATGAATGCACTCTCCTAGTTTTACCACTTTCTTAAATCTAGATTTCCGAACAAGGAATAATAGAAGAAAACAGCATTGCAATGAATTTTTAGCTTAGGTGCTACATAATTCATGGTAAAAGCTAGTTCAAAGTTTTTAAGGACATATCTATAAAATTATGAGGTAAATTATATTATTAGATGCTTTATAAAGTGTAAATAAAGCCTTGAAAGTCTGTTTGTCTCAAATCTATACAGAGATCATGTTGCAATTGAATTTGCTGAGGTTTTTGTTTTTTATAAGATGATCTGGACATGATCTCAAATCTTGGAATTTTATTTTGTAGTTCAAAAATGGTATCCTCTAAATTTCTCACTGTGGAAAAGCTTTTAAATGACACCAGATTGTAGTTGAGCTGTAGATTTCAGGAAGTACTTATTAAGGTATCTGCAGTGTGTTAGGTCTACAAAATCATCCTACAACTTTAGAAATCCATTATTTCCATTTGGGTTTAGGTTTTCCTTTAAAAACAAACAACCACCGCCACCACCAACAAAAAACTTAACTGAAGAACTTTCTTCAGTGGCTGACTTTAAGGATACTCTAGGCTTAAAAATCCTGAACAGAACATTGTTCACCTGATGAAAAATGGCTTGATTATATTTTATGCAAATAGATTTAAATAAATGTTTTTATTCCATTCCTCCATTAGTAACATTTTTACTGCAGTGCACTTACATTTAGTAGTTAGAGTGAATGTTTACTGTCATGAATTCATGACACTTGAATTAACGTTTCTTTATTGTAATATTTTTTTTTACAGACTTCTGTATGCCTCAGTGTATTTTCTCTAACTGTTAGCAAAATCTACTGACATTTTGCTTCATATTGGAAAATTTGAAGGGAGGAAGGACATTGCCATTTTTATATTGCTTTGAATAGTTGACAGTGTGAAGCAAAAGACTGAAATTTTATGTGGTTCTTGTTTTGTGACATTCTCATTAATATTTGTTTTATTTTTCATCAGTTGTCATTTGTAAATGACCTTCTTGCATATTCATTGCCTGGTTTATGGGCCTTTTCATTAAAAAATAAACAAAAAAAAACCCACTTGATATACATCCAGTAATATTCAAAGAATTGGAATCAAATGATGAATGAGTGTATTTCTAGTCTGGAGAACTAAGTCTGCAATATCCATGGATCTGAATTTCAGGGTGTGGTGAAATGCATACAGAAGAAATCAACAGTTTGTAGCAGAAGCTTTGCAGGTAATTCCCAATTAAACTATGGCTTTTCTGTTGTTACATGGAAATTATGACTAAACTTCAAAAGTAGGGATGGCAAACCAAAGCACCTGTGCAATTCCTTTGGAAGAAAAAAAAAAGAAACACCTTAAACATACATCAATATCTGTATCTACATGCATATATGTAGTATATGGGACTATGTATGTATGGGATAGTATATATGTATTTATTCTGATTAAAATCTTTGTAATCCCATCAAAAAGCGATTGTTAGGCTTGTTACAATGACACACTTCTAAAACCTGTAGCATTGATAGAAATGGACCCAGACCATGCTCCTTTGTGTCTTAAAGTCATAGTTGTTTGTCCCCCTCGCAGTAAATCAGAGAGGATTGTGGTAAATCATGAGAGATCTTCACCGGGAGGAGAAGGACATGGTGTTGAGGACATGAATTTCTTCCTACTTACTCTAGGGTCTGCTGGGAGCTATGTTACGTTTTCCAGAATGGTACTTTTTTGTTTGTTTGTTTTTATTAATCTGCAGTTACACCTCACTTGCCCTGCATGGTATGCCTTACATTGAATGTATGTTCTTTAGTATCCCTAAAACTACTTTTACCTAGTGACCCAACGCATCTTTCTTTTAACGACCAGTAACTGACCAATGAAGAATGTATCTAGCTGAGGGTTTGTGATTTCATGCTGTGCTGGTACTGTCAAGGCCTTTGCGATTACCTGACACTGCACTTTCCTAGCTTGCATTTTTATTCTAGGGTCATAGTTCAGTCTGCATGGAAAGACTACTTATTTCTACTATCTGTTAGTGACAGATAAGTATCAAAATTACTATAACAGCAGGCATTATACAACTCAATTGCTCAAAGCTAAGGTAAAACTAGAACAGATGAGATATTTGCCTTGCCATTAAACAATTGCCCACACAGCTAAACAAGTTAAAATAAAAGCTTCAGTCAAGCCAATCCAAGTGAAACCTGACAATTCCTAAGTCTGAGACCTTGCAGAGTTGATGCACTCCATGAATCCAGGTGCTAACAGTAATATTATATTTACTGTGCCTACAGGCTATAATGAAGCATGAAAAGGAATGGGTGTGCTGTTGGTAATTAGAAAATTCAGACATGGAATTTTACGTAGTCTTGTCTACAGCTCTTTCAATGCAAGGAAGGTGTAATTCATAATTCATCCTTCAGAGTAGAAGGATTGGCACATGCTTAACTGATCAAGCTTCTATATTTTCAAATAGGGATGCTTTTCTGTTTCATGAAAATACGTAAGATGTCAAAAATATCTAGTGTGTAGGGTATGCGTTCTCATCTAGAACACTTCCATGAACTGATCTATTTAATTTGACAGACCATATCAATTTATTATTTTTTTTAAAGTTTAAACAGTATTTTTGCAATAATAGCACAGAATTTTCTGTTGCTTTAGGAAAAAAATATCACTTCTAAATGAAGAAAACTGATTGCTTTAGTAACTTTTGACAATATTTATTAAAGATAAAAGTTCTTTCTGAATATTTGGAGAATTCAGAGAATTTGCTGTGAGTTGGCCTGTTTTATTAACAAATTAAATACAACTTGCTCAGGCAGTCCATCTGAAATAGATGAAGCCAAACCCAGCCCAGCCCCATAGTTAAGTTGTTGTGCCTGGTGTATGATGTCTGTTCCCCACCACCTGATCAGAGAAGGGATTCACAGTGGTGCAGCCTTCTGCATCCAGGACCTTAATAGTCACATGAAAATGAAGTATGGATAAGAAAAGCAAGGGAGCTAACAAATGTGGGTTTAGTGATTCTTGGAAACATGAAGGTCTTTCTCTTCATAGAGGGTTATAGTGCCAATGAATGTTAATTAACCTTGAAAGGGTATTAGCTCGGGCTGTGATCTTCTATTTTACTTTAGAGAGAAGGAACAGCCCATTTCTGTAGTAGTTAGAACATGTAAGTTAAACTTCATCTAAATTTGGGTCTACAAGTAAAGTACCTGCAATCTTGTTTTTTTAAAGATAGTTTGCACATTTTTGATTTGTAAAATCCTGAGGTAGCTCTGTTCTAAAATACCTGCATTACCTGTAGCTGCTCATGCATTCTTTCTGAGATATACGCTTGAATGTGCAATTAGACATGCAAAAATTTTGTATCTACTGGATTTAATTTGTAGGATGCCCAAAGGACAGGTGGCTTTAAATTTTTTTTTTCATCTCAACAGAATGGATTTTATCTAGCATCAGTGATTACTAAATGTGTTCACTGCCCGGGAAACTGCAACAGAAATGAAATATTTGCTAATTATCCCCTACATTGACACGCAATTTCTTAAGTAAACTGGATTTCGAAATCACATCAAAACTTAATGGAACTCAGGATATCTTAAAAATGAAAGGACTGTACAATTCTGTGCTAATAGAGAGAATCTAGTTAAGTCGGGCATTTTCAATGGATGTACATTATCTTTGTAATTTGAAACAATACAAAAATGGTTGTAAAAAAATATTTGGGGAATTTACTTTTTTCTACCTCAAGAATAGAGCATTCATTATGGTAGCAAAAATTTTATGTTGGTGGAAATTGAAATGCAGATCCTGTTGCAGATGCTGTCTTCGTGAAGGCGGGATCAAAGGAAAACTTATCTGTTTCATACGAATTGCCTGAAATAACTTGATCAAAGGATATCTAGTGCGCAGGCTGCATCTAGTCAAGTCTTGAATGTCTCTAAGGACAGTAATTCCTGGGCTCTTTGAGTACCTATTCCAGCATTTGATTTCCTTCATTTGGGAAAAACTCTTACTGAATAGCCAGTTGGGCATATTCTAGTTGCAGTTGGTTTCTGTTCTTTCTCATTCTGCGCGCGTACCTCTGAGAAGAGTCTGGCTTCGGCTACCTCATTGGACAGCGTGGAGAAGAGGGAGATGACAAGATTATCTTTCCCGAGCCTTCTCTTCATGTTGTCGAGCTAACCCAGATCCCTTTGCTGCTCCTCGTGTATCATGTTTTCAGGCCTGACCGTCTTGGTGGTCCTCCACTGGACTTAGTTCAGTCTGTTTCTGACTGTCGTCTTACTGGGGAGCCCAAAACTAGGCACAGTACTTGTGTGCCTCACAAGTGCTCAAGAGAAGGGAAGGATCACTTTCCTAGTCCTGCTGGATACACTTTTCCTAATGCAGCCTAGGATGCTCTTGGATGTCTTCTGTTGGGGTTTCTCTTAAAGCCATCTTTTGTATTTCAGGTCCATGTTAACATACATTAGACACAAGAACAAATCATCACATATGTGTATATGGCATGTCACCTACATCGTCCCTCTGTGTTTTATGATCAGACCTATCTGGATAATACATTTTCTTATAACTAGCATTCATAAGTATGTTTTCATATATATCCTGCAGCTGTAATAAAGAAATGATCAAGTCAGATGCTAGAAACTCTTCAGAGATTTTATAAGTTGATACTTCAAGAGGCGAAAAAGGAATGTGCAAAGAAGCTGTTTTACGAAAAGCGGTACTGATGGTCAGTACAGATCAATATTTATTCTGAGTTTCTGTTTAGGCACTGCTTTTCTGTTGGGGTTTCATGGGGCAGAATGCTACGGAAAGTCTTGTCCTTCAGATAAGGTTAGAAGTCATGTTGCAAGTAGTTGTATTCATTATTACTCTGGGTTCTTTTCCACGGTAGTAAGGTTATCTGTTATTTACAATCTGCTTACTTAAATTCTTTTTGAATATATATTATCATGGCTTTTCAGTCATTGCCCTACTGTTCTGTATGCCCAGAAGACTCTGTGAGAACAGAAGGTTCAGCACTTGTACTAGCTGCAGGCTAGTCTGAATAGCCTCTAGGAAGCATGGAAGTGTTACCTTCTTCCCACTGAATATGCTTGCTCAGAAGACTAAAACATAAAATATTTTTTTTTTTACCAATATAAGAAATATAATAATTCTCCTTGCAGCCATATGCTATTCACTGGCTGTTCATTCTTGAAAAGATGAATTTTAATGATGGCTAAAATAATTCATATGCATAGACTAGTCTGCAAATTTATGTAGCTCTTTGAGAAGAAAAATACTTAAATATGTATGTGTATATTTGAGAAGAAAAATATGTAAATATATATGTGTGTTTATTTTAGTTTGGAATATACTTGGTTTATTCAAGTGGTTTAATCAGCATAGATGCTTAATTGAGTGACCCTAATTTATTTGTAAGTACTATAAAATGAAGTTAGAGATAAGAGCAACCAGTTTAATTGAAGAAAATAGTGACTTAAGTTTTTTACATTATGGACAGAATAAGAGCATCACTGCTCTTAAATGTATTAATGTAATTAGCTGAGTTTTAAAGATAAGGGAGTTTATATATTTCATCCTGAGCTGAAATAATAGGACACATAAATTATTAGGAACAGCACATAAAAGTCAAAAATACGCTTTCAGTAAACAATTTTTTTTTCTTTTTAAGGGTGCTGGGGGGTGGGGGGGGAGCAGGTGCAGCTTTAGCTTTGATTTAAAAATTACTTGTCTAAAGTAGAGCAATAGAGACAATAAGCTATGAATGGAGATGTCCCAGTTAAGAGGATTGGACTGTATTAATTTGATGAGCTATTAGCATTCCTATGTGGTTTTATCCTTCAGGACAACTTTCTCCTTCCTGTGGGAAAATGATTTGATTTGATTTCTTCAGGGGATCTTTGGTTACATTTATCACACATGGTTTCAAGCTTCACATGCAGTTCTTGAATCTGATTTAAAATATCTTAGTTTATGTAAATTGAAATCTGCTGTCTTTTCAGAATTTTCTTAAGAGAAAATTGTCTCCATCCAGGACACAAATCAAGTTCGCTTTGTTTTACTGCATTCTCATGATCAGACATACATTCTCATGCATTTTGCTTATCCGATATAACATGCTTTTATTGTTTTGTGGCTCTCTGTATACTGTAAACCCAGGCATCCTGTAGTCTGGCTTTTCCTAAGTCTAAAGAGTAGTTAATCTGCTTCTGAAAAACCTAATGTCTTCTGTTTACCTGATGTCTGGTTTGCTGAGTCAGTCCTCGAAGCAACCATAGCTGATATTCCAAAAAACCTATCAGGCTGGAAAAATTACTTTTCCCCTCATATGGGTATTTAACATACGAAAGTGGCTTGAGGCATATCCTGAAGCAGTTGCTCAAATGGAGCTGCTGTGTGTCAGCACTGTACCAGCATATTTTCTCTGCTCTCTCCCACACATTTTTTAGTGTACATGTAGTACAGGAATGTGACACTGACAAAAAATAAATTAATAAATTAAATGTCTGATTCGTTTGTTCAAAAAATAATTAAATGCCATGCTGAAAGATACGAAGCCCACAGCAATCTCATATACAAATGAGAAAAAAACAAATTCCTACTTTCTGCTTCAGTGACATAATGTTAACTTGATATTACTGGAGTTTATTGTATTTTAATTTGCTCCCTAATCTTCACCAGTCTGGAAATGTCAGTTTCTCTCTGGAATGTTGTACATTCTGCTTTTTTGTTCATTTTTTTTCTTTACTTAAGAAATAGCATAAAAAGAGAATTATGCAACAGTCAAATTCACAGGCAACCCTTCACTTTTTCAGCCTTTATAAACTCTTCTTATGGATTGAAAATGATCTCTAGGGCATGTGTTAGAATAACACTGCTCAAATTCAAATCATTCGTTGGACTGTGCATCTTTCACTTGTGTCTAGCCTTTCTGGGGTTTTCTTTCTAGTCCCTTGTGTTTCTCTTTTAAATGCATTTACAAATACCTTGCGAACAAAAATGCAAGACGGGATTTGCAGTTTGCTTTCCGAGATTTTTTTCCCCTTTCCAATTTTTATTGCATTACCTTCAAATTGAATGGTTATGGAGACATCTTTCCAGCTAGCTGCTTTCAACTAATTTCAGAGTCAGGAGTTCCATATTCATATATTTCTCTTCTGCCATTTTTCTCCTTCTCATTATTACTGCCTCCAGGAATAAAATAATAAAAAAATAAAAAAACATGTTTTAAATAGAACTCAAAATTCAAATGAAGGAGGAAAATGTGTGAATTTTTAATCTACAGAAATAGTCAACTGTTGAAGATAACATGAAAATGCTTGCACCAAGAAAGTTGTTACCTACCACAGGATGAGCTACTCTGAGGGTTATGGATCACTCATCTAGATTGTAAATAATGATGTGGAAATGAATCGCTCTGAGCAAAAAGGAAAACAAAAAGGTTTTGTCTGGCAGACATTTTGCTTTTATTGTCGTTGGAAAGCTGAAACTGGTTACCCTCAATCTGAAAGGTATCAACTTTTATCTTGTAATTTTTGACATCGTTTGTTGGATTGCTTTTTGTTGTTATTTTGTTTGTTTGTTTGATTGTTGTTGCTGTTTTTTTCTTTGCCAGTCTTGCTTGGTCTGTTATGATTTTTGTGGTTTTGTTTTTTTGTTTTTCTTTTTCCCTCCTTCCGAAAACATTTCTGTGGAAGGTGTTCATCTCAGTAGCTTCAACTGCCTTGAATTACAGCAGCATCCAGATGTTTGAGAGACTTCTAGTCGAGCTGGTATGACCAGGATGAAATTGATTCACTGGCTTGCTTTAGTTTGTTTTGGCTACTGATAAGATTTAAGTTTCTTTGAGCCCAACTGAGCAGCTCTAGCATGCAGTACTCAGCCTCAAGACTAGTAGACGAAGTCACTATTGGCTTAGTATTTCTAGCTGCTGGTTTAAACTGAAGATGCAGGCCTCCATAATGTCACTGAATCAACAGCTGTATCTTACAGGCTTTATATGTGAAACAAAACTTGCTGCTTGTTTGCCATGATGTGAGGCATCAGAGTTGAGAAGGTTTTTGTTTTCCCTCACTGGGATGTGTGCTGATGTAGAGGTACAAGAGCTCTGTTGAAGGGCTGGAGTGTCAAATTGTGGTTGAAGGGAGAAGTGCCGCAGTCCTTTCATCAACCTTGTGTCCCTTTGTTGGACTCTCTCCACTACATCCATGTCTCTCTAGTACTGGGCAGCTCAGAGCTGGACCCAGCACTCTAAGTGTTCCCACAACAGTGCTGAGGGGAAGGATAACCTCCCTTGACACCTCCTGATGCAGCCCAGGATACTATTAAGAGTCTTCTATACAGAAAGGGCACGTTGCTGACTTAAGTTGAACTTGGTGTCCACGAGGAGCCCCAGCTCCTTTTCTGTAAAGCTGCTTTCCAGATAGGCATCTTCCAGTAAACAGTGATGCTCACTTTGCTGCTGTGAAGCATCAACTTTTCTATATGTATCTCAATATCCGTAGTCATTTTAATTAAAGAAAACAAAGTGGATGTGAAATTTGTCAAGCTATTTGATTGCGTAGTATGCCATCACTTCATGTGGTAGTGTGTATAAAGAGAATAAATATTTATAAATTTCTGAAGGACAGCTGTCTATTAGCAATGTCAGAGTCCATTGACAAGCAGAGTAAATATTCACCTACAGAATTTGAGGCTTCGCAACAATACTCTTTAGAAATACTTTATCTTTTAAAACATTGAGCTTAGTGTAATAATCTCTTCTCAATTCTCCTAACCCCCAGAACAACAACAACAAAAAAATGTACGTGCCTGTTTTATTTTTTGTGTATTTCTTCAAAATTAGGAGAAACGTGGTATTCGTGTCCTATTTAAGTTACCTCATTCTTAATATTCCGTGAGGCAGCAATGTGCCCTTTTGGGGTGCGTTAGGAAGAGTGTTGCCAACAGATCAAGAGACATCATTCCCCCACTCTACTCAACCCTAGTGAGGCCACATCTGGAGTAGCGTCCAATTCTGGGCTCCCCAGTACCAAAGAGACATGGAGATCGTGGAGGGAGTCCAGCAGAGGCCTACTCTCTGCTGAGAGATGATAAGGGGACTGGAGCATCTCTCTTATGAGGAAAGGCTGGAAGAGCTGGGACTGTTCAGCCTGAAGAAGAGGAGGCTCAAGGGATCTCATCAATGTGTGTATATATCTTGAGAGGATGCAAAGGAGGTGGGGGAAGGCTCCTTTCAGTGGTGCCCAGTGACAGGACAAGAGACAGTGGGCACAAACTGGAACAGGAGAGATTCCATCTCAGAGCGGATCTTATCGATGTATATAAATATCTTACGGGAAGCTTTCAGGACAGTGGGGTCAGACTTATTTTGGTGGTGCCTAGCAACAGAACGAGAAGCAATGGGCAAAAACTGAAACAAAGGAAATTCCATCTGAATATGATGAAAAACTTCTTTACTGTGAAGGCAGCAGAGCACTGGAACAGGTTGCTGAGAGAGGTTGTGGAATCTCCTTTTGTGGAGATATTCAGGACTCGCCTGGACATGATCCTGTGCAACGTGCGCTAGGTGGTCCTGCTTGGGCAAGGGGGTTGGACTGGATGATCTCCAGAGGTCCCTTCTGACCTCAACTATTCTGTGATTCAGAAAGCATGTCACGGGCAACAAAAATGGAGACTTAATGAACTTGCTATTTATCTACTTAAAACAATCAAAATATTTACCCCTTCTATTTGCATCCAGATTTGAAGCCTCATGGTATGTTCAGACCATACTTGAGCAAAAATCTAAGCCACAGATTATTGGAGACTGGTAGAATACTCAAGGGAGGGATGACCACACACTTGATGCAGCATGCTGCACTTGCCATCTCCAGTCAACAGCCATTGGAAATGGGACAGCAGGCAACACGGGCCCTTGAAATGACCCAATAAGGCAGCAGTTTGAAACTTAGCAAATAAATTAGTAAGTTGCACTGAACAATCACCTTTAAAGGCAATATTTTCTGATTCATTCTCTTTCTTATTTTTTACCACCTTCCAAGGCAATTGAAGTAGGTCTAAAATAAAAATACTGAAATAGTACCAGGAAACAGAAAAACATGACTTGATAAATAGACTGAAAAAAATATGCATCAAAAATGGGTAATAAAATGATAATACTCTACCAGATTCAGAAATGGCTCTCCTGGGTTATCCTTCCTGAAAAGTATTCTACTTCTCACAAAGTGGGGGGAATTTTTTTTTTTTTCTTGTGTGGTTTTATGTGTCAGAAATAATAGAAATGGATAAATATCCCAAAGGTAGATGAATGCATTTCAGAAGATAAATAGTTTGCTTCCAGGGTAAAATTAGTTTATAGGTTGTATATATATATTTTTTTTCAGTGTAAGTTTTCTTTTAATGTGATTTCTTAGGTAGGTGCATTGGCTAACGTTACTATGTTTATTTGATGTAATTTACAGGGGAAGAAATCTTTTTGGACACAGAAATATTTAGTGTTGTGTACCTGTGCAGGAACAGGACTCAAGTTAATTGGAAAAAAAACAATTCTACTACATATAATTAAAACCTTTCTGATATTGCTGAAATACTTATTTAGAAACTTAACAGTTGAGCCACGGATAAAGTAAAACTCCTTTTGCTGAGAAGTGACAGGTGTTTAATTATGTTTCAGAGACTTTATGTTCAGGACTGCACAGTGCCCCAGTCTGTCATGGAAGGAGTGGTAACGGTTGTTACTTTACTACACAGAGGTTATGGGAGGCATCTGACCTTTTGGTAGGAAAAGTAAGTTTTTATTTTGTTACTAAATTGCTGTTATTACTGGTACAATTAGCATTCATTAGGGAAATCAAGCTAGCCCACGAACCAGAGGCCACTTAGTACTGAGGTCTCCTTCTGCAGGCTTACCAAAACCCCAGCTTGCCAAATCTGAAGGGCGCAATGATAGTAGTTTAGCTATCAATATCGCCCAAATGCTGTTATCAGTCGCAACTGGTCTCTGTGATGGGAAAGAGCACTTGTGACCATGTAAGTTTTTAGCTAGCATGAAAGCAAAAGAAAAAAAATACTTTTAAGGGGGCCACATATGTATACCAATTCTGTTTCCTACTGAGTGGGAAAGATCCAGAGAACTGTAATGGGTGAGCTCACAGCATCCTGTCTTTTCCCTTTTCAAAGGAAACTAAAATGGAAAACATTGATCTCATCACGGAATACATTATATGTAATATTGCTGGTTTGATGTATCTGTAGCCTTCATCTCAAATGTTTTAGGGGAGAGAGAAAGAGGCCAGCACAGTCAGAAATGAACTTAAACAGATAAATTGAGCACAACTGTGATGTACCGACAACTTTAAGTGGCTGATTACAGCTTGCTTGCCTAATAAGTGTAGCAGCTGTGCTGGATAGAAAGAGGCCATGATGATGTGCTGCTACTATTAAAATGACAGTACATAAACCGGTTTCTCAGATGAATGCTATTCTCAGTTTCTACCTTACTCACTGACTAAGAGTTTATATTATAGCACTTGTGTTACAATAGTGACCAAGCGCACAATTGAAAGGAAGGCATTTTATTCTTGGTGTAGACTGCTTTTTGGTATTTTACAGCCTAAATAGAAGTGCTAAAATAGGCTTGGGGCACAGAGGAGTGAGGTGACTTTCCCAAGGTCAAACAATAAGCCTTTAGAGTAAGTAATTTAACTTAAATTTTTCATCCCTTTCCCTTTACCATAAATGCATCCAGCACTTGGCTTATCTCTAAAAGCTGGGTAAATTAAAGGGCCATTGTCAAGTATGCTAGACTCCCATTTGAATTATTTTTCCTTATATCTATCTATAGCCTTAGTGTAATCCTTTATTAAAAATATTTCATTTTCCCCCAGATCGTTATTTGAATCATTATCAGTACAGAAAGGCTCGTGAGGCTACTAACAATAACAAAGCTGAACATGTGGGTTTTGAAAGAAAACACTCCAGAGCTCAAACAGATTTTTCTTTCAAGCTTCTCAGGAGGCTTTAGAAACAATGGAAAAATAATATAAAAGTCTTACTTTCAGAGGTGTTGAACTGCCACATCTGTTGAAATTCAGTGGGAGTTACAGATGCCGTAGGCCTGACTGAGTACATCAAACCGTTAATTTTAAATATAGTTCTATCATTATTTTCTTTAAAAACATAACAATAAAGCTGCTTATTGGTCCCCCATAAAACTTACGTATACTCCAGCCACTAACTCCAAAGAACATCATATTTTTTAGGGGGCAGTGTTCAGAAGTGATATGAGTTATGGCCAGGTTATCAAATTAAAGGGGCGGAAGACTCCAAAACTCCTACAGTCATACAAAGGGTCAAATGCCAGGAGTTCCAGACAGAAGCTTAAGGCAGGTGGCAGTATATATGAAGAATTATGTTTAGAGGAACTTTATTCTTTCACAAGAGCAATTAAAATTTGGACTGCTGACTGATGACACTGAAGCATGAGCAGAAATAGGTCAGATAATGATAGGACAAGTGGGAATGGTCTTAAACTAAAAGAGGGGAGATTTAGATCAGATGTTAGGAGGAAATTCTTCAATCAGAGAGTGGTGAGGCACTGGAACAGGTTGCCCAGAGAAGCTGTGGATGCCCCATCCCTGGAGGTGTTCAGGACCAGGCTGGATGGGGCCCTGATCTAGTAGGTGGCATCTCTGCCCATGGCAGGGGGGTTGGAACTGGATGGTCCTTAAGGTCTCTTCCAACCCAAGCCTTTCTATGTTTTTATGAAATCATGCCTGGCGTGTTACAGGTAGAACTGATTTGGATCTAGAGTAGATTTTGTCTGAAAAATCCTTGAAATCTGTACTTTTGGTATCTCTTCACCTTCTGGCGAAAGCAGACAATGGATACCTTTTCAAAATCTATCTTCTGAAAGAAGTGGTGATATTGTAGTATTTCCAAAGTGGTTTGCTTTGAGCTCTCTTGTAGTTACTAACTGGTATTTGCGTGGGTTTTTTTTGGTTTTGCAGTATGCAGATGTCAGCATATTAAGCATTAAAGGATTTGATTTGGAGAATTTTCTGCAAATTTTTTGTCACCTCTCTCTCACCCTTCCTAGTAGAGATATTTGTGAGCACGCTCTGCAGCTCTGTGATGGAAAGTACATTCCTATTGTGAACTATCAATTTTCTGTTCCCCCACAGCCTTGTGCCAGTTTTATAACCGGCAGCAAGCTATTAAATAGCTGGGTCATTAACTAACAGGCAGAACAAGTTATATGTAGCTGTATATGCACAAATGTCTTCTGTTTTACCTCAGGTCTGCAACTGATCAGTGATTATATCCTCTTCAGGAGCTCGCTCGCAGTTCCCACCATCACTTCCATAATCTTTGAGTTCTTGCTACCAGTAGGTCTCACAGGGCAATGGAAATGGAGCACTTCCTTGTGTCTGGAAGCATTCTTGCTTTTTTTTTTTTTTTTTTTTTTTTCCTCCTACAAGAGACTAAATATTTTTCATTTTAATGGAAAGAATAGGTAGCTAGAGTCCATAAAAGAAGAGTAACTTAGAGACAGGAGGCCTGAGGAATCTGGTTGCAAAGGGGACCTAACAGAAAGGCTGTGCTTTGCATGCTGGGGTTCTGAAAAACTCAATTCTGTATCCCTCATCAATCCTTTCTCCACTGTTCAAGCTTAATTATTCTTTTTGAATGTCTTAGGGGGAGGAAAAAAAGTTGTAAAACATTACTGAAAGCAGAACAGAATGTTTTTTGCTCTTGAGTGAAGAATTATCATCAGCAAAAGACTCTTGTCACAGAATCAGTGTTAAGACCTTAGAAAGCCAGTCAGTAGCAGAGTTAAAAAAAATTACTGCTTAAAGCAGGTACTCTTCTTTAAGAAAGCACTCTAATCTACAAGTGCCTCTCCAGGTAGAGAAGGCTTAGCCATTATCTCCAATTAATATTCACTTGTGGGGTGAACATGTTAGTTGTTCATTTTTTGACATAGAAAATGATTTGTATTTAATATTATTTTTTGTCAAACATGTCACCACAAATCTTGGAGCTTAGCATTGAGAACTGGATTGTGAAAGTTAAAGATTTCCATTCTGTACATCTTTGAGTAACAAATTCTTAGTACAAAAACTCTTTGAAAAGTCTCATAGGGGAAAGTTGCCATGGAGGCAAAAAAAAAAAAAGTTCATTTTTATTCATGAGTAATTGTAAAGGAGGGATAGGCCTAATTAAAGCTGTTTCAGCCCTATTTATCCACAAATATCTATATAAAAAGATCTTGCCTCAAGTGAAGTCCATTTCTCAAAAGCATGCTGGTTTTCCCATGCACTCGAGGGAAGTATTCTGTAGTTTTCCACGGCAGTAGCGAATACTAAATATTCTAAATTAATGAGTTTATCCTTGCTGCATATTTGAGGTGAGGAGGGGAAATCACTGTTGCCCCTGTAACTTGTGGCCTTCAGGCTGGCAGTGTTGCTGAAAATACTATAGAGAATATGTACCACACAGGACATTCTAAAATAGATCATATAAATTAAAAGAATGAGACAAAACTAATTCTGCTTCCTCTTGTTTGTCAAATGTACATAAATATCAGCCTAGGATTGATGTGACCTGTGTTTCAAATTACTGAAATAATTGATGCTTCACTTTTCTGGATTTACCTAGAGCTGGCTTAAAGCTCTGCTGTTTCTACCTGTGTGAACAGATGTTAGTTCCAGGCTTTTTCTTTATCCAGTCTGTTTCTAACCTCTAATCTCATGGCCCTCTTCAATCCAGCGTCACAGTATAAATATGTCAGTTCATTTTACATTGAATAAATAATCTGAGTAAATTTTATCCCTGTGTTTTAGGTACTATATCGTACTATTAGACGTATCATTAAAGATACGTATTATCCTTCTGCTGCCTGATGTTTGCATTATTTTTTTCCCCTTAGCTTCCTATTTAATAGTCATGTGGGCAGTGGCATTATGTATCTGACCTTATTCTACCATGTTGATTTGTATTCAGCTGTATTTTATTTTTCAAATAATCCTACAGCTCAGCTACGGCTGAGTCCGAGTAATGGTACAGTCTAATTCTCATACTCTCCTCTCCCATTATTTTGTCAAAATGTGCTCCTGTTTTTCATTTATGGATTAGTTTCTTCTGCGTATGTTGTGGTTCACAGTGGGGCTCCAGTGGGTTATGAGTCTGGTTTAAGACATGAAATTATATTGGGGCTTAATGGATTGCATTAAATTATTATTGGTATCCAGATAATACAGCAATTTTTCCTGCAGTGTCACTTGATACTTACTCAGCTTGTTTCATACTGCCTGTTCTCTCCTGGATATTCAGAATTAGATGGCATAAGTTAACCCATAATTTAATTTCAAGATGAAACCAAAATTCTCTGGGGTTTCCTTCAGATTGTATACCTCACTGAGAAAGGAATAGTGAGTGGAACAGCCAGGCCAATAGGTTCCTTGCTGTTGAGCGCTTTTGAGTGAGGCCAGCAAAAGTGAACGTGGCAACCAGACATTCAGTACCTGCCAGAATTTGATCCAAAATACATCAAATTTGGTTTCCAGACTTAGATGTCAAAATTCTGACTTAGGTTTTTTCAAATTAATTATTTGAAAAAAATAAGTAGCTTCCTGCCAGAGGGAAATAGGCAAAATAAGAAATAACTAGTGTTCTTTGTAGCATCTCCTGCTTTGAAATCAAGAAGTTAAAAGGGGAGCAGGAGGAACATCTAAACCTCCGGATTCGTATTATTTGTATTGTGAGGTCCCTCTTTTCTCCTTTGATAACTCTGTTAAGAAACTTCAGTTTCTAATGTCTGAGATAGCCTGGGGCTTAGATTTTCTTTCACATTATGTTGAGCTGACTTTCAGACTGACCTATGCTTTGGTGTCTTAATAGATCTCATATCCCACATGCAAGTTCCTTTATATGCAGAATGCACTTTCTTTTATAAGCTTGTTTTCAGCACAGTCATGTAGATGAGTCCAAACTGGTGTGATAATTTTCAAGAAATGGTCTGGTGGCTGCCTCTCAGGTTGGTGCAGGGAAACCAATAGCTCAGGATCTTAGTGGATGATCAGACCATTGATTGCAGCTAGACAGAGTCCAGCATCTGTGTACAGTTTCTGATATATAAAGCACTAGAGTTTGCTTAGTTCTTTGGATAACGCTACTTTGAAAACTAAAAAACATTTTATGGGTGGTTTTTTTTATGGTGGGTTCGTTGTTTTTTGACAGAGTAAACATTTCAGAATCAATGATATAAGAATGTTGACTTATGAAATACCTTGTTAGATGACCTTACTCTTTCTTATGCATATAGAACTTACTCCTAGGAAAACAAATAGTTGTTCTATACCAGAGTTTTGTATCAACTGAAGCTTTAAATTTTGCTAAGTAAAGATAAAGTAAACCATGCTGTCCTTGGTTAGAGACATCCCTGAACATTTGGATTGACACTAGATTGGACTTTATGGTGTAACCATGAACAGGTAAAACCTGTTCATACGTAAGTGATAATAAGCAATTTGAAAAAAATAGGATAGTAATACTGGATCTTGAGTTATTTTCCCCTGTATGTTGGAAAGTACTCATTTGTTCTGGTTTTATTTGTATTTTGTCCTGTTAAATCTCTTTAAAATAAGGAAAAGCAGAACAAATTTACTGGGGCTTCTGTTTCTTTACTATAAACATAGTTTCACTATGCAAATAAAAAAACTGGAGTGCAGAGTTAGGTGAAAATACAATAGTTTGTAAACATACGTCATGTGTATGGATTGCAATGTTTCAATTTTTTACATTTAGGTAAGCATATTTTAGTATAGTTTTCTGTTGCTGAATTAATTCTGTTGAATTGCTGTGATACTTGGCAAAAAAATGCAACATACATACTGATTTTTTATTCAGGAATTACTGTTATTATCATGGTTGCTATGTAGAAGAATGTAATTAATCCATAGGTGAATAATTGAGAAGGAGGGGGGAAAAAGACTCTCCATGAATCTGTGTGGGTTTTGAAGCACCACTAACATAATATTTGAAGTATCTTCTACATCATTGTACTCTAATCATGTTCTATTATAGGTAGGGTGCTTACACATTTCTTTTTGCTCTCCTATTGTTTTGCGGGCTGTATAAGCAATATATACATACTACTGCTTTTATCTAGAGTTTAGCGACTATAACACGTCAAATACCAACAAGTAATACTTGATTTTAACCTGAGTAGGTACATCCATTTTTATCTCTATTCCGAAGAAATAAAACCAGACGTGATAACAATAGAAAAACAGAATGCTAATCAATGTGTAGTCAAGATGTAAAATCATAGGGGTTTGCATTTCTAAAATAACGTCTATGGTGTCAGTGAGACTTTTTGAAAACTGTTTTATCTGAGAATTAGTAAAAATGTTATCCTTCTTCTTGTCTCATCACCTAACAGGAAAACTGGGAATCTGACTACAGTGAGCTTTGTACTAAATCCACAGGAAAGAAAAACTGAGGAAATCAGTTTGCAACTTTTTTTAAAAATTGCTAATGATGAGGTACCATTATCTGAGCCTTAGGATGAGCTTTTATGGTCCAAGGTTAAATGGGAATCACCCAAGTGCATAACTGTGAGTTTCAAAAAAAAACAGTACCTTTTTGTCTATGCCAGGTGAAGCTGCAGTTAATTCAGGGTTCGCAGCCAGGGTATTGCTTCTCAAGGGGTAAAAGGGAGTGTACCCTGACAGTTCTTAGAAACTAGGTGAACACCAGAAAATGTGTATGTGGAGATCTTGATTTCTCTGGGGATAAGCAACCAGAGCAAACAAAGCTCTCCTGTTAATCAGATGAAGACTATTTTGTTCATTTAATCCAAATATTTATTAACTAGAGCTAGGAAAAATGAATATGCATGTTAAGCAATATATTTCTCAGCTAGTGTAAACTGACAAATTGAAGTGAACTGTGCTACACTGGTGAAATCCAGTGTTGATTTAGTGTTTTATTTTGCCTTACATCGTATGAAATATCCATTGAAAAAACAGATTCTTAAGCAAATAATTCCACTAATTCATTACAATATAGAAAGTCAGTTTCTTTCCATTTCATTCTGCTCTCCAGTTCTTTTCCAGGTGCTCAACCGTTCTCTCTTAATTACTGCCTTCTGAGTTTGTTTAGTGCATCAAGAAACAGTACAATATTTTCATACTGTTCATGATCTATTATGTTAAGGGAAAGGAATGGAGAAAGTAAGAAAGAATGTGTATTGCAAGCACTGCTCAGCAATAGCGAAAGCAGTGGTATGTTACCTACACTGTATTAGCCACAAATCCAAAACACACCACCGTGTGGGCTGCTGTGAAGAAAGTTAACTCCATCCCAGCAGGGCACAGTACACCCTTACGTTTGGGTTTTCTTTGCTTGATGACATTGGTTCTTCTCCATTTTCAGTAGGTTTGTCTACTTCAGCTGAAAATTTCCATAGTGCAACATTTCTCAGGGCTCATATGTTCCTTCACTTTCCTCAAGTGAGAAGATTGGCAGGCTTTTTCTTTCTTTCATAGCATTACAAATAATTCCTTGATTATTTTTTTCCTATTTTCCGCAGATTTCTCTCTTGCCTTGGATACCTTATTGGAAGGTGGTTTACGTTTACACCAGGTATGTAAATTCTAAAATGAGGAGGTTATTACCACCACTTCAGCATGACCCATATCTTGTCTGCTACCTGTGAGCAAGCTAGTAAGCCTAATGGTTATATGTGGTGCAGTCACTGAGTGATTTGCATTTGGATATCAGTTCCATAGTTTGCACAGGACAGCTGCGGCCCTGGAACACAAGGATCAGTTTGTGACTTCAAAAACTTTAATGCCTTCTGCCCATGTGCTGTACACTGAATTAAATCATGGTGTACTGTGACAGCTGACCAACTAGCTTAAGTGTAGTTATGCCAGAGAAATAGTTGAACCCATGCTTAATTCAAATTCTTCACTAAAATTAAAAAGACAATAACAAAAGTCAGTTAAGTTATAATAACGAACAAAACACCACTTAAGCAACAACAATAATAACCAAAATGTATGCATCCCACACGTCATGTTAATTATCTACAGCCCCTGCCACAGCTGCAGTTGAGAAGTCATACTCTTAGTAGCATGGTGCACCTACCTGAGAGATAACTGAGCAACACTCAGATCAGTGATACAGATGGTGCCATGCTGACCACAGTCCAAATCAGGGTACAGTGTGTAGATTACCTCATGCTAAGGTCTGGCAATGAGGACAAGGCTTTAGTGCTTCCTCCTAAGAGACTACTTTCTGCACAGCAATTGAACCTCTTTGCATGTTCTCTGCGATCTTCTGAGGATCTTTCTATTGAAAGGCAAGTTCTCTTTCTGATGCTGGTTTTATGTTTCCAGTCCCCTGGTTTGAGCAAAATATTGCATTCAATGATTTCATCCAATCATTACCTCTTTCATTTGCTGTTGCTTTTGGGTACTGATCTTCAGAGTTGTTTACTTTTTCATCTTATTTTGAGGTCAGTAGCATTGCTAATCTCCAGTCAGTTCCTTTCCTTCTACTAATCATGCTCAGATCAGTCTTCATTCCAATTTTTTATAGCCAGCAGCCACAAAGTTTACCGCATACACATCTGGCAAGCTCATGGCAGCAACAGAGGGTCATGCAGGCTCTTCCTGACACAAACTACTTATTGAAGATGAGCCTTAAAATCCTAAGTTCTCCTTGTTCACTTTATTATCACATATTACTTGAGGTTCTGCACCTTATATTTGTAATAAATTCCCAGCTTTGCACACATTTTCATTTCTGAGAGCAAATAGAAGAAAATATGTAAATAGAGTGGTATATTCATTCCTAGGTAGTTCTTTCTGACATTATAGACCTTTCCCACACAGTAAATGGCAACAGACCTAGAATTACCTTTAAGGAGTTGTCTTTCCACTATGAGGATTGTGGTTTTGTTTATCTGTTTTCCCAGAAGCTTTCAGGACTGCATTGGGCTCATGGAATCAGACTGCATTCTGAAGTATCCTTGAGGGTTCTGGTTATGTTTCTTGAGTTCCCTGATGCTCAAAATACCAGCCTTGCAGTATGAAATGCCAACATTTCTGTGAATCAGATTTTACCATTATTATTTCTTTCAACTCACAGAGAAGTGTGGGGAAGACTTGATGCTAATTCTGAATAATACCTTTTGCATTCAACGTTCAGCAGAGTTGATTCATGAGAAGTAAGAGTGTGGTTGCATGAGCCATATTCTGAACCCATACACTCTTCTGTTTCTGAAAGACTTTTTTTTCCCCCCATTTCCAAGTTAAGCTCACTGGCAGAGCAGCTTGAAAATAACTTTTTTTTTTTTTTTTTTTTTTTGTAGTAGTAGCTAACTGTCTCAGCCTTCTATCAAATGAGAACTAGCTTTAAAAGCCAAATTTGTTAACCACTATCACCCTGAAAACACTAAAAATAAGACAGACTATTTGCTAAGGGTCCTAAGTAGGCGAAGGAGAGAATGTTTCTATTCTCTCAATTTTTACGCTTGAAAATTTCATATAGAATTGAAAAGGGATGGAGGATGGTATTTTCAAGTGTGCTTTTAACAAACTAGGATTTTTTTTTTTCCAAAAGTAGCAAAAGTTTCTAACACGACCTTGCTGAAAACCACTGAAGCTTAACAGACTTTGTTAATCAGGTCTAGGCTATGAGTTGGACACAAATCATTAAAGACACGTAGTTACCTCATTCTTGTTGTTTAGAAGCCCAGATTGCAATGAAAGCATCCTTTGATGTGTCAGGCATTCCTGAAACCAAAGCAAATACGGAGTTTCTTTTGTAAAGTACTGTAGATGTTTGGTTTGTTCAGCCCCGAGCAGAGCAGGCTGAGGGGAGGCCTCATGGCGGCCTGCAGCTCCCTCACGAGGGGAGCGGAGGGGCAGGTGCTGAGCTCTGCTCTCTGGGGACAGCGACAGGACCCGAGGGAACGGCATGGAGCTGGGACAGGGGAGGGTCAGGATGGGGGTTAGGGAAAGGTTCTGCACCCAGAGGGTGGATGGGCCATGAAACAGGCTCCTCAGGGCAGTGGTCATGGCACCGAGTCTGACAGAATTAAAGTAGTGTTTGGACAACACTCTCAGACACGTGGTCTGATTTTGGGGTGGTCCTGTGTGGAGGACCCCATGGGTCCCCTCCAACTTGGGATATTCTGTGATTGCATGTACTTAACATGGAATAACAGACTTATTTCATATTACAGTTTTCATGATTCCATCATGAAATCCTAAAAGACTACAAATTTTATCATGCTCTTTAGACATGTAGAGAGGTTTTTGTGCTACATAGAGTGATATGAAAAGAGTTTCCCATTAACTAATATTTTTAAATGACTTTCTTAATTAGATTGAAGGTTTTGGAAGAGCTAATAAGTACCTGCATTACAGACCTTTTTTTTTATTATTATTATTTTTAAATGTAGCAAAAGGGAGAAATGTGGTGTGTTAATTTGACTCAGAAATGCATGCAGAAGGGAAGAAAACAGCCTTGAAAATTGTCATTTTCTTCATCCACTTTGTGCAGATTGTTTTTCAAACTGCAGCTTGTTTTGGAAAAGAAAAAATATTGTCAAAGGAGAAAAGATAAACCAGCATAAAGAAATTTACAGCTTTAACAATGTCAGGTTTATTGTATGATGGTAATCTACTTGAATGGTCCAAAGCCACTATCAATAGTGAAAGAGTCACTGATTTTCTAGTTTCTTTCCTAAAGGGGAAAAAATGAGCTTGCTGTAACTGTAGCATCTGTCTAAAATTTCAGAACTTGTGCTTGCATTATGCTTACAGTATTGCTTGAAATACCTTTAAATAGAAATCAAAAGATTTATGAAAAATGTTGAGAACACGGACAATTTTTAAAGCTTGCTCTGATAGCACCTCCTTCTGGTAGGAGTGTACTGAAGAGACTATTATTTCTTTTTATGCTAACAAGAAATGATTTTCAGGCTGCTGGGTGAGAAAGCGTAAGGAGAAAAGTAATCCTTTACGTTTTGTACTTTTTAGTCTGTTGCTCTCCTTGTAAGTATAAAATTAATAAGAAAAAAAGCTATAAGAATACTTTTTAAAAATAGGTCTGTTAGCTAAAGAACAGTAGGACAACCTATTCTGTGAGCATAAATCGTAAAAATAAAATAAAAATAGCCCCCTATAACTCTCTTGTCACTAAAAAGTAGTTCAGTTTTCTTATGCAGTAAGGAAGAAATAAAGAACGAACTTCAGTTCCCTTATGAGGAGAGGACAGGACAGGAGAGGAGGAAGTACGTCAGTTTTTGCATAGTATTTTGGTTAGAGAGTATTTTTTAAAAAAAAGCAGTAAAGTAACAAAAAAAATCAAGCAAAGGTATGTTTTCAGTTGAAGGTGAAATGAGGGAGGTACTGAATAATGCATGGAGCTGAAGCCTCTACATCTTGGCCATATCTTCTGATATAAGTGCATGTTTGGACAGAAATACTACATTTTTTATATTATCTTTTGCTTTTCCTACTAGAATATAAAAATTGTAAAATTATTTTTTTTAACTTGAGGGTATCTTTTTATGTTTCATTTCTAGATTTTTTTTTAAAGTAAATATCTGTAATTTTTTTTTTTGGACCATGTCAGAACCAAATGCGAACAAATCAAATTTGACTTTATATGCCATATTAACTTCAGTATTTTCAAGAAATGCTTTATTTTCATGAGATTAATATATCTCTGGCCATACTGGATGTAGGTTGTGTGATGAAGCATAGGAGAACTGTTGGAAACAAACAAGGTCCTGCAGTTGGGGCACAACAACCCCAAGCAGCGCTATAGGCTGGGAGAAGAGTGGTTAGAAAGCTGCCTGTCAGAGAAGGACCTGGGAGTATTGGTTGATAGTCGGCTGAATATGAGCCAGCAGTGTGCTCAGGTGGCCAAGAAGGCCAACAGCATCCTGGCTTGTATAAGAAACAGTGTGGCCAGCAGGTCCAGGGAAGTGATCGTCCCCCTGTACTCAGCTCTGGTGAGGCCGCACCTCGAGTATGGTGTTCAGTTTTGGGCCCCTCGCTACAAGAAGGACGTGGAGGTGTTCGAGCAAGTCCAGAGAAGGGCTGCGAAGCTGGTGAAGGGTCTGGAGAACAAATATTATGAGGAGCGGCTGAGGGAGCTGGGATTGTTCAGTCTGGAGAAGAGGAGGCTCAGGGGCGACCTTGTCGCACTCTACAGGTACCTTAAAGGGGGCTGTAGTGAGGTGGGGGTTGGTCTATTCTCCCGCATGCCTGGTGACGGGACGAGGGGGAAGGACGAAGGGTTCTCTCTCAAAAGTGCCAGGCTGGATCACAGATGCCCAGTTCACTGCTTGGGACTATGCTTCAGCCAGTCACCTTCCAAGAAAGCTGTGTGCTTATCAAGAACAACCTTTTAAAAGCTAAGGAGCAGGCAATCCCTTTGTGCCACAAGCCAAGTAAATGGGGCAAAACGCTGGCCTGGCTAAACAGGGAATTCTGCCTGGAACCAGGGCAGAGGAAAAAGAGAATGACCTCTGGAAGCCAGGTCTGGGTTCACAGGAAGAGTACAGAACTACAGTTCACATTTGCAGGGAGAAAAGAAGAAAAGCCAAAGCTCAGCTTGAGTTGACACTGGCCAATGTAATGTCAGACAATAAAAAAGGCTTTTTCAAGTATGTCAACAGCAGGAGGAAGTCAAAGCAAAATACTGGACTGGTACTTGAAGCAGGTGGCCACCTAGCAGGTGAGGATGAGGAAAAGGCAGAGAGCTTTTTTTCTCCTCTGTTTCATAGTAATGACAGATCTGATGCAGACCTTAGAGCTGGAGGACTATGACTGGAGGAGCAGTGACTTTCCATCTGTGGTCACTAAAATCGTAAGGGATCAGTAGTATCAGCTCCACATTTGTAAGTCCATGGGGCCTGACAGGATTCACCCCACAGTGATGGAGGAGTTGATGGATGTTACAGCTGGACCCCTCTCAATAATTTACCGAAGGTCACAGGAGTCTGTGGAGGTTACTGGAAGCCAGACAATGTTAGATCCTTTTTGTAGATGGGTTTAATAGAAGACCCAAGAAACTACAGGCCTGTTAATCTAACCTCAGTGCCTGGAAACGTTATGGAAAAGATTGCGCTGTGCGTTATTGAAAGGCAGTTTGTAGTGGGTTTACATGGCAAGGTTTTGGTAGGAAGGGGCCATAGAGGTGGCTTCTGTGAGAAGGATCTAGAAGCTGCCCCATGTTAGGTAAGGGCCCCACTGCTGACCAGAGCCGAGCCAATAAGTGATGCTGTTTTGTGCCTCTGTGAGAGCATATTTAAGACAGGGAAAAAAAAAAACAACGCAGCACCACACAGCAGCTGGGAGAGTGGGAGGAATGAGGAACAGCCTGCAGGTGCCAAGGTCAGTGAAGAAGAAGGAGGGGGAGAGGTGCGCCATGCGCCGGAGTAGAAGTCCTCTGTGGCCTGTGGTAGGACCATGGTGAAGCAGGCTGTACCCCTGCAGCCCATGGAGTACCACGGTGGAGCAGGTGGACCTGCACTGATGGAGGCTGCGGCCTGTGGAGGACCCCTGCTGGAGCAGATGCCGGGCTAGAGCTGCAGCCCGTGGAGAGGAGCCCATGCAGGAGCAGGTGACCTGGCAGGAGCTGCTGCCTGTGCGGGACCCAGGTTGGAGCAGTTTGCTCCTGAGGGATGGACCCCGTGGTATGGACCCATATCTGGAGCAGTTCTTGGAGAGCTGCTGCCTGTGGATCAGTTCGGCAAGGACTGCATCCCGTGGGAGGGAACCCACAGCACAGGGAACGAGAGTGACCGAGAAGGAGTGGCGGTGAGGAAGTGCTATAGACTGACCATAACCCCCATTCCCCTGCACTGCTCGGGGGGGGGGGAGGGGAGGGGAGGGTGGAAGACGATGGATGGGGGGATGGTGCTTTTCTCCTTTGTTTCTCACTTCTCTAGCTTGTTAGTAACAGGCAATAAGTCTTACCATCTCCCTATGCTGAGTTTGTTTTGCCTGTCACAATATTAATTGCACGATCTTCTTGTCCTTATCTCAACCCTTGAGCCCCTTTCATCATATTTTCTCCCAATTTCTCTTTGAGGAGGGGGAGAGAGAGAGCGGTTGTGGTGGGGTTCGGCCGCCCACCTGAGTAAAACCACCACGCAGTTTTAAAAAAAATACAAAAATAAAAGCCATGATTATGTATAGCAATATGAGTTCATCAAGGAAAAGTTCTGCCTTAGTAATTTGATCTCCTATGATAAGGTCACCTGTTTGATGAAGGGGAGGCCCAGCAGGGTTTGTATCCTACACTGATTTTCCAAATCACATAACAAGGTTTATATTGACCGTTTAACATCTCATACACCTTGAACTTGACAAAGCAGATTACCAAATGTGGAAAACCAGATTGATTAAAAAAATAAGTTTCTCAAACAACCAGTTGTATTTGCTTAGTGGTTTTCTTAGCTTTGTGATAAAATACTATTGCATGTCTGTTCAAAAACATATACTTGTAAGCAAGATGGAAGAAAAAACGATTAACTTGCTGTATTTCATTGACTTTGCTCACTCCTATATATGCTTCTGCTGTACAGACTAAGTTTTACAGTTCAGTGGAAAAAGTGGAGTCAGTTTAGCTTCATACGAAGTGTACAGCAGAGAAGAAGGAAAAGGTAGAGAGTTGATACTAATTTGCCTAAGAGAAAAAATCATATTTTTTTAAGCGAGCACCCTGAGGACTAGAAAACATAGCGATCAGATACCCCACTCTTTTTTTTTTTAAAAAAAAAAAAAAAAATCATTCCTTGGATGTTAAATGAATTGCTTTTTGCCTGAAGTGTCCTGATACATTGTAATTTATCATCACCTGAGGTAGAGCAGAAGTCTTTTAAATATGTAAGCTGATAGTACTGTGCTACACAGAATTTCTTAATAGCTCTTGGTCTATTTACAAAACAGTTCACGGAATTTTTGAGTTTAAAACAAATTCTTCTTTTCATACCCAGATTCTCATTAACTTTTATCATTCTGTGCACTATCACTTCTTTTAGCAAGATGATTCTATCATCATTTTTACTTATTTAAAAAGATTTCACAGCATCCCTCTCCGTTCTGGTTTGTTGCACTCTATTCATTGTGATCTCGAATTTAATTGTTGTAGAAGGGTCTTCTCTTGAGATGCGGGTGAATTTCAATACCACCAAATATCTTTTCAGTTGGAGGAAGCACCATGAATACAGGTATCCTGTCAAGTTATCTGCTAATGGAGGTTTCAAATTAAAAAATAAAAAACAAAAAATCTGAATGATTACTTGGACTCATGTCAGGAGAGAATAATCTTTCCGAAGCCGCATTGCTGCCTTTACCTCTGTGCCAGCCAAGAGCTGAAAATACAAAAGCAGAAACTCAGAGATTCCTCAAGAGCTTTCAAGGAGTTTTTTGGGGACAGAAGGATGGTTGTTTTTTTGCCTTTTTTTTTTTTAATATGCTACTGGAAAAATTTACATTACAAAAATCCTTTTTCTTCTCACAAAGAAATTTTGAGAATAATCATAGAATCATAAAGGTTGGAAAAGACCTCCAAGATCATCTGGTCTAACCATCCCCCTACCACCAATATCACCCACTAAAACATGTCCCGAAGTGCCACATAACAATATTAGAGCAATGTGATTGAATACACTTGATTTACTTTTGAAAATCTCAGTTTAACACTTTGTGATACAATGATTTGAAGGTCTGGTTCTATGTTCTGTGTATTTTGATACTTGGTTTTAATGGTCATCGTGGCTGAAAAAGGTACCTCACAAAGATGTACAGATGCAAATGCAAGAAGTACACCATTTGCTGTGTTTACTAAATCGTGATTTTCATTTTTTCAATCCTTCATCAATTTTCAGTCCTATCTTTTTTTTTTTAGTGTAAAGATATCAAAGCGTTTTTTTTTTGTTTTTTTTTTTTTGTAGGTGACACACATCATTTTTGGCAACTACATCACATAATGATGAAACATTTCCAAATATCCATTTTAAAAATGATGCCAGCGTAGAGTTGATTTCTTTGGAAAAGTAGTTACTTTGTTACTCATTGCTAAGATACCACCTTTACCTTCAAGGGACACATTAAGTCTGTTTATTTTTTTGAAAATATCTGCTACGTAGCATATTACTGATAGCTACTTGTCGTCATAGAAGAGGTCAGAAGACTTGGAATGCTTGTATTTTTTAAAAAAGAAAAATGTGTAAAGTCATCTTTAATTTTGACAACATTTTAAAGCATTTTGCATGAGGTAATCAGCAAACCATTGTGTTCCAAGAAAGATTTTCATGGTCACTCCTCATCTCATTACAAAGTATTGTAAAGATTTAAAGGCTTTCTTGTGGTAAAATTAACCACAGCGATGACATCCTGTAGAACTTCATGCACTCCTGATCCTTTTTCTTTGCTGCAACAGCTTGCCTATGAATGATGCAGTGAATGCATTTCACGTTCAGTGCTAGCTCTGTAACCTTACCCCAGAATCCCTTTTTTATTCCAGTCAAAGCAGCTGCTCCATCGGTGGTTACACTTACAGAGAGTTTCCATAAAACATTGTTTTTATTAAAGAAGTCATTTAGCATTGAGAATGTATCTTCTCCAGTACGTCCTTCCTTCAGTGGCTCACACAGCACTAGTTCTTCATGTACTTCAATATTGAAACAGAATCTAGCAAATACCATAAGCTGAGACACGTAAGAAACATCTGTACTTTCAGCCAACTATGCCACAAACCTCCCACACTGCATAATGTGTTCTAATACTTGTTTCTTCAAACCTGCAGCAAGGTTTTCTAGGCATCTTCCAGCAGTATTTGCTGACAAAGGAATGTGTTCCAGTTTGTTGCTGTATTATTTTCTGTGTATTATTCCACATACTGTGGCAGAAAGAACAAACATTTCCCAATGTTATGTGGATTTTTGTCTTTTGGTATTAACCTCAAAAGAGGCTTCTAGACATTTATTATTAAGCTTAGTTTCGTTCTTATTTCTCTAGATTAAATAAAAGCTCTAAAATTTTTCCTCTGCACCCTAGTAGTTCATGTTTGTGAGCCCCTGGAGTATGCAACCCCCTTTTTGGAGACCACTGTCCTATAGTATGGATGTATTTGATTTTAATTATCCTTTTTTTTCCTAGTGCAAGTTCCAAATTGGAAAGTATATTGGATCCTGTGGTGACAAAAAGGGTGAAGTGTTTTCTGCATTATCAAGCCCAAATGTTCAAAAGGTACATCAAGTGCCAGAATAGCAGATTTAAAAATAACAGCAAACAGCCTACCACTATTTTTTTTTTGTCTCTGCTTTTAAGCTTTAAGACTGACCTTGAGTCATATATTTCCAGGCTTTGTCCTGTAACTATAAGGATTAGAAACATACTATAAAAAATAAGGGAGCAGAAGTGTTCATAAAAGACCTGTCTTTGAGAGCTGAGGCTTTTAAAATCTAGAGATACCACAAGGCTCATGATAAAATCCTGGTAGTTGACAAGACAGCCTTTTATTTCTTTACATGTGAGAGCACTAAGAGTCTTTTCCTCACATGGCATCTGAAAAGATCCCTAACGTATCATGTCTAATGTAGTTATTTTTGTTCTGAACTTGCCGTGAGTTGTGGTTTTGGCAGACCCTGTACCTGTGCAGAGTCTCACCAGTGGTTTTACACTGAAAGAGCAGATACGAGCATGACGCTCCGCCTGAAACGTCCACCTGCCTTCTGCACTGAGAGCCTGTAGACAGCCTCTGGGCAGCGTGCATGTGTTTTGTCTGGGAGTGCCTCATGGTTATGTTAAGCTGCCTCGTGGCACAGACGTCTGTAAGGGTGCACAGGACACCACCTGCTCTGTAAAGCGCTCTCTAGCTGTGCCTGAGGTTGTGTTTAGAGGCACAGCCTCTCAAGGACAGCAGGTCTGGTTTTAAAAGCAGCTTCAGAAGACTTCATACACTCTATGTGAGAACAGAAAGATGCTTACAGGAGGTCAGTGCAGAATTTCAAACCTAAAATTAATTCAAAGGTGATTGTAAAAAGCACTGTCAGATTAAGGTTACCAAATGAAATGTTCACTGACAAAGAACAACTGCAAAAATGGTTCAGCGTGTACACTGAATCTGATATCTAGCTCTTTTACTACTTTACTTTTTATCTAACAGTTTTTGAAAAAATGTTAATGAGTGCAAATAGCTTTATAAGCTTGCATACATAGTCCTAAGATTTGGGTTCAAATGTTTTAAAATCTTTGACATATATCTGCATTTTTTTAATAGAAAAAAAGTTGAATTAGGTATTATCAGTTATCAAGTTACCTATGTAGTAGTTTTGGAAAAATGCAATACTTTGCCTGCAGACCAGTGTGACCTAGAGCTACGGTAAAACCAAGATGGAACTTACTGCAGCAAGTCCAGCTGCAGGCCACCGGGATGGTTAGGAGACTGGTGTATCTTCTTAATGCTCCAGAGAGACCGAGAGCTGAGACTATCCAGCCTGGAGGAGAGAAGGCTCGGAGAGATCTTTTCAATGTATATAAATAACAGATTGGAGGGAAAGAAGGTGAGGGAGCAGACTGTTCTGATTTGTGCCCAGTGACAGGACTTACTAAAACTAAAACATATGAAATCCCATCTGAACAAAAGAAAACACTTGGTGGGTTTTTTTTGTTTGTTTGTTTGGTTGGTTGGTTGGTTGGTTGGTTTTGTTTTTTTTTTTTCCTTTTTGAACAGGTTGCCCTGAGAGGTTGTGGCATTTCCATCCTTGGTGGTATTCAGAACCCAACTGGATGCTGTCCTGGACAACCTGCTCTAGCTGAGTTGGACTAGATGATTTCAGGAGTTTTCTTCCAAGTTCAGCCATTCTGTGAATAAATCCTCCTTGCCCTAGTTGAAATTTTACAAGGCTACCAGGTATTAAATGTAATGTGACTAGGCCCCCCCCCCTCCCTCCCTCCCTCCCTTCCTTCCTTTTTCCAGAAATAGTACTGAGTTTGCTAGTGGTAAGAACTGCAATATTTGCCTGTTATTTTCCTGACTCCATATCAAATATCATCATCTGCAGTATAGTTTCTACCAATGGCTAGTAATTCACCACTACCTGCCCTTTAAAATGATAAGCTTACCACACCTTTCCCTCGTACTACAACATATCAAGGAGAACCAGTCCTGAAGAATCAGAACATGGTAATATAGGGGCCAGAAATATTTTATTTTAATTTGAGGTCTGGAAGGTGTGCTAATTTCTTGAGGGGAAAAGACACATCAGGAAAAACAAAACAAAACAAAAACCAAACAAAAGATCAACAACAATAAACGTGTACTAAAATGTAAAAGTGCCCTTGAGCAGACAATATTGCCATTTTACCTTTTGAAATACTTTGCAAACCTCTTCATCACCATGAATAAATACATTGCAGTGATGAATTTCTCCTATGCCTATTCATATTAGAAGAAACATTTCGGTGAGAGCAGATGCTCTACTCACATTGAGAAATTGTCCATCAGATGGCATGGTAACAAACAGCTTTCACAAACAATCCAAAATGTATCTACAAAGCAAAATCATCCTACAGCCCACCTGCTCAATAGAAGATATAGGGAAAAGCTGTCGGTGTTTCTTGCTAGAGATGCTCTCCTAGGAAGATGTTGATGAACTGGGGAATGTCTGGAACAGATTGCTTTATGAGGGAGGAAGATAAAAATACTGGTTGTTTCAGCCCTCCCAGAACTGAATTTTTCCCACCCTGCAGAACAATTGTCTTGCTTACTTAGCAGGCTTTGAAAATGTTTTAAAAACTATGTCTGTATAGTTACAGAAACTATTGAGGACCAGATTCAAAAATAGGAAATTATTTTTTGCTGTTACCCCGGATCTTTTCGTCACTCTGGAAGTTCTCTTACTCTTACTTGTTCGTTCTCATTTGCAGGGAAACTCATGAAATGTACTATAAGCTCTCTCACCTGTATTACCCTGTGTGTTAACTAATCTGGTGAGAAAGGTAGATGCTTTTATTTTGCCGTTGAGTGGTAATAGAGGGGTTAAAACACATTGGGGTAGTGAAAATGTCGGTGACAAATGGAAAACAAAATCAGTAAAAATAGAGAGTGAGAAGGGAGAGGCACTGACACTGCAAAGGAAAGAATGGAGGAAGAAAAGATAACTTCTGCATACAAAGTATACAGGCACAGAAATAGAGCAAAACAGAAGGGGGGAACATACTGATGAAAGGGCTGAAAAATAAACGTAGAGATAGAAGAAAAACTCAGGTGAAAGGAAAATCCTCCAGAATTCTAAACTTACCATAAGGAAGTCATTTTAACACTGAAATAGTGCATCATGCTCAAGGAGCCAAAGGAATAGGTGCTGAATGATGGTGGGTCTGATACGCATGCCCTGAAACAACACTCTTGCCTCCATTTCTTGAAGTCTGCTTCATTGTGTTCAGGATTAAAATAGTCTGGAAGTAAGTAAGAAGAACAGACATATACTCAGAGATTTATTTAGATATGTCAGCAGAAGAAGACATTATGGCTTGAATAACAACTCTACCCTTCATGTATGGTAACATATTCAGCTGTTGAAATACAATGCAGAACCATTGCAACATCTGAACGCTGTCACATTGTTGAAATATAGCCAGGGAGCTTCCTAGCAGCTCCTGAGCTGCCTTTTAGCAATTAATCTTTCTGAGGTTGGGAGGTAAAGAGAATAGGGAAAGGCTAAGAGTTTTATTTTAGAACAAAGAGAAACTTTCTCACACTCGAAATAAAAGAACTTTTTTTGGTATGAGACCCTACTTTAGATTAAAAAATGCATTCATGGGGAACTTTCAAGTGAGTACATCAGAATTTGCCACATGGGTGAACTCATAAGAATCATTTGCAAATATATATCACCTAATATTTAATGCATGCTCTCAGAACTCCCTTGCTCTACCAGACACTTTATCTCCTCACTGTCTCTTCTTCCTCCTCAGGCATTTTTACTGCTACTGCAACCTTCAGGGATTTATCCTGTTCCAAGTTTGAACAGCAAGCATATGCCAAAACAAGTAAACAAGCAGTATTTTCCAACACAGCTCTGCTAGCAGCTTTATGAAAGGTTAGTGAAGCTTTCTGCCACACATAGAAAGCACTGAACCTAACCATGTCAACCAGATGCTTCAGAGGGGAAAGCACTTTCGAAATGAACTGTAATTTGGGGGAGCCTGGAATTGAACTGAAACCAAATGTGAACTGGCCTGCTGATTCAACGTGGTATTTTTATTCAATCCCAAATATAAAAGTGACCATATTTGTATCATACCTGTTGAACCAGAATTTACTGGTGGGGAAAATGAGTTTTACTGGTTAAGCTAAAGGTTCGGCACACTTATGTTCATTACATTTATGTGTGTATATATATATATTTACATACTTGTATATAAAGGGAAATCCAAAACCCAGAAATAACAAAGTCCTGCTGCATGAAGGCATTAAAAGAGTAGGCTGATCTTAAGTAATCACCAGTATTTTGATATAGTTTGAGATGGAAGTACTGGGATGTGGATCAGTCATCTGAGAAACTGGCATTTTCTTTGAAGTAAACTTACATGATTTAGCAGATCCCCCTGTGAACTATTTAGCAACTTTCTTGTTGCTAAATGGTGGAAAAAAAAAAAAGAAAAAAAAATACTTGATTGGACTCTGAAACCATTCATCTAACCTTTCCATGTTCATACATTTTATTCCTGTTGCAATTTATCATGAAAGCTGTGATTTTATCAATGGGAAGAATCACTAAAAACTTACAAACCATACAAATTCATCAACCACAGTTGGTGACATCTCATTGTATCAGGGAACCCTACAGTTCCTCTGAAATGACAATCCTAGACCCCATTTTGAAATGCAAACTGACCTTTCTTCAAGGGAATGGGAAGAAGGGAAATACAGAATAAAAGATGATCACATTCAATTCTGATAAATCCACAAAGAAACAATGTAAGTGTCTTTGGACTATAGCTTCATAGCTAAAATAATGAGTGTCTTTTTGAGGGTGATGCTTTGTTGAAGGCTTGCCCAGAATTAGTCATTCTTAATAGAAGAGCACTCAAGCCTGACCCTGTTCCGGAAACCTGGTGTTAGATTTATGCTTAATAGTCTTTGGAGTCTAAGATTGGAAAACATTAATGTATTTCAAATACTTCTTGAAGATAGGGCCTTCAATAGTGTATCTTCAAAGTCTGCATATGTGCGGGCATGTGTTTGACTATATAAGGTATGTGCCATACTGCATTTTATAGATGAGTGAATGGCTAGGAAAATACAGAGTAGGTGTACTGTAGCTTCGTGTAGTAAAAAGTAAAAAACAATGAAGCATTGAAGTATTCTAGCGTAAGAAAACTGAATAGTAAATTTACGGAAGTTTTTCTAAAGTTAAAAAATTAAATCAGGAATCAAAAATAACTTTTCATTTTAAGATTCATGTTTTATTTTAATATGTATACTTTGACTAAAATTCGAAGTAGATTTGAGCCAACAGAAAAAACATCCAAACAATTATTCTTTATTTGATTTTTGTCGGCTTCGCCAAAACTGATCTTGAGAACACTGAGTGCAACTGCATTGGGAGTTGAATTAAACCTATCTATTTGCCTTCATATATAAAATTGAGAGGGTAGCAGTAATATACGGTTCAGTCTTTTTCAGAAGCAACTTAACTGCATGCCAGTAAGAACTGGGGAGAACTGTGAGGCTTTGGAAATGGATCTGCCGTGAGCTCATTGAAGTAGCTGTGCTATACTGAGGCTCATGTTGTACAAGGATCATGTTAGATCTGTTAATGCTGTGATTCTGAATGAAGCACACTTGCATCTCTCATACTGGTTTTCAGGATATATGGATCAATACAAGCAGGACCAAACAACACTTGAATTCCTAAGCCTAATGAAACTCTTGAAAAAAACAAACATTTGAACGAATGATCTGCTATCTGATCTGCAAGTTTGGCTTCCTGCGTAACAAAGGTTTTGGAATTTTAGTCAGCATTTCCTATGGTGGAAGTTATTGTTCCTTTATTATTATATTTGTGTGGTGTCGAGTATAAGGTGGCTTTTATCTTTGTCTTGAGTTTTGCTGGAGCTTTAGATTTTATCTGTTTTCTGATTTTCTGTTTTGATCTATTGGATCGTTTTGCAGATCTGACAGTCAAGTATGTAGATCCCTGCCTTCCCATAATATCAAAATGCAGTTATCCAAATTTTATGTATGTGATTTAAATATCAGGACTAGCAGATTATAAAATTCTGTAATTAAATTTAAGTGCTCAAACTAACAATCACTTTGTAAAATTAATCTAGTATCAGTGGATACATTTTAAAAGACAGATAACACACTCTTGGTAGCACAAAAATTTTCTTTGCTTCTACCATTGAGAGCAACAGCAGAGTTCACCTAGAGCAGTACCAACTAGTCCTTTACAGTAGAAATGAATTACTACAGCAAAAAATGGGTATGTTGGGCAGAAGGGGTGAAAAAACAAAGTAATTTTGAGAAAAGTTTTTGTGCACACTGCTGATTATCTGACTGCAGATAAGTAGATCACTAATCGTTTCCAAATGGTGATGGTTTACTTCAGCCCTGGGTTTCAAATGTGATTGGTCTATCAAGCCTGTCTTCTAGCAGGACTAGCTGCTGTCTTCAGAAAACCCTCAAGTTTCATTGCTTTAAATTATTTGTAATTAATTTCTACTACAGAATAAAAATTTAATCATACATATAGCAATATTCAAAAATGTTATATAACTGAAATGCAAACCTTCAAGTCGCCTTGAAGCACAAATGAATACAATTTGTAACATAGCATTATAATTTTACCAGAAAGGAACCAATTCTCTAAAGATTACATACAGAACTAGTTTGAATCTGCTTTATATCATAGGTGAAATTAATTTTGCTGGCATCACTCCACTCCCTAATGTATATTATTGATAGCACAGCCCCTCTCCAGGTCCAGAATCAGACAAGACTGGTAGCCTCACCACTCTAGAGGGGCTTCACAGTGGCATAGCATAGGTATTGTAGTGTGTCAGCATTGAAATAAAGGTGGCATTGACCTTAGGGGAAATTTTAAAATAACTGCTGTGCTGGTACCTGTATGCTGCAAAAATCGTATTAAGCTTCCTCTTATCTTTTTAAAGTGCTAACAGCTATAGAAAAGTAATAGAAGACGCATACAAAACCATGAAAGATTCCCTTTGATTTCTGAGTCTTAATGTTCTCCTTAGCAGGCCAGCACTACAACAGTTCACCCACCCCAAACTAATTTGGTATCATAGCGGGTGTGCATAGAGAACTTTGGTTTCCTTGATTGTCCAGCTGCCCTTTTCTGAGCACTCAAATCTAGCAAGAAAGGGTTTATTCAAGGTAAACAAAGAAAACTCCTGACCTACAATATAAACTGGAATCTAACTATTTCCTTTCCTTATTCATAATTCATTCCTTAGAAAGGCAAGTGAGCTGTTGGTTGGCTTTTTTTTTTTTTTTTTTTTTTTTTCTGCTGCCCTACTTTACTTCGGTATTTTACGGCTAGAAGTTACTGAGGCAGTCACCAGGACCAGGTGTCATTTGCTGGTATCGTAGGGCCCCCTACATCAAGCTTCAGGCTAGAGCACAAAACAGAAGCAAAACTTGTTGCTGTGCTGAATTGGTTTCTTCTTTTCTTAGGCAAGAGAGTCAATCACATCCATACTTCTCTGGGTAGACCTCTCTGACGTGTATAGTGCTATTGACACACCAATCTTTGCTTTGCTAGGCTGCCTTCTGAATCCAAATGTGGTTAGCCATATTGCACTGTGGATTGTGGTCCTGACCATGCTGGCTGTCAGTATGGGTAATGTCAGTGCAGAAATCTTTTCCAGGATGGGTTAAGTCTTGGACCCACATGAGAAGGGCCTGGCTCTTGACACTGGAGCTCTCTTCCAGGCTGCCAGACAGGGCACAGCATGACTAGGGGTGGCCTGACAAGGTCTGGAGGGCCATGGGGCCCATTGGAGTGACATGGTGGCCTCAATTCCTGACCATCCCCATTCCTCAGCCCCCAGCAACATGAACTGGGATGGGAGAGGGACAGTGACAGGAGTCAGCCACTGTCTAGCCATCCCCAGGCAGCCACAGGCCCAGGCCTGGCCAGGAAGGCAGCCCCCAGCTTGGGATGGATATGGGGTGGTGCCCAGCCCAGCAGAGACCAGGACAAGGCAGAAGGCAATGGGCAGGCTGAAAGGCAGCCCTAGGGCAGGGCACATCTCCCCACCCCTCGCCATGTGGTTTCCCAGTTCTGTCCTCTGGGTGCTGAGCTCAGGTCAGGGTGGCTGTACCCAGGCCTCAGGGAAACACTGGGAAAAGTGGGTTATGTCCAGGTTCTGGCAAGTATTGTAGTCGTTTACTTCCAATCCACGTACCTGCTTGCCTCTAATTTAGAAGTATGTTTATCAATTTGGGAATTGGTGTCTGAATAGTGTTGAGTATCTGGGTCTTAGTTCTGGCAGGAAATAATGCCTTTTATTTTTCAAAATCGGTTATAGTCTAAGGAAAAAAATAGTCTTTCAGTGCTCCTGAAGTCACATATCTCTCTGAAGTTTTTTGGTTTTTTTTTGGTCCCTGTCACTTGCATGTTGAATATTCTTCTCTTCTGTGAACTCCATTGGCATTAAAAAGATTTTTATTTAGAGATACACAGATTCCTTCTTCTTTTACCTTTGTGCATGTTGGTTTCTCCTCTTTAGAGTTTACCTTTGAATGTTAATGACTTTTATGAGGGCTGATATTCTTCTGTAGATTGGCTACCTGTTGGAAAGATGACTCCCTTTCAGTATACTGAAGCAATATTTTTCCTAATGGTAACAACTATTTCGACTTTATAGAAAATATTGGGCTTTTTTATAGTAAATGAAAATGGCAATTGTGTATTAATGATCTCTTTCAAAGACAGTCTCAGAGAATTGTGGAAGAAATGAACTTGTTTAATTCTCACCATCCGGTGCCTTCATATTGTCTTTATGAGTCTGGGTTTGTTTTTTAATACAGTAAGGCATTATTATAGCCGAAGTAAATATCAGTTAAAAAAAATCGTTTATGTAAAAACGTTATGAAAAGAAAACTATGGTAAACAGTAGATATGCAATATCATTTTTATCCTAACTTCTAGGTGAGTAAATTGGCAATAACTGCTACACTCCCGCCTACACTAATCATGGAATAACGACATCAAATTTATACATAAAATCCTGTTTTTCTGCCATAACAAAGCCTTCATTAAGATGTTCTCACCTTTTAGTCCTTTTAGTCCATTTTTTTTTTCTGTTCAAAAGTTAGCATTCAGCCAAGGAGAGGAATGAAGACAGAAAGGATTCTAGTATACCTTCTGCTGCCTCATCCCTGCACTTGTGTGTAACCTTCCAAGACCCTAGCTGTTGCCTCATTCACACTTTCAATTTCTGTAATTCATCAAATTTTAATTTGATAGTAGTATCACTGAGACATAGTGCCAACAGAAAGGAAACTGGCTAGTTTTCTCTGAAAACTGCCCTAATGCAGAAAGAATGTGCAAAAACCCTTTGGCTCCCCAAGTACAACTAAAACAAAAAAGTCCTGGAAGACCTAGAACTAGCCAGATAGACAGCTTCAATCCAACCAGGGGAAAAAAAAAAAAAAAAAAGTCCAGAAGTCATTCTCTGTTACCAAATAAAGCTCGCAGGAGGGCCTAGAGATAGGAGAAGACTAAAACTCAAAATAAACTTCTTGCAGGTCCATTACAGCAACTGATTTTCGTGTTCACATTTCTTTTTTTCCCTTCATTTTTTTTCAAGACAGAAATAGCTAGGTGAAAATGAAGTCCTTGTGCCTTTCCACTATTTTAAAGGCAAGGTGTTGGTTCTATTATTAATTTATTTATTTATTTTCAGGTGTTGTTCATCATTTCTTAATTGAGGCAAATATAAACAGTGATGAATTTTGCCAAGGAAAACTTTTTACTGACAAAAGTTCTCAGGATACAAAGAAATTTAAGAGTAGCACTCTAGTAATAAAGTAAAATGCTTGTTTCATTATAGTAAGCCTTGGAAAAAGAATATATAAATGGACCTCATTTAAATCATAATCATATGTAAAAAAAAAATAATAATACAGGCATATGAGCTACTCCATTAACAATTTGCTTACCTGTATGTCACATCATGGTAACTGGAGAGAAATGGTCAGTCCAATTATTCTGTAGTTACTAAGTTCTCTTTAATTTGGAAGATGAAATACAGGTCTGTGGCAAATTGGCTTGGTGATGTTTGGGAAAAAGGGAAGAAGCCAAAGCACTGGAAATACCTGGAGATTATGCTTTGTGTTGGAACAACACATGCATTCCACAACTACAGCATTTACTGTGGATCCCTTCTCCTAATGCACAATTTGAGATTTTTTTGACCCCTCTATTATGTATCTTGCACATGACTTGTATTTCCCTTATGCCAAGGTACATGAGACATCCCTCAGTATTAATAAAGAGAAGGCAATAGGACTGGATATGGTGCTTAACTTTACACCCGGGCACAGCTCCTTCTTTGAAATGACATATAATTTTTACTTTAATACGTATTTTGCTCTAGCAGTTTGATTATATAATATCTTTAACTTTTCTGTTCCAAGTGCTGTATTTGTAGAATTTGCTGGATACATTCTGTAAAGCTTTAATTTCTCTATTTGTGAATCTTAGAAAAGCGGCTCAGTCTAGGCTCATGTGAACTAAGTGGTATCTCCTTCACTGGTGAAAATTGACACAGCTAAAAGAACCTGTTGAAGCTTTATGATTTTTTTCAGCTTTGGACTCTGCTTTAAAGCTACTGGGTTAATTTTTTGAATTCAGCAAAAAACAGTGAGCTCTGCACAGTCACAGACAGAATATTAATGTTCCAGGTCTGTTCTTAGTACGCTTGAGAGCAAGAGGAAGTCTAAACATGCCAATCTTCACTAGCATGGCTGTGCTTTTCATGCTTCTCCTTCACAGTGATATATTGCAAGTTACAGTTAGGAGGCCAGCTTGGATTTTTACTCTAAAGTGAACCCAGAGAGAGCAGACGAAATTTAGGATACTTGTATAGACAGTACTGTTAAACTTTGGAGAAGTGTTTGCTCTTCCCCAAATCAAACCACTCTTTGACAACGGAGGATAAGAGTAAAGGCATAAATTTAAGATATACCACTTCTTTTTTCTTTTTTTCCCCCCTAAAATGTCGAGTTCTTAAAGCGTCTTTCCCTTCTGAAATGAGGACCTTTGTAATTAATAGGTTATTTTGCTGTATGTGTATATGCACCTACGCATATGCGCACGTGTGTATGTGTATACATCTGCAAAGTGCCCTTTCGTGGCATCAGTGCAGTGCTTCAAGGCATTAGAAAAGGATTTGAGTTTGCATTTATTTTATTTTTACATGGAGAGTAAGACAGCTTCTTTCAATAATAATGATTATTATTATGACAAATCAAAATGGGGAAAAATGTCAGGGACTACTGCTAGATTTAATTTCTGTTTTTTCAGCCGTGACCTTAATTTTCTGTCACATCTTTCTTTCTTCATTGAACTGTCACGAGTAGTATTTTTTCTGTTTTTAAGAAGCATGCTGAGGCTAAACACAGTTCCCTTCCTCTGCTTCTTTATCACGGTACAAAACCTACAATGGTGGCTAATCTTCTGTGTCAGTCTCTTTTTTCCTGTTTTTATGACAAAATTATCATTCACTTTCTTGGCTTGTCTTGGAATCCAGAGTAATGTCACTTGGGCCTCAGGGGCTGTTGAGCAGCAGCAGCAGGTATCAGCTGAGGAAGTCAAGGTAGCATTAGCAGTCGTGCCTGGCTTTATAATAGTAGCTTCCTCCTCCAGGATTTGTCAATTTTGATTTTGCAGTTCAGTCAGCAATGGCATGTGCTGTTTGCCTCCTGTCTGTTCAGCAAAATAAAGGGAATCATTTTGTCTTCCAGGTGACAAGACTGAAAAGGAAACCTCTGCAGCTGCTTTCATGATTTGATGTGCAAGCTGCATTTTTCTCCCCTAAGTCTGCGATGATCTTTTGTGTTTATGGCTATTAGGATTCTCTGGATAATTTAATAATTGGCAATTCCTACTCTAACTTGCTGCTTATTTTCAAAGCTGGTGTCCTCACTGAACTTTTCTGCTTTCTCTTCACTAGCTGTTAAGGAAAGTGAGAAGGGAAGAGAAGCAGGGGGAAGAGGGGAAGGACAAATCTCATTTCTGACTGCAGGGGAAAGTCAGTGAAGAAGAATGAGTTGGAGGATACAGATGATTTTCTTGAGAGCTCTGTTCCCACTAGAGAATACTCTAACCAAAGAAGGGAGGAGAAGGATAAAAAATAAAAAATAAATACTGCAGTAAACTCCTAAGGTAGTGTGCAGTGCCAGTATGTAAAGAAAGTAGTTGCTATCTGAACAAAAGCTGGAAAAGGAAATAGAGTCTCGTACTGAAATCTCTTCTGCCAAGCTGTGAATCTTAGAAGTGCTGAAGTATTTTTGCCTATTTGCTGCATGAAATGACACACCAGCGCAGCTTTGCTGTTAGTCACTGCCCCTATTTCGGAAAGCTTGCAACAAATGAGCTTAGTTACTCAGCTATGGGATTTCAGTCAGAGCTTGTTTTGAATTTTTCTTGTGCATACAGACCGCAAATGTGTGCCAAATACTTTTGGCTGATTGGAAGGTATTTCAAAGATGTGAACAGAGTTTGCATGACCTATAAGGAGCTGGGAGGTGGGGAGGTGTGGTTTTTTTTTTTTTTTTTTTTTTTTCAGTACTCACAATACTAATTAGCCACAAAACACTTGCCCCCAGAGAAAGCAAATTGTAATTTTAGTTCTGGGAATGTTTTCACATTTGCCAGCTCACACATTGTGCAGTGACTCATCAAGATGGATTGTGTTAGTCATTTGCTGCTTCAGCTAACAAATATGAGAAAACATGGATTATTTTAACAATGGTTAAATGAACACGTGTGAGCTTTTCTGTAGGAAGAAAAAAAAAGAGTTTTTAAAGTATGTTTTCATTTTCCTTTTGGAAAGACAGAATAAGACATATGTATATTATTCTATTGTATCAAAAAGATAAAATACCTATGTCAATATAAAGATCTCCGTACAATTTTTGCAGTTATGCCAAATAATCACTTTCTCAAAAAAATATTCTATATTTGCAATATAATCCATTCATTCTTATGCCTTTTTTTTCTCAAAACTTCTTGTTATTTATTGTTTAAATGTTATTTGTTAGAGGGAGATAATGTAATTGTCACTTGGTAGAATATTGCCAAAAATACCAGCACAAAGGTTGGGTATTGTCTATCTCTCCACATTATTAGAAGATGTATCCATAAACTTGTAATTATCTGCAGAATACATTTTCTATTTTGTTTACACTTTCGAATTTGAAGAAAAAAAAAGATAAACAAGAAAATTATGTATCTGATTAAATTTCATGAAGGAAAAACTTCAGTCCTTGGAAAAAGGCCATAGCTGAGTTCCAGGTTAACCTGGACAACATTGTGCTGTTAGGGAAATTGAAAGGAATTTCAATCAACCCATTGCTTGTATGGATTTGTGGCTGTTGCAAAAAAGCTTCATTTTTCCCAAGGAAGGTAAATTTCAATAGACCACCTGCATTTTGCTGTGAGAGATGTTTGGGAGATGTAAGATAATATAATAAAATTCTAATCTAAAATTCATGTGTAAATCTAGATAATTTCGCGGTAACTAAATGTCTTTCATTTTATAATGAATGAAAACATAATTTGGCCTTTTAAGTAGGAATGATACTTGATAAACCAATTCATCTCCAGAGCAACTCTGAATTATTCTGTGGTAGAATTAAGACTTCAGTGTTGGAAAATAACTAAATCCTGCCTGGCTCTAATACAGAAATCAGTATGGGAGGTATTTGACAGGTACCGACATAGATGTGTGTGTGAATCTGTCTGGAAAGCATCGTAATTTTCTGACCAAAGAAGTATAGGTCTGGTAGGGAGGTGTCCGCGGTGCTGAGAATTAATGAAAGAGTATGGTTATGATGTTCCCAGAGACTTCTGTAAAGTTTATTCCTAAGACAATCATGTTGACCCAAGAGTGTACATCTAGAGAACAAAATCTATACTGTTACAGCACACCCTATAAAAATGTAAATGCAGCTTGAAGCATGCTTTATTCATGACTTTTTCAAACTATTGAGACCTTAAAGGAACAAAGCTAAAAAGTTCCTGTTAAAAAAGCTAAAAGATAAAATATGTATTTAAAATAATAAATTATACATAAATGTGATTTATAATTTATTGTCTATGAAAGTTTTATCACAGAAACAAGGAGAATGGGATATATGTAAATATATAAAAGCAAAGTAAACACTTTCATAAGCTGGGTGAGGAGAAGAGAGTTAACTTGGATTTTTTAATGTAGCTGTAATCAAAGAGACACTCATAGAAAAGTGTCTTATAAGAATAGTAAAGCTCAGTATATTTTTCCATTAGAAACATATCTTTTCTGCATTGATAGTAAACCATTGTGTTTTCTCGCATTCAGTGATGGTGTTAATCCAATTCAGTAATGTTCTGTAGGGCAGACCAATGTGTACATCAGCTAGAATAGCCAATTCCCATGTTTATTGTAGTCAAGATAGGCAAGAACTCCCAATTTCACTGTGTGATTTTTATCATGTATCAACCTGAGTTACGTGTCATAGACTTGACAGAGCTGCATATTTAATAGCAAAGGATATCTGAGAATCAGAGGTCGTAAAAGAAGAAACACTTGAGGATTTCTAAACCAACCATACTAACCTGTGAGCAGGTTTACTGTACAGTACTAACGTAACTTAGTCTCATCCTCCGCTTTAATACAGTGAAAATGCAGGCTAGATGTAGATCTATTTAAATATATGTACATATGTATAATTAGGAATTTAATGGACTGTGTTGTTCCGATTCATTCAGGATTTGTTGTTAACTGCAAGAAATTGATTATAGCCATGACTCTACTGCACATTAATTTGGCAGTGGCTACCAAAAACACACTTAGCAAGCTTGTTAATAATGCTATCAACTTTATTCCAAGGAAATATTCTGATTCCTCTACTTTAAAACTGCCAGCCCCACACAGAAGGAAGGTAATGAATAAGAGTTTCCACTTGGAAATTTTACTGTGGATCTCTTGCCTGTTCAAGATTCAAGCAGAGACTGCCAGCTTTTTTATTCCGCACCATTCCAAGAATTTATTTTGGACCATGAACTTGGCTTTTGGGGTGAATGATATGATTTACTAAAATAATAATAATAATGCTTGGTGATTAGACTTGGAAGAAAAGAAAGAAAGAAATGATACTTGATGATTGTGTATTTAATATTTTTATGGGTTTATTTTAGACTGGAAGTTAAAGGATTGAATGCTTATTCTGCTGCATTGTAAAGATCAAGGTAACCCGTGTTTGTATTTTGAAAACAGAACACTGAATCAAAGAAAAAATAGTTTGAAAGGACCATTGTTTGTATCATCTAAAAATTTAATAGAGCTCTTCATTTAGTAAAGAGTTTATTAAAGAAAAACGGAGAAAAGTAATAAAGCATCAGGCTTCAAAGTAGTTATTTTTATGATCTCATAAGGTATTAGTGTCTGTAACAAAGCAAGCATCTTAATAAAATAACCTTAAAAAGAAGTCCGCTGCTAGTAAAGAGTATTTGGGTCTGGAAAAGTGGTAGATTGCAGCAGCACCGAGCAGAACAGGCAGACAACTGAAACTTTAGACTGCAGGAATACTAGAATTTTTAAGAATAGAGGTTATTGTGGTAACTAAACAGGAGGATCTTCAGAAATATTCAAGTATACATCCCTGAGAGCCATAGCTTGGTTACACAAAAGTCCTGGTCTTCTCCACTAGAGCATAACTTCCTAATCGTAGCAAATACCAGGTAAGTATTATATAGTGAGATGATCTCAGTGATTCTCTGATGCTTCCCTCATTCTCTTAATGCCACCAGAACAGTCCTTCTCTGTTTTTCATTATTTGTATTGTTTTTTTTTACTTGTTTCTTTTGCTGACCCAGAGGGAGACTGTTTAGTTTATGGCATGTGGGACAGCTTGGTTAATGCTGAACCATCAGTGAATCGATGAGCACTTTAAATATTTTATCTTTTTCAGTTTGCTGTGGAACAAAAAGAAAATCACTTAGCAACACCTATCTATGTGAAGCCAGTCCCTGAACATTCACTGGAATGTCTGCACTGTTTTTGTAACTTAGCCAGTTCTTTAGACAGTCTAGTCTTTTTTTAACCGTCTAATGCTTTCCCATTAGTGTTGCTATACAACCTCTTTCTTTGATGTGTTCCTCAGATGCCTGTCTCAGACTGTATTTAATTTCATTCTTTCTTTGAAAGGCTGTAATCTTGTTTCTCTTTACTCTGTTACAGCTGTGTAAATTTAAATTAATTTACTTTCTTCATAGATTTATGCAGCCATGAATAGAATCTCATCACTCTGAGATGTTCACTGTCAAATATTTCAGCATGGCAGCCAAAGAAAGTTGATGAATAGTAGGTAATTCTGGGCATCTGGCTATTTCATTTATGTTTGTAAATGGGAGTTGAGCTCTTTGTAAAACTTGCTGATCATAGATAGGACTAGCAGTACTGTCAGTGGATCAGGTACGCTTATCTTTTAAACTTTTTTTTTACTTTAACTATTAAAGATTAAGCTCTTTGGATAGTCTGGTCTTTGAGTAAGAATAGAAGTGTTAAGCACTTGAACTTTAGCTTCAGTGAAATCCTGTCTGAAGCATTTGTTTTCCACTAAAATATATTGCCATCGAGAGAGATGTTTTGCCAGGATCTTCATAACACACATTCTTCAATTTATTGTATATTTTATTACGGAATACTAAGGGAAAGAGCCTTTGTGTTGGGATTTATGCTAATAGTTCTCACTTTCTGGAAGCCCCCCGTCATCTTTGTCAAGAGGAAAGAAAGGTGATGGCTTTAAAAATCAGTCCATGGCTTAGGAAGAACCCAAGAATTACTGAGTCTTGACAGTTCTTTGTTGTGCAACAAATAAGTTTCCATTTCTTTAGCAAAAAAAAAAAAAAAAAAAAAGAAAAGAAAAGTCTCTTCTCTCTCTTAGGACTGTTAGTGGGTTTCTGGCTATTATTGTTACCATTTACCAATGTAATCATAGTTTGGGCTCTTAGTTGAAAGTCTTTGAGCCTTCAAATTGCTGACAGAACAACAGAGAGGAGGGAGATAATGGGGATTTTCCTTCTAGAATTTCTCTGTTTTAATCAGATTTAGTCTTTGGTGAAGTTAATACTTTCAGAAATGTGTAAGTGTCAAAGCTGGAAAGCCAAGTGATCCTAAGTAATAAGATAGAAGCATGACGGTTGTTCTTTCATCTTTACTTTGGTTGTACGTACGTGATAGGCCATTGTTTTTAAGGATGCGGTCACATTCACTTTTTTGCATACCCGCTTTTTCATTTAGTGTCTTGATAATTTTGCTATCAGTTCTGTTATGATATCAGTATGATTCACACTCAATACTGTATGCAAAGTCTACATGAAACAGCATCTTATTTTTCTTCTGTCACTTCTATAACACTCAATACAAAATGCAAGTGCTTCAAACACATGGCACTTAACAATTCTGGGGTACTTAGGGAAGTGATGCATAGACTGTCTAAGGAGCTACCTATTACCTGGGGGACCTAGGGCTTGCATTTTCACAATCCTTTTCTATTTGCATTCTGAAAGCAAGCATCCTGTTGGTTTTAGCTGTAGTTGCTTCTAACAAATTGCATCACAGTGACCCAAAGTTCAAGAACAAGCACTGCATACAGTTCGTTAACAACTGTGAAAAAATGTTTCATTTTAATTGACTTGCCCAGCATTGCATACACAATTTGGAGGAGAGTTTGGAGCAGTATTCAGTACTACAAGAGATGATTCAATTGATTTAACAGTGCTACTAGCCTTTTTCACACCATCTTGCTCAGCTTCCACTGCTGCAGTGAACAATGCAGAGGACATGTAGAAAGGAACTGAATTCAGTTACGCATCATCCGACAGATGCATGGATGATATACATACAACTAGAAGCTGTATGTAAATGCCTATTCAGAAACAGAACATCAATCACTGAATCATCTAGGTTGGAAGAGACCTTCAAGGTTATCAAGTCCAACCATCAACCTCACCTATTGTGTCCTATCACCAAACCATGTCCCTTAGGTTGATGTCTCTTAAATACCTCCAGGAATGGGGACTCCACCACTTCCCTGGGCAGCCCATTCCAATATTTGATCATCTTCTCCATGAAGAAACTCTTCATAACATCCACTCCAAACCTACCCTGATGCAACTTGAGACTGTTTCCTCTCAAAACAGTCACAGGTCACAGTAGTCCTTGCTTTTCCTAATTTTGCATTCCTTGATGTTGCTACCATTGCTTTCTTTTATGTTTTAGTAGTTTATCTTTCTTTTAAATATATTCTATCCATCTATATTTTTTTTCATATTTGTTTTTATGTTGCTAATTCTTTTGTTATGTTCAAGCTACCTTTTTTCACAGATTGGCATCACTTAATGAAGCACATTTGGGGCTAGAATTTTGCTGATGGTATCCTAATTCTGTACCACATTTCACAGAGTCCTGCTAAATTTGCATATTTTGTTTTCTTACCATAACTCTACTTCTTTTTTACATTTCTTTGGATAATTTTTCTGTCTTGCTGATTATTGTTCCTAGTAGTTTGTCATTCCTATCTGCATTTATGCTTTTTGCTATGCTCCTACTCTTTCTTTCGAAAAAAAAATAAATACTTAAGAAGCAGCTAATTCAAATGTATTTGTTTGTGCATATGCTTTTCCATAAATTTATCTGCTTCCTGGCACTATACTTGAATATATCAACTGTCTAGTAATCACTGCATTGTTTTGGTCACTTTTATTTAGCGTTTGCATTCCTAGGTAGTTAGCTTTAATGACTTCTGACAGTCTCCCATTTTCATTCTATTCCTTCTTCTACCATCTTTTTGATGTTTTGGAGTTGTTTGGGTTGTTTCATATTACTACTTGTAGTCTTTTTTGGGGGGTGTAAGGTGTGGAGAGGGGATTGGAGTTCCTGATGTTAGGCTTCTAGATTATATTTGTATTTTTAGCTTCAGGATTGCCACTGTTGCTATTATGATATTCTTACATCCATGTCTATTGTTTCAACAAGCAGAGATATACAAAGTGTTCCTTTCTGTTGCACTGTTTTCTTCTTGCACTATTTTTTTCTTGTTGTTGGTAGTAATTGCTGCTTCAGGTTGAGAACATAATGTTCAGATGAGAACATAACGTTATGGCTCGTGCTGCTGGAATAAGGACCTACCTCCAGAGTGCATTAGTCTTCCGCAGTTATGATTTTTCTTCCAAACTCTACATCTTACAACCTTCATTTGGAATCTTGAATAATATCCATCTAATAAGGATACTTTTATGTTTCACTTCTTTTACTGAACAACCCAAAGTGGAACAGCTTTCCTGTAAGATAGAGGACTTTTTCTATTTTATGTACTGAACACAGGTTTTGCCAGAGAGTATGGTATACTGATGAAAACAATAGAAATGTAATAAAGAAATTTAACTGAACATAGAGTATCTAAAATATGGGCTTAAAGCAGAAGCCTTTTCTTTTTACATCAATTTTTAAAGTTTTGAAGTAAATATTTTTGTATTGAAAGAAGATGAATGATGTTTCTCAGGGATTTCTTTTTTTTTTTTTTTTTCATTTAACACCTTGCCACCCACCCCACCCTCATTACCAAAATTTTGGATTTCTGGGTTATCTTCTTTGTAAGCATATCATCTTCTAAATCTCCAGTTAGGTGACCTTTGCCACGCTATCATCAATATCGTATTATCCCCATTAATATATTTTTTCTTTTATTTTATCAGACGTGTTTGGATGGTTTAACCAAACTAAGTTGTTTTCAGAATTACAAATCCAACTCTATATTTAGTTTACTAATAAATAAAGCTACTACATGATACTATCCTCTTTAGAGTCTGCCTGCAAGGCTCTTTCTGAAAAGCTAATCGTTTGGACTAACGTCGAGTAAAAGACTAGCTTATGATCACAAACGTGTCCCATAGGAACTTTGTTACCTGTATTGGAGCACTTCATAAACTGTGGTTCAAGAACATACATTTAAATGTGCACATATTAAGGCTTGTTCTCATCTCATTTACGCTGGTATAAATCACATTGAAATTACTGGAATTACGTTGCTCTTATGGCATCGTACTGAGAGCAGAAGAAGGCTGATTAAATTTGAGTTAATTGACATTAATTGTCAGTAAGAACTTGAAGAGGATAAAGTTTTTAATAAAGCATTAAATAGACAGATGATCTGTCTATGCTGACCAAAGGCATTTCCTTATCATAAGTAACCTGCTGCCTTATTATTCGTGTCCCGTCTGAAGTCATCTTGCCAGTCCTGGACTATATGGAATCCTAGGTTACCTTTATAGCAAGTCTGTCATTATTGCTAGATTTTCTTTCCCATGCTCAAATAGCTTTCCTCTTGGTGACCTACCTCTCCAGTGACAGGGCTAATTCAATATGAAACCTGCAGGAATATTTCTTTCTCATTTCTGCAGCTGCACTCCCTTGCTGCACAATCTGAGCATCTTCTGAACATAGTATTCTTCTAGTCCATATGCCTTTCTTGAATTGCAAATCTCTATTTTCCAGGCTACACTTGCACACTTATTTGAATTCTTTCTTAAAGAAAATCACGGCTTTGCTGCAGCACACAGTCTGCTGCATTTCCTTGCTCTAGTAGATGTTATGGTATTGTATTTAGCTGCTATTTACTATTTATGTGGTGTGTATGTAGTGCATAAAGTCTTCAAGAGGAGGCAGTGTCCATGCGTGTATAATACATGTACATGTGCATACACCTTCATGTCTTTCTGGAAATTATAGACACACAATAACTGTACATATATATTACATATTACAGACAGAGAGTATGTATGGTATATTTATCATCCAATATTATACATCCAATGTATGTGTGTATATATTTTGATTCAGTACTGCTATCTGGTGTTGCTGGCTTAATAGAGCACTGATGAACTCCAGGTAGGAGGTATGTGTCTCACCACTTTGTCCAGTCAATGAAAATCAGAAGTTTTCTTGTCCTTCATGTGGAATTTTGTAGGAACTCTATACAGGTGGCAGTTGAAAACAAAAACAAAAAAGTGTTCTGGAAGCAGTCCACCCCAAATCCTGTAATGCTGTGGTGTTGGTATTCCTAATTATGTAGAGTACGGGTAGCCAACAAAGGCCAACTCTCTACAGGATCGGACTAGACTAGATACTTAGACTACCAAATATTGAGTCCTACGCAGTATTCAAAAGTGGTGAAAACATTTATTTTCAATTTAAGTTTAAATTAGAACTCAGGTGTTGAAGATATAATAATATGCAATTAATCATGGATTAAATACTTGATTGCAATTTGCAATAATTTAAATACCTCAGTCCTTGTTCATGACCACTTATTAGGGATTTAGATGTGTGTATACAAATTATACCCACTTCCTTCATAATTTTTAATAGCTCCGTCTCCCCAGTGGTAGCCAGTGCATGCAAACTAGCGCTTAACATAGTTGCTTAGTGTTCTGAGCATTTTTCATGCTGGATTTGTTGGGCTAATAGTGATATTACTTAGATATGTGAAAATCTAGAGATGGCAGAAAGGGAATAAGAAAGCATTCAACAATGGCTTCATATTTATTCTCCAGTATTAATATGTATCTTATTTTTCTCAATTAGAATCAAATCATTGAGTTCCCAACAAGAAGCTTTTAAAGCAAAGTTTGTCACAAAGCAGATTTTTGCTTTAGTTTAATGACAAACGTGCATTAAATTTAAATCCCAAAAAAGATGACTAATAAAGAAGTCCTGATACATACATGCATACCTGCAGTGGCATGAATGTATTGCCATAATAATAAAATCCCACAGCTTTCTTAATTAGTGAATGGTCATTCTAATTCATTGAGTTATTCTCAGAGGATTGTTGCTAACAGGAAGCACAAAAATAGGGACCTGCAGAAAGTGCATATTTCTTTTTCACATTCAGTTCCTGATTTCTGAATATTTTACTATTCAGAAACATTGAAGCAATTTCCACCTGGTGAGGTTTTTAGCTCCATCCTCTGCAAAATCGGTATTGAGCAGCCAGGTAGTAAGAAGTGTCAGTAATTTACATTATTATTATGTGCCAAATAATGCTACACCAAACAGGGGAAACAAAGCTCTGTAAAAGCAGAGAGGTGGGTAGTGCAGGTTGTTAAGAAGCATTGATTCTCTTGGATCTTGGATACGCATCACATTCTTGCTATTTTCACTATTGTTTTCCCTATTGTCAGCCTTCCCAGCCTTTCTGCACATTTTCCCTGTCACTTATTCTCCAGAAAATATATCACGCTTAATAGTATCTCATCTGAAGTGTAACTCTTCATGTTCTTCATAGACCTCTCCAGGCTGTCTGCACTTTACCAGCTTAAGGGCTACTTCCTGGTGAACAGTCAGCTCATCAGACATTAATTTTTGCAAATCTATGGAGAGAAGATTTTGGGATATGCAGTTTGCTATGCAGTTGTGGGAACAACAACATCTCCAGGTACATGGCCCTGCTGTGTATTTGTTGAAGAGGCATCCAGTACTGTGAATGAGTCAAGTCTTTGATTAGTAGCACCTGCAGGCTGAGGCCACAAACCTCAGATCCTGCACCGTCTCTGTAGGGTCCCTGCCGACATGAAGCTTGAGGTATTCCCCTAACTACTTGAAAATGAAGCTGTCTTCATTCATGGGTGTGATCTCATTGCTCTGAAGGAGACCTGGCCTGCTAGGAGGTGGGAACCTGGCTGGGAAGCTTCCCAGGCTGCTACCACTGTCACTGCCAATCAACAGAGAAAGACAGATGTCCTTGAGTGATTCCCCCCCCCAGCACATTTAAAAACATACACAGCGGTTGCATTTTTATTTTTTTTTTAAAGAATGTTTCTTAAGACTCAGATCTGAGAAGCCCATGCCTCAGCCTGTAAAGTAGTGCTGACCGTGTCTCCTATTAGTGTATAGGAATTTAAGGCCAGCTCAATCACTGCGATGAAAGGTGTTTATTCACTAGGGAGTGATTGACTCTGGTTAAGGCCAAAGGCTCTGAAACGCATTTCCACAGTTCTTTTTCCCTTTTAGGAAAATAGCATTAAAAGACCTCTGACAACAACAGCAGTACAAGGGAAAAAGAAAAGAAAGAAAGAAAGAAAAAACATAAATACATAAGCTAAACATGAAATGTTTCAGGATAATACCTTTGAAATTCTAGCTGCCTTATGGTGTCACACTCTGAGGCGCACCTGGAAAGAATCATAAATTATTTGTTTCTGAACTGATTCTGGGAACAGTCTGCTTATTATTTATTGTTTTCATGGTTAGACTGCTGTTCAATGGAAAAGATAAAAAAAAAAAAAAAAAGGACTTTCTGTCCTTTTCATGGACTTAACTGTTGAGCAGTGTGGCCTCTAAAATGTGGAAGAGATCATTGTAATCAGGACAGCAAACTACAACATCAGTTTGTTTATCCCTGTCTCAGAGCAGGTGGGGATTTTTGGGTTGGTTTTGTGCTTTTGTTTTTGGATGGCATGCTGGTGTGCTGGGAAGGGAGAGAGGGAAGGAGTTGGGGAGGGAGAAATAGATCTGGTTGATATTATGAAGGGCTTAATTACAAATTAATGAAGTTCTCAATCATAAACTCTTTCCGATGAAAGTTTGTTCTCCTTCTTCCATCTTTTCCTACAAAAAACCTGCTGTGGTTTGGTTGCCAAAGAGCAGAATCAATCTACGTTTGCCAGCGCCCCATTATTTACTTCAGCATTTTTCTGATGTTCTTCCCAATTTGTTCCTATTGCTACTTACGGAGGAAATTTCTATTCAGTCATTGAAAATGATTGGTAGGATAGTTTCTTGAAAAAGGCCTTTCATACTTAGAACCAGGCCATTTGCTGATACATTGTTGTGATACTTGAATATATCTTACGTTTATTGATGGAATCTCTTTACTACCCAGAAAAAAATGTTTGATATGTCCAGGATTTAGAATGGCAGAAAAAATATTTGTCTCAGATATGTCTGGGATTTAGAATGCCATTTCCTATGAAGAATGATCTCGTCTAAGGCTGTGACATGGAAGGAAAACTGTATTTAAATTCTAATATTGTTGTTTTGTTTTTTTTTAAAAAAAAAAAGTTTGAAAACAGCATGACATAATGTATACCAGGATATCTCCAGCTGCCATGTGCACCTGCAGCTTCTGAAATAGATCACCAAAAGGATAAAAATTACAGCAGTGCTCTTACGTTCATGCAAAAATAAAGCGATTATTTTGTGGAAATGATAGCTAGATTTTCTTCCTCTATCCGTGATTATTTTGATTTTTTTATCTAACACCTTTTCAGGCAGTGATAAATTTGGAAAGATCCAGACATGAGACTTGAGCATCCAGAAAATGCAGATGAAAGGAAAATCAAAATATGCAGTATTTTGGTTTAGTTCCTTTAATTCTATAAGGATGCAAAGGAAGAGCACAAAATTAAGGATGTGCTGTGAGCTAAGGAGGAGTCTCACCTTTTGGAGAGTTTTCTAGACAAATGACAAAGCAGGATTGGCAGCTCATGTAAGCTCTGTTCATTAGGGTTTTAACAGGTCCCAAAATCTGAAAGTTCTTGTGCTGGCACAAGCATTTGTGGAAATGAGAGCACCCTGATTCAAGAACTTGATCTTCAGCTCCTCTAGGCTTTCTTAGGATTTTCTCATAACTCTAAAGAGGTTTAGGATCTTCCAGATGAAGAACAATTGCAACTCTGAGCCAGGGTACATCGTATGTTAGACTCTACCACAAGAAGTTAAGAGGGTGACCAACAGGAGAAAGCATTGAGACTGTTAATAAGTTTGTTTTAACTTTCTTTTGTTGTTGTTTTCCCTCTGCTGTACCTGACTTTATACCTTTAACTTAGTCTTATACTTTTAGAAGATTTGTTGGTAGAAAGCTAGCCTGACTGTTTGATGTCTTGGATACCCTCACTATACTGGTCAGTCTAAAGGGCTGGCATTTTTGTTTATGATTTTGGCTGTTGTCTGAGTGGGCATGAAGAAGCCATGTTTATGCAGAAAGGTTTGTTTAAAGTAACAAACAAAATTCAGCTGCAAAACAAGGTTCCAGTCAGTATAAACAGAAAAACATAGATCTATTCTTGCAAAACCAGAAGCCTCCAGCCAAAGGCAGCAATAGTATTAATCATTGTAATTTTCCTCAAAAATTGGACACACTTTCTTGTTTTGAAACTCAGTTAAATGTAGTTAATATAATAAATCCTGTCATAAATCATAACCACGAAAGCAGCATGGTTATTTTCAATTAATTACTTGTTTAAAATTTTTCAGGAGAATGGTATGAGTCTATGTGGCATTTCTGATGTCTGTTTCAAGTTACTGGAAATATGGAGTAGAAATATCAAGCTGGGCAAAAAACTCTTTTTCTCATTATAGCCGGAAGGGTAAAGTCTACAGCACAGTAAAAAAACACTTCCTAAAGGATGACTTTTCTAGACAGAGAAGCAAAATGTGTGAATCATTGAGAAAAGGCAGACTTGCTGTTAAAGTCAGGGCTATACAAGGGCAAGACTTTGGCTGTGCAGGAGTCTTTCCAGGCAATGTGCTATGGGCATAGGTTTTGTGTAGTTTTTTGTTAGAGGAAATCATGGTAGGATAGATTTGGAGGAATGTCATCAGAGGATATTTGATTGAATTTTCCTGTATGTTCTCTTTTCCATAAAAATGATTTTTTACATGGTGGTTTAATGGTTTTTATCTCATACATGCTATAGACTGTTCGGTACAGTCCCTTACTCTATTTGACTGGTTCTTACTCAGGTAAAAAATGGAGTTAATCTTTCCACGTTTTGCTATTATGATCTCTTCTTCCCAGAATACACTCTTCGAATCAGGATTTCACCTTCGCGTTTGCCTGTAATCAAACCCGAAAGAGAGTAGAAATGATTCACATTTGTTTTGTGAATTGGGCTAGACAGCAGGTTGTCATTCAGAGCAGCTCTGAAATCACCTCTAATCCATACAGCAAGTTTTGTAGCAGTTTGCCTTAGAAGAGCTCAGGGTCCAGGCAGGACAGCGGGGCACTGTAATGCAGCAGGGCTTTGCTGACCCTGAGACACCAGGGATGCTGTTAAACCCCATGGCAATAATGAAGAACCAGCACCAGGCATACAGGGCACATTGGCATTTGGTTCTGAACTGGAATCAAAAATGTGTTCTTACTCCTGCACAGATCCTTCAGCATTGTTACCAGACATGAATTGCTCACTGCTTTAAGATGCACAGACTTTCTTTGTCCATAGTAGGCCATTTGACTAGTGGGAATGAAGGATTCTAGCACAATGGTAGATTTGGTCTGTAGGCATGTTAAATGCTAGGTATAATTTAGAAGGATCCATTGTTCTCAGGTTGATTTCAACTATTTTCTAGAATAATTCTTCTTGGAGTTGAGTATTCTGCAGTGTCTTTAATGACTTTATCTGCCTTTACATATTTAGTTAGCTTGTAGAGAAATCTATGCCTTTTATATTAGTCAAATCATTTAGAAAGTGCACACTTGAAAAGTGGAAATCATTTAAAATGTGAAGGACAGATTTTTGTTGGTATAAATAAAGTCCCTGGAGGTATGTGAATTTATAACTCTCACTATTCCACATTGGATGTACAGTGAAGTGTTGAATAGATTCTGTATTGTTTGAAATGTTGTTGTGTGGAGAAAATAAACTATTGGTAGATGAATGATACAGGATGTGGGACTCTTAAGTGTTTGTGTAAGCCATATGTGACAATCTTTCTTTCTGTTTTTTCTTCCTTTCCTTCCCTTTTTCTTTTTTTTTTTTTTTAATAATGATTTTCAATTGGCATGTGTGTTGTCAAGACAGTAAAGTTCCCCTCGTTGGGTAACCTGGGAATACCTTGCTTTTTTGAAAGACAGAGGCTTCTGTCTTCCAGCTCCCTGTAGTTTCAGTCACAAGTAAAGAGGAGTAAGGGTCCACAACTCTTCATGCTCACGAGGCAGGGAGTCCAGTCAGTGCCCAGACTTTGCCCGTGCAGAAGACACTAGCTGAGAAATCTGAATTCTGGAGTCTGCAAGTAGCCTGAGCTGTTGTCTTTCAGAAAGGAGCTCAGGAAAAGGTGGTTGCAGGCAGCAACTACTTTCACAGATTTTGTATCTTTGAGAGGTTTACCAAGCAACTGCAGGAATCTCTGCATGCCTGCCACATTTACTGGATTTTGAATGTCAGGTGTTGGCTGCTGTAATTATAATTTTCACTTTCTGTCTCCCTAGATTTCTTTCTTTGCATTGGATCTCAGAGTGGTCCACATGAAATTGAATACAATACCCTCAACACTAACAAACCTCATAAAATCTCCAGCTCCTTTCATTTAGGCTTAAAAGCTTCTCTATCACAGTTCCGATTTTAATTTTTGTTTACTGTGTCATCACTTTTCTAGAGAGATTTAGAGAGAGTGGAAGTGGAAGAATGGATTTGGGTGGAGTTGTTTCCGGATTTCGTTTTGTTTCAATATTTGGAGGGATGAGGAAAGGGATCTTACTGAAAATAAACAGAATTTGCAAATGAGACAGGGAGACTTTATTTTCAAAGAGTATCTTCATATACCTCTTTCTGAATTAGAGGTGTAAAATGTAATTGTTGTATTTATCAAGAATGCAAATCTTGCTTATTACTCCTTAAACCCACAACGAATATATTCAATATAAGAAGGCATTACTGCACACTGTATACTGTTAGTTCTGTGTGAGTTTTTCAAGACACAATATTCAATTTCTGTAGCATCATTGTGTTTTGGAGATCATATTTTATAGACAGATTCCGTAATATTCAAAGTAAATTAGAAGAGTAAATTACACTGTATTATGACAGTTAAGGAACTCCATGGTATATGCTTTTGACGTGACTGTGTATTTGAAGTTCAAATGTTCGTAAGGTAAGTATTAATCCATATTATTCCTGCTTTCATGCCTGGCATTTAAAATGTCAAATATGAACCTAATTCTATTGTGATAAGTACAGGCTTTGAGTAGCATTAAGTTAACACACTGTAACAAAAACACAAGCCACTCAGTGTATAAAAACAATAATTTTCTGAAGACATAAGTAAACTGATGTGTTAAAAGGTGTTGACTGATGATAGAGTTTTACTTTTAGGATGATTTCTTCAATATTATTACTGTTCATCTTGTGTTTCCTTTCACTGCTGCAGTAGTATATGTATTTCTCTAATCAGAAATGCCCATTAAGGAAGACACAGCCACCACTGGGCAACAAATCACAGAGTTACAGTGATACTGCTGTTGTCATAATATATTAATTTATGTAGTAAGCACTTAATGAAAGACAGAATATAGTCTCTGATACAGGGGATCTTGTAGACGATCTAAAGGAAGAGCAACAGAATATGTCAGGGACATGTGATATGGGTTATATTTAGTTCTTTGTCTTACCAATTTTTTTCAAGAACAATAAACAGCTGTACTTATGTGTAACTGAACTGTATTCTGTTGTGTATCAATGCCCTTGATTATTTCTTGATGCTGTATTGATCCTCATAAGTTGCATGACCTACTTATTTATACGATTATATCTATCTACCCATGTACCTGGAATTTCTAATCTTCAGAAATGTTTTCAGACGTGAAAGTGAAAATCAGAAAGGTAAGCCACTGCTTAGATCCTTCAAAATGATCACCTGAAAATTCCTTGGAAACCACCAAAATGTTTTCTAGTAGCAGAATATTTATTTTCATATTATACAAAATTTGAAGTGTGGAGGTTATATTTTAGGATTAGTACATTGCAATTAATATTATATCAAAGCAAATAAAGAACAAAGCAATTTATTTTTTTTCGAACTATTAACAAATGTTTCACCTTCCCCCAGACATACCTATGCTATGAATCTATTTTTCTTTAATAGAAAACATTTTCTTTGTTGAAAGGTATTTTGATCAGCTCCCCACAAAATTCCGTCAGACATCTCTGATCTCTCATTGCTTTGATGACCATTTTGATGTAATATTGAAACCTGAAGATTATTTTAATTTGAAAAATGACATTTTTTTTCTAAAACTCCCCTCCTCCTTCCCAAAATAAACCCACCAGAGCTCAGGTCCTGATTCTTATTTGTCTCCATCTTTTTTAATTATGCTTAAAATAGATGTTGTTAAGTCAGAAAAGCAGTATTCTACATGCACTTTACACTAGTATAACATCAACCATCTATTTGCGAAGAAAATTTTAATGAGGTTGAGACATCCAGGGGACTGTCAACCCTCCTCTTACATTCTCCTCCATCCAAGATCTCAATTACTGAGTGTTTTTCTACTTGCCTTTTTCTCCTGTCTGATGTGTGTAATCCTTAGCTCTGTTGATGGCTTGTTATCTGATCCAGTCTTCTGAATATCATAAAAGCCTTTCCAATGATTCTGATGGCTTTTAGTTTTTGTTGCTGTGAAACTTCCTTTGTTTGTCATTCGGTTATACGTCATACTCTCTGGGATAAAACGGGTAAGTTCAACGGATTCAAAATCATCAAATGTGACTGTAATCAATTGATATAAATTATAGTAAAACTTTTTCACCTTTTTTTGTGATACTAGATTAAGAAGACAGTAGAGTAGCAAAGGAAAGTATCCAGAAGTCAATATTAGATTGTATATGCAAGCCTTTTCTTTTCTTTTTGTAAAGATGAATTCTTAAGAACTGAGGCCTGGAAGAAGACAGTTTGTAATGTATTAGGAAAAAACAAATCTGATTTTGGCTTTTGCTTCTGTAGATTGTGTACAATTTTATTTTTTTTAGGTTCAGTCCAGCAGACAAATGACAGTAAAGCGACACAGATCTGCTTCTTGAGGTCAGCCGATCAGATGAAAATTCAATTTAGGGATTCAAGAGGCACATCTAATCCTAAACACCATCTCCTAGATCAACTCAAATTATAACTTCTTTATAGACTATAGAAGTGAACAGCAGTGAGCAGAAGTACAAGTTAAAAAAACAAACAAACAACCAAACAGACAAAAAAGGGAGAGTTAAGGTTTTCCCCTGCTATTGGAGAACTGTGAGTTTCTGATGTAGAAGAGACTGTTCATCTTCTGTATTTTATTTTATTTTATTTTATTGAGTGCTTACCATGCTGCTTGGAGTTTCAGCTTTCTTACTCTTCCAGAGAAGCAGATTCTCCCTTCTCTGATAATTATGTTTATGAATGTCTGCACTAGTTTATTGGACAGTTCAAGGCCTTTTCTTGCAGACTTTTTTTTTCCTTTGGGAAAGGTCAGGTTCTTGGTGGAAGCACAGAAGCTATCCCTGTTATCTAGGAGGATTCTCCAATAGACTGCTGTTTAACAGAGCTTAAATGTTTGTTAATACACATCTGTGTGTATTTAAACAGAGAAAATCTATAGAAAATGTATGAAAAAGAGGAAGAGATATTGAATTGTTTCTGTTTTACGGTAAGCAGTTGTTTTATATATTCATTTAGATGAGTTGAATACATCAGTCTGAATTGGAAAGTCAATTTTCTAATACTTATCTTGACCTTTCCTATTCTAGCCAGGTTTGATATTTTTCTAATTTTTTTTTTCCAAAGGAAAAACTATTTCCACACAAGTGAGAGCACCTCCTACAAAACAGCACACATTTAAATAAGCAGAAAAGCTCTGCTATTCTGTGGCCTGTTACCAAATTAGCAGACTCTATCTGTACTTAACTTTAGTTTTACCTGCCAATTCTGTCTGTGTGTTCAGAATTCATCTATTTTGCGTGTAATCAAATCGTAGGTCAAAATGCATTAAGTATTAGTCTAATGCTTGAGCGATTGCAGTCCTCAGTCTTTCTTTTTTTTTTCTCCTTTGTTTTTTAATAAAGGCATGCAGCCTTTAAAACAACAAGAAAACAAACACTGCCTGAACATCCAGAATCCTAGTAATTAATTAAAGAAACATACAGCAGAGCAGTTACAATGCACCTGTGCCACACATGTGGCCTTGGTGTATTGCGTATTTTTTTAAAACAATTACACAGTTAATTCTTAACAAAACAGCAGACATCTGGTCCACTCTGAACAAAGCATCATAGAAAATTGCCAGATTGAAATGGACGGCCTAGTCCATTATGCTACATTCGGAGGTAATCTAGACCTGTTTCTTCAAGAGTAGACAAATGTGATCTCTAGTGTGCTATGGCAAATGAACAACTGCTCTACTCCCTGCTCTTTCCACAACTACTGTTAGAAAATTAATTTACACTGTGGCTTACATAATAATTAGAAGTAGTTGAACACTTTCAAAATATTTCCCTTTGTAATATTTGTGTGTTATTTATAAGAATCAGTCCTTTTTGAAAATGTTGTAACTGTATGTGGTGGTATGAACATCATACTTGAACAAACCTCAGCTTACGGGTTTGTGATATATTCTGCTCATTTTAGTCAAAATTTGATTGCTTGCTGTGGACTATTGGGCTTTAGGTAGTTACAGGAATGAGAGATGGTACAACCAAATATACCATTGTCAGCATAGAAGTACTGTGATATTAAGGCTAGACAGGTACTCTGGAGACCTTGACCACAGTAAGGCTTGTTCAGGTGAGGGTATTTACCAGGTATTACATGATAAACCCAATTTGAGAATGTTTCTTGCAAGACATGAGATTTCTAGTGGGATAATTTTCATGGAAAATTATTTTGCTTCATTTATTTCCTTTCCTTTCCATCTCATATATATAAATGATTCGTTTAAAAATATCAAAAATTACAGAGAAACGTAAAGCTTTTCAACATATGTTGTCTCCTCTTCGGTAACTTCACTGATGTTGAAATAAAGAAAATGCAATTGATATATTTGCTCACTTTTGGTTCCCTATGCTTACGTTGACACACCAATACTTTCATCCAGTTTTTTTTCAACCCTTCTGAAAACGTGGAAACTAAGTAATTTCCTTACTAGCTCATTGTATCATCCTGTCTTCTATATTTATTGTTCTACGGTATAAGATCTCCCCTGAAGGATTATTATGTAAAAATGTAAAGTTCTGATTCATCTTCAGCTTGCTTACTTGTGGTTTCAGCTTCCTCCATTAAGAGTAGTTTACATTTTTCATTGGTAGAATTTTGACTCAGATACTGATTTGATGTGCTCCTTCTATGGAGAAAGAGAATATGAAAATATCTTCCTGCAGATTGTTAGATTGGATTGGCCATTTACCACTTAATGTTGAAAAAGAAATAAAAAGAAGAACTGGAAACTGGAATATTTTCATTCATTGATTAAAGGTTTGAAAGGCACAGTAAAGAAAAAAATGTTAGCTCAGTATACTATAGTGTACGTACAGTACATTCTAACAAACAGCTAATGTTATCCAAGATCAGACATAGTTAATCTAATTTTCTGTAAATTGCAGAGTAAAATATGTGTGTATCTATATAAGCCTGTAAAATACGTGTGTTGTCAAAGTCCATATAGATTTTGCTCTTATTTTCAAAGTAATTGAGCTTTAGCTGCAGCAGGCAATTTGGGGGCTTTATGTGGAAGTCTGTGAAAAGGAGAAAAAAGGTTATATATATATATTAAAAAAAAAAAAAGTATTAATAAAGTACTACCAATGCAGAGTACTAGTCTCATCACACCACATGCATCCTTCTAGTCTGTGCATTATTCAACATAATGGAAAAAGACCAAAAGAATAATAACGGGGGAGAGATGCAGCCTGCAGCTGATGGCAGATAGCCATGGGTGACAAGAGTACAGTTCACTCACCAGTGTCATTGAGGGAAGGAGCAAAAGTGAAACCTTGGTATGGAGCTAATTGTCAAAGAAAGGAAAAGTTTCTGTTAATGTAGAACTAAATACCTAGCCTCAATTTCTGAAATTGCTGTTTAATAGAAATGCACTTAAATATGCATTGATGTGTCACTGAAAGAATTTTCAGGCTCTCATTATGACATCTTTCCTTTCCCCATTCCTTATGTAACTGGGACTAGAGCTATGCTGAATGTTTTTGAACTGAAGTCTCCCAGAAGGTCTGGTGACTTCTGCTTCCAAAAGCAAGGGCAAATTATAAAGAATGGCCTCAGATCAAACAGATTTCTTCCCTACAATATCCTTAGATAATGACTAGGGGCTTCAGTGGCCCTGTGAAGTTGTCCCAGTCTGACAACTGAAAAATTAGGTTCATAATTAATATTCCTTGCTCAGAATCTTTTTTTCTTTCCCTTGGGCCTCACAAAGGTTGAATTTTTTTTTCCTCTGTTTTATATGTCCGTCTTTGTATTACTGATTTCTGCTGTGCATCAAGATCAGGTCTCCAGCCATGTAGTGACAGCATGGTTCTTTGACACTAGTTGCACTGGTGCAACTCAAGCCATAGGTTCTTCCTCCTCCATTTTTTTTGGCACCATCACAATTCTTTCCATGCAATTCCATTCCTTTTACCCTCTTTCCAGTCAGTTTCAGCTAAGCCTGGTGCAAAAAGTGAAAGTAATATTTTCCTTGTGAACATTTCTTCTCTATTATATTTGCTTTAAATCAGATTCAGCATGACAGCCTTTTTCTGTATTCCAGCTCAAACTGTAAAGTTCATCTAATTGAAAACAAAGTTAATGATAGACAACTGAAGTCTACAATATTTCACTGAAAGCTGAAATCATTTATTATTGCTAATATAGACCATAAAATCAAATTCCTCTACGGTCATCAATTCTGGCTAGAAATTTATTCAGGGCATCATCTTCACCTGTTCACTGATTGATTAATGTGCTCTAGTTTAGTGTGCTTAAAGAATGTGGAATGGCTGAGTTGGTTGAATCATTTGAGGTCTTTGTCTTTAATTTCTTCACCCTCTTTCAAATTCCAGCGCATTCTCATGCTGCATGTCTTTTGTTTGTTCAGATATCATTCCCTGAACAAAATCTCTAGATGTTACTTCTGCACAGTCACTCAATAAAGGTATAATGCAGAGGCTAAAAGTCATAAAAGCCTTCTGCAATTCTTGTTTGCCAAGCACAGAATAAAATAACTCATCAGACGTGCAGACAAAACAGTCAGTATTTCTTCCCTCTCTCTTCCCTCTCTAGCATCCCATGCTCAGATGTGTTTGTAAAAAATCTTTAAAAGCATGCCAGAGATTGATGTACAAATATACAGCATGAACATTTACACGTTGCTTTCTAGGATGCTCTTTATGCTTTTCTACCGTTGCACAGAAATGAAGGGGGTCTGAACCTTGTGAAATGAAAAGTAAAAGCAAATGCATGCCAATGTGCAGAATGGAATTTAATGACCTTTAATAACTTCAAGGAAACAAAGCAAACTCCGGGAGGACAAAAATATTTTACTTGGCCAACCTTCTGAAAGTTATGATTTGCAGCCTCGGAGCACATTCATGCCTGTCCTCATCAGAGATATATTTCAGTTGAAGGAAATTATAGTTCATACTGTATATTGTTTTTCTCTTTGCAAGAACAAAGCTTTCCACAGCAGACGCTGCGGTGGGGTCTTTGTCATATTCACAGATCTTGAAGTGTGTGCAGGTATCTCTAGGTTCACAGAGAGTGTATATTTATCTCACTAATGAGCTGTCAACACTTTCTGTTCCTGTAATAAATATTTGGGTACTCATCTTTGCAGCTTATCCCAAGGTAGAGCTTAACCAACATATATTCTCAAGGCTCTGTAGCAGATGTATTGCCCCATGTTTCATACAGTACTGATAGCAGATCAATTAACAAGTGATTACCTGTTTTACATGGTTCTTTTTTGGATCATTAAGTTTTTGAGGAATGTTTGGGGAAAGTAATATCTGTTTTCATTTGTTACTGTTATAAAACTAGTCAATCAGCATTTAAATCACTCACTAGAACTAATATGATGTTACCTCTCTGGGATTCTGTCAGGGCTGCTAGTTACTGTTTTTCACTCTTACTAGTTGCTCTCTATGCTGCTCCGAGTAGGTTATGCTGTATATGATGTAATAAATGGTGTAAATGGCTTGAAGATGTGTAATCTTGCAATGAGGTGGTATATTTCAAGTTTGATAAATGTTTTCATATACATTAAATATTTGTTATTTTATATACAAAGGAAGAAAAAGTAGAAAACTGGGATGACATATGCAATATCCATGTGTATGAGTGAATTTCGGTAAATACCTAGATTTCAGAATCTAAATGTGGCCATATCCTAGCATTGCGGTCTCCTTGTTTTCAAAGGATTTGTTTGGATACATCCTGTGGTGTTATTTTTTTATTATTGATGTTTTCTGAATTTGTTTCCTTTCATTTTCCTTTCATTATAAAGTGACAAGTGAGTCTGAGTGATTCCATTTTGGGTAAGTGACTTGAATACCAGTCTATAAATACGATTGTAATATGGCAAATAATGAACATGCTTTGGAATTCCAGCTATTTTTAAATGCATGAGTTTGGACTACCCAGAAGTAGACTCCCACTCTTAATAGTTTAGAATTAAAAGAGACTTGTGACCTATATCATCCTACTATTAGGTAAAATCCAATATACTTAGAACATACATATTTCCTCCCCAACACTTTTCTTAAAAAAAAAAAAAAAAAAGGAATAATCATTCTGCAATTTCTGCCACACAATGTAACACACAATGAAATTTTTTGTTAATATTTGATCTAAATCTTCTAAATCTTGCTGCAAATTAAGCTGTTTTTTCTTCCCTTACACCTGGTAGACATGGTGAACAGTATCTTACTCTCCTCTGTACACATTTGCTTTCTATTCAAAGAATAATCATGTTATGTTTCATTTTCAGCCTTAAACAAATTCAGTTTGTTCAAAATTTTCTTATAGGTCTGGCCTTCTAAAATTCTTTCAGTCTTGTTGCATGTCTTTGGATTCTCTTATAAACGTCTACTTGCCATTAGCGATTGTATATATGTTTTAACTGTTAACATGGTTTGGACTAGAATTTTAAAAACCTGATCTAGAAGACACAGAAAAGTCAGGACCTCCTACTCTTCATGGTGCTGAAAAAGGGGCACATACCAGGGAATAATTTATAGGTAACCATAGAACCAAGTATCACAGAACTGCAGTAAATTTTGGGATTCTGAGATGGTAGTAGCTACTATAGATACTCTGACTGTGATATATTGCAGCACAGGCATCTGGTTTGAAACAGTTATTGGTGGGGTACAAACTAATTCCCTCTCAGAAACTCACCATTTTGTGTCGCTTTACCATAAATTGCTCATGACCCAAAGGGACATTTTGTTCTTCTAGGTTTTGCAATGTCTATTGCCTACTAAGTTAGAATTTCAATTAGTATGAGATGCCATCTACTGCAAGGGAAAACAGTGCATAAAACATTTAGTTGCAATCAAAGAGTGATGGGTTTTATTAAAATAACTGCTTCTGCTTCTTATTACCTAAGAATAAAACTAGATTCATGTAAATAAATAAATAAATAAATAAAAAGACACTGAAGTAAAGGTTTGGCCAAAAACTCCATGGATCTGTTTTTATGGGAAACTGAAGATGTCAGTTTATTTCCATGTTTCTTACTTTTCTGTCTGTAAAATGGTTATTTGTTAACGTACCTAATAAATTCAGACTTAAACCCTTCCAATAGAGGTAAAATCTAATTCAGTGTATTTTTATTATTTGCTTTATGATTACCAGTATGGTAAATCAATCATTGTTTCTAGTGCTCTTCAGTTCAAATCCAATGCAAATGAATTGAATTAAGTTTCCCAAGTTGCACATATCATTCATCCTTTAAGAAGTGATGTGTTGTGATAAATTATTTAATGAAGACCAGAAAATATAGATAGTGTGCAAATCCTATTTAGAATTCTGTCTTTAGATAATCACCTTTTATTAAAATGCCAATGGAAACACAATCAGGGTAGGGTGAAAATTGTTCTTTAGGAACTTATAGCAGTAAAACACCAATTTAATCATTTTCATTTACAACAATATATCTTAAATTATGGGCCTCTGATAAAAACACGGCTTAAGCAAAACCTCCAGGATACTTTGTCTTGCCGTGTAGCATGGTACATAAAATTAATAACAGTGACATTACAAGGTAGAAAATCACCTCTTTAAAATATGAAATAACTCCAAACTGTTGTACAAGATGATGAAACTAGACTGTTTAGGAGTATGGCAATATGAATATCCCTTACAAATTATCACAGTTAGAGCTATTCTTCAGAGTACAAAGATTTCTGTCGACATCTGTAGCCCCAAAATTTAATTAAATTTGTCTTGAAAGAGGTGAGGCAAGTCTGCATTATATATGTGCTTTATAGATTTGCTTATTAAATGTCCACTTTTTTATAATAAAAGATAAGCTTACCTATGGTTATAAACTGCAAATTAAATATGTACCAAATCAGATAATATAAAATTGTGTATCAGGTGGTCTTGAGGGCATTAGGTATTTCTCTTTGAAATGTAACCTACCTATATTGTTTAGGTTTGGAAATTATATCCATTTTGAGAGCAATGGTTTTCTATTAGTTTCCTTTTGATTATGAAACAGCTCACCTGGCATTCGTAACTTGTTACCATGTGTGTATGGAGACTGAAACATTTAAAGAATCATGAAGGAACTAGAAAAAACAACAACAACAACAAAAACAGTAGTTTAAATACAGGATTGAAAGGCATCTGGAGAGGAAAAAAGGGTACATCTGTTAGGGGGAAAAAAAAAAAAAAGAATTACAATAGAGGAGCTTTCTCATCTCCGACCATTGCAAATTTTCCTATGCACTCATATAAATCACTGAGAAAGGAAGAAAGAAAAACTACAACCAAAGAAAAATCCCCATTATATCACATGCACATCTTTGCTTTTTTCCTTTTTCAAAGTAGGCTTAGAAAGAACAAAGTGCTTAGAACTGTTCAATGATATTATGCCAGGGAAGTAGTGTACTTGGGGTTCCATTTTGCCACCTCAAAGAGGATTTAATTCAGCTGTCAGGGAGTGCTTTTAGTCTGTGGACAGAGTACGAACAGGGAGAATTTTGTTTGTTCTTTAAAAATAGTCCAAAACATTCCAGTCTTTGTGAAAAATTCTCGAAGCTTAAATAAGAAACAAATTCAAAGTCAAATTCCCTGTTAAGTTAACCATGATGCTTGTTTCTTATTCCTCAGAGAACAGTGTATCACTGTTCTACTGAGCCTAAAAATAAGCTTAATGTAAAAATGAGAGCGCATTCTATAGAAGGTTTGTGATTTTACCTGTAAGTCAAATGGGTCTTAAAGTTATACAAAGTCGCTTATTCTAATTTATTTATTTATTTATTTATTTACTAGTGCAATTATTTTTTTGATCTAGTGTATGCTGAGTTTGTCTACTTGGGCTGTGAAAGGTAGATAGGTAGAATATGAATTTAATTGACCTGAGAAACCTTGCTTCTTTTTTAAAAATAGTGAAGTCACTACCTAAAATTAACACTGGTATTATTATTAACTGGTTACTTTTTGGCTCTTAATACAGAGGCATGAGATGCACTTGGTACATGTGGTAGGATGGCTGGATTTATAAAATGGAAATTTCTTTTTAAATCTCATTACTTCTACCTTTAACAAGTCAGGAACTGTTTATTTTAGTGCATAAATACATTTTTTTACTCTCAATGAATATTCTATGGCAAAGCATATAAGGTGAACTGCTGGCATGCAGTTCAGAGCCTGCTAAGAAACCAGCAGTAAGCAGGCAGTGCTTTGGGATCTTGTCTTTCCGAGCCTCATCTGTAACAAAGATCTACCCTGGCAAGATCTGCAAGTATAGATCTGAATTGTAAAAATGTGTTGTCATTTAAGAGGAATATGGCTTTTATTACATTCCTTCCCTCAACCCCTTATTTTTTGGCTTATATCTGTGAAACTGTTAGTTTTTTGGTGTGACAACACAGAGCCAAATAGTACTAAGACAAACGTTTCCATGACCCTTTTCTGTTTGATAATTTGAAGAAATATATTTTTTAAAAATAATATCGTGGTGGCCAATAACTTTTGCTTTATTTTTTTAATCTCCATCTTGGAAATGGTCAGGGAAGAAGAATTTGTTTAATGATCCTGCTAAGTATTACTGTCACTAGAGCTATGTGGTTACTGTGTAGTTACTGATTTTTAAAGACTAGATTTTAGTCTGTCTTCCCTTTCTCTGTGTGTCAAAATTCACTAAAAGACATTTTGAGGGAAAAAATATTTGGGGAGCTTCTATTTTATATTAGAAAATATTTCACTATGGTGGAAAATCATTAAAGAGCTTGGACAGTCAGTTTGGCTTACAGCACTTCACCATGAGTGATGAAAAATTCAACTGAGATCTCACTGTGAAAATGGTTGTTGGAATACACAGTCTTTCATCTGTAAACTTGAAAATGAAATCTGTAGACTTGAGGTTAGTGAAATACAAACAAGGGTTTTCTGTGATGTTATGCATGTTTTTATTGTTAGTATCAGCAATGACACTGTATTAGGGTAAGCTCACTCTTAAGAACATGCTTTCGATTGACGTAAAGGCTGAGCAATGATTAACTTGCCACATTACCAAGAATGACTACTAAGCAAGGAAGAGTCATAGAAAACTGTTAACACTGCCCATTTTACGTAGGTTTATGGGACATTAAATATTTTCTTTATTTCTTCTGATTCTCTGTAGTTCTGTCTCTTTTTATTTTTTGGAATGTGCTTCAATTGAAAAGTTGTCACACAAAACACAAACTTCCTCTCTCCTATATAGGAGCTAGAAGCACGCACTGAGACCATCAATGGTGACAAGGTGGGTGCCCATGTGGTAAGCAACAGTGTGTTTATATCTTGGACTCAGCTGAATGAACATGCTAAACGACATTCTTCACTGCTGTAAATGCAATGCAGTTCCCACTGATGCTGAAGGAAACCACACCACCTGGGGACCCAAGGTCAGAATTATCTGAAATCCTCTAGGGTACAAAATTAGGATGTGACCCAGCTCTTCTGTTATAATATGCGGATAACTAATTCAGGAAGTTCTCACTGTGAAATGTTGGCCTTGGAAATCGTAACATTCTTTTTTTATTGTGCTTGTTTGCAAATTTAAAAAAATTACCACTTTCTATTTTAGGGGATAAGCATTGCTGGGGGTGGGATATGCATTATTTCAAGTCTGGCTCTAATCCTAGTCTTGAAATAATATTGGGGTAAGATTTGTATGTAATTATATTCAAAGTTAATACACCATCAAGTTTACTCTGGCTTAGCTGAGAAATCTAGGCCTCAGTCTACTAATGCTGATGTAAACTAGAATAGCTCCACTGATTTACACCTAATAAGAGCCTGGTTCTGTATCTCATTGTTGACTTTGCTGAGGTTTCTTTCCCCCTCCCAAAAGACAAAATTCTTGTTTGTTTGGAGGGTTTTCTTTAACCTCTTGGCTGAGTGATACATTTCTGTTTATCAGCCACCTGCATCCCCTCAATGCATTCTGAGGCAAAAATCAAGGAATACGAAAGTCCAATTTTAAATTCAATCAGTTCCCAAGTTGTTTGATGCAATGGTTTCCATTTCAACAGCTGCTTCTGTCTACTTCACCCACACGAAGGAACCAGCTTCCTCTGGAGATCTGAAAATGTACATTTGGCAGCTAAAATTCAATTTAAGCCTGGCCAGGTACAAGTTTATTGGCACTGGTCCCAGGTCTTACGATTGACTTTTAACCCCCTCAGAGCTTTCCTTGTGTGCCTAATAGAGCTGTGTACAGTGTGACACTTTCAGTGAAGTCCAGCTGCTGCTCTGTGCAAATATTTGGAGCTCCTAAACTGCCGGCTTTGCATTTGAGTGGCATTTATAATGCCACTGTAATGTAATTAGTTATCTTCACAAAAAATAATCAGTGATATACACTGTTTAAACAACTGTCAATTGCTTTCTGAAAGCCACACTGGGGAATAGTGCTCACTTTCTTCCTTTTTTTCATAGGTTTCATGATTCCTAACTTTCAGCTTTTCCAAGTTTAAAATCCTTTCTTACTTTACAAATGACTTGCAGTACTTCCACTCACTCTGATAATTGCTTACATAGCTGAGCAGTCAAAATGATTCATGGGAATGAGAGGTTAAGCAGTTTGTCCCTTAGCAGAGGTAGAGGGTGGAGGGATTCCTTCTGCTTTTAGAGTTTGCTGTTCTAACAGGTAATGAGTTCTTCTGATATTTGTGGACACCTGAAGTAATGAAAAAAAATTCCTCTGCCACAAGGTCCTTCCTCATGTTAGGGCTCAGCTTGATTTTTTTTTTTTTTTTCCTGCCGTTCAGCAAAGGAAACAGCAAATCAAATTGGATTATGAGCAAAAAATTACCTTCAAAAATTCAAACTGAAAACACCAGAGTGCAAACAGCATTTTTCTATCTTTATTCCCTTCTCCTCCATCCTGTGCAGAAGATTCCAAAATAACCTTATTATTGTAGCTCTGGGTGCTACAAAGCAAGCAGCCATCAGCTAAAAGCATGTGTTAACTTGATTGGTAAGCAAAGGGGTTGGTCTGTGCATCAGCTGTGACAGTAACCTTCTAGATTAAAGGGAAAAAAATTGACATACTGGAAATCTTTAATGCTAACACATGGCGTTTGGTTCACAGTGGGCTGTCAGCTAGCCACAGGTAACGGGAGCAATTTAAGCTCACAAAGGCATTTAAGCCGCCCAAACCTATCTCTGTGGAGAGCCACTCCCTGCAGCCACCAGTATTCTGCAGGGCTGAGCAAGAGGGCAGCCAAGCAGCAAGAGCAGGCCGCCACTGGTAGCTGTGCATCAGGGCCCCCTGCTCCTAGCCCCGACCCACAGCCTGGGAGCTGGCAGCCTTGAAGGTCTGCTGTGCTCGGTGGTGCTCCAAGCCCCGGCCTCCTCGCGGCACGGGCCTGTTACCCTGGCCATCTGGGGCATTTCGCCAGCTGGGCCAACCGGAGGAATTTGGAGTATCCAAGTCCCTGATCACTCCCCTTACAAGAAGGTGGTGGGCACAAAGGTGCAAAGCAGGAGTGTCGAGGAATAATGGAAATGAAAGATGCTTTTTTTGATCGCTTCTCACTGTGGAAATGAGGCCTTGGTTTTAGGACTCAGCATGGCTGAGTTACCTCAGATAAAGCACAAGGATCCAGAGTTTGTAGCATAGCTCACTTTAGCCGTGGTTTTACCTGAAGTACCAGCTGAAACCAATCATATTTCTTCTTTACCATAACAACAACAACTTTATAAATTCTGAAACCTTTATAATGAATTCTGGCTAGCACCGAAAAAAGAAATGCAAGAGCCTCTCCAGGGCAGTTTAGTACAACTGGTATCAGCTGGAGAGAGCTAAATCTAATTCTCCGGCTATCTGTGGCTCATTTTAAATGGGGTTGAGAGAGTTCAGGTGAGTGTTAGAGTGGATCTGAACTTGTTGGAGCTTATTTGGACCAAACATCCACATTTCCTGAAGTTTAAAGGGCTTTTCTGACAGCAGTAAATGGTAGCAGCAATAGTGTCTTGTTTGTTTTTAATGAGGGTACTTGCAAAGGAATGGAGATCAATTAGTTACACCATTAAGCTATTGAGAAGTGGGGAGATGTGCTTTATTGCTAGAGGAGCTGCAGTGTAGCTGAGGCAAAACTCAAGGATATAACAAGACTCTGTGTTGAGGAGTAGTTAAACTGTTAAAGAAAACAAAAAAAGGGAAGATGGAGATAGGACCTAAATAAATATTAGCTTTGTTTAAACAACCACACATTTCTAAGATTGCTCGAGGTTAATTTCACATTGTTGAAGATTTAGCAAACTTCCTTGTGCAGTGCAACACCATAATATTTCCATTCATTGATCCTGTGATACAGAAAGCTATACTAGTATGTTAAAACTTCAGAAATACTTTTCTCCTGTCTTGGGTTTTTCCATGTCATAAGCATTTGCAAACAAACTTCATTTTAGGAAGTGGCAATGGCCAGACAAGGTTGTGACTGGTAAATAATAATAATAATAGATGGAATTGAGTTGATTTGCTGAAGTTGTCATTTCAGGTAATTGAGATATGGCATCTTGAATAGTGGGCCGTATATGCTGTGTCCGTTTGGAAATGGGATGCTGTTTGTAACATGTTTGCTTTCAGATAACGTATGTAATTGTCTATGAAGTGCAGCTAGATAATTCTTGAGAGCAAATCCTTTTGTACTTTCATTCAAGTAAGTACTGTAATAAGCTTTAAAGATTGTTTTCTTCAACTGTTCATCAATATTTTACTTTATGCAATGAAGTCAAAACTGGTCCAGTAATTTTTGTAGTTATTATAAAAGATAGTTTTCCCAGCTTTAACCCTATCATAAAAGTGTTAAAGGGTATATTGATGTAGATGGAAAGAAATTTATGCACATAAATTCTGTTTTGAATAATGTAGAAGAGTATAAGTAGACATCCTAGTGTTTGTTTGTCAAGCCTAGTCCTAGACTTCAGGAGACTAAAAGGAGAAAGGAGAAATTGCCTAACCAAAAGAATTATGTATAAAGGAAAATACAAAGGCTTTGAAACTATATGGTCCACATCTGTTAGTGGAATGGGCTGTTAGATAGGAGGTACTTAGTAGTTTTAGTGATAGGTTGTCTTACTGGTATGATTTTGCCAAAAAATAATGAAAAGCCTTTGATCTCCTTTGCCCAGTGATACAGGCTATGGGAATAAACAGAGCTAACTTTGTATGTTGAAAATGGGGAATAAAGTGAGTTATTTCAGACAGAAATTAATCTAGGTTTTCTGGTTTGGAAATATAAAAGCAGATATTGCATGTTCTAGGTAGCAACTTCATTGAAGTCAGAAGCACAAGTGTTGTGTTTCATGGGATGGCTGACAAGGCAAAAAGGTGACTTCATAGATTAGCACCTTTACCTGCCAGTATTTGTGTAACAGTCATCTCCGAAGACTCGGGCTCAAGACAAAAACGTGCACGGAGAAGTAGGTAAAGTACCCTTCCCAAGACAGCCTAGCAGGGGCAGACTTGGAGCAGCATTATTCAGTTTTCAGTGACTCATCTGCTGGACCTTGGTTCTGCTTTTTATAACGTTAAGTTTTAGTGAAATTGTATTGTTCTGCATAGTCAGTGTGTGTGTTTCTGTTCAAAAGAGAAGACGCAAATGTGTGGTATACCACATGTTATGCAGAGACCTTCTCTGGCAATTTTCTGCTCAGAAAAGAATCACCAAGTGCTTTCATTCCAGCAATTTCTGGTATTGTCTATAATTTCATCGCTCACAGGTTCTTAACTCCGGCACTGTACAGCAGAGCATAGTGAAATTTATTTAGAAAAGTGACTCCAGTTTCCCTGTGATTATCATTGTCTTCAAAAGCGAAGACTTCAAATTGTTTTAGAACATCAGATGTAAATATTGTACTGTTGAACTCAACTCACTGTGATTAAAGAGATTACTATCACCAAGTAGAATAGTCATCTCCTTTAAACTTTGAGTTTCACTAAAAATAATGAGAAGCCCTTGATCTCTTTTGCCCAGTGATACAGCCTACGGGAATAAACAGAACTAACTTTGTATGTTGAGAATGAGGAATAAAGTGTGTTAGCTTTTAAAATTTGGACACAGCTAATTGCAACACTGCCTGTAAATTCCCTAAATATCACCTGGTATCAGTTCTACCCCCCAAGATGCTATGTCTGACAGTTTGCTTGAATTGCCTACGGAGTGACAAAACAGAAATATAAAGTGCAAGAAAATATAAAAGGTGTAACACAGGCTATCACAGGCAGTGTCTTTCATGTCACCTGAAAGTTTTTTAATTGTGCAAAATGTTACCCAAAATAACATTTTTTTGCTACACTGTATTTCCAGAGAAAGTTTGTTTTTTACTCAACTTATTTCCCTCTCTAATGAAGTATGTTGGCTTGCAGTTTTCCGTGGTTTCCCATTTCTGTGGGGTATCCTGCCCCAGTGACTCCTGTGGAAGGCCACCAATCAGTATGTGCCCCTTCAGAAGATTACCTGCATGAATAGCTGAGGAACTTATCGGTAGGGATCCACCACATTATTGCTGTTTTAAATATGGGCCCCAGAAGAAGGAAGAAAAGCATGCTCAATTACCTTCCAGAATGCATTTTCACTAAATGCCAGGGTGAAGGAAATGATGGTCAAGAGCAGACAAGCTGCTTTTATTATGAACGTGTCTCTGTAGAATTTAATGTGATTTTCAGCAGGTTAAGCATTTATGCTTGCATTCTCTATTTGAGTATTTACATTTCTGTGCATCTTCTTTACATATTTCACCTTCTCTTCCTAGCGGTGACACAAACTACCCTTTGGGGTTTTGGACTTTTGTGTATTTTTCATTTTTCTCCTAAAATGTTCTGTTCTGACAGTTCTGGTACACAGTGATTCACAAAGTTTTCTTATCCAATTCTCAGGTATCCACAGAAATAACACGTTTAGTCTTCTCCATCATTCTTTGCTCAGTCCCACTGAAGCTGCTGTCACTGCAACATTTTACTTTCTTCTATCAAGGCAGGCATGAAACTTCCAGTGGAGCGAATGCAAACGCTAAGGCAGCTGCATGGGTCAGTAGGCAGATGGAGGGGGAGAGGGTTTGGGAAAGCTAAACAGTTTGCATCCTTCTCTAAAAGACAGCAAACCACAGGGCAGGGATCTGCAGTCTGATGATTTGACAGTGCAGTGCCCTTTGGTTGTTTGACTGGATTTACAAGTTCTGTTTAGCTGACAGATATTTTGGCTAATACCCTTCTCCACTTGTTTTACTTTCGACTATCAGAAATTCTGTTTAAAAATTTAAGCAACGCTTGTTGTACAGCAAAGTAAACAGATTTCTCTTACAGATAGGAACCGCTCTCTGATTTTTTTCTGTAAATACCCCAATGAATACAAAATATCGACCTAACTAAATACAGTTTTGTGAGAGTGCCAGTAAACAATCTGGGAATTAAATCGGAGGTTGTAGCTTTATTTTGTAGGAAAACTGCTCTTCCAGGCTTACAGCACAATATCTCCTCTTCCTTTTTTTTTTTTTTTTTTGGTTAGTCATTCGTCATTCTCCGGACTAAAAATCAAATAATCAGCTTTTAAAGAAGCCAAATGTAATAAAGCCATAGCTAAACAAGAGAAGTGTGGAATTAAAAAGGAATTTGAAAGAAGTGCAAATTCAGTGATTCAATATTTTTGAGCTTCTTTGCTAATTTGATTTTAAACATGCTGCTTCTAAAAGCTACTTGAGAGTTAACAGGTGACTGCTTTAAATGCGCAGAATGAATGGTCCTGGAGCAGAGATGGACAGTCGTTTGTAACGTTAATGACTGTAATCAAGGGAAAGAAAAAATTCCTGCTGGGATTACAGGTTGGCGGTAATGTTCTCTGAATTATACTTCAAAACTGTGTGCAAAACTCGTTCTGTTTCACTGGTCTAAGGTCTCCACTGGAAGCTTTTGAGAATAGACTAGCAGTAGAGTGTGTATCGCCAGAAGTGGCCATGGCTGAAGCACTAAAAGGCCAGGCTGATTTTTTTTTTTTTTCCTCTCCTCTTTTTGGTGGATAGCTCAGGTATCCAAAGCTATCTGTGGAAGTATGACTGTGAATATCTGAAGCTTCAAAACATTTAAGAGCACGAAGGGGGTAAGATGAGCCACAGATAGATGAGATGAAAACAAATAAAGAACACAGACTAGCCACCAGGAAGAAAACAAAGGGGCAATTTCGGGTGTGATGACTGCTCTACCTTCGCAGATGATCGCCATCAGGTTTCCCCAGGTATGCCTGCTTTAGCACGCGAGTGAGGTTTTGCAGTTCATCTCGTGCTGTCCTTCCTTACTGTGTATTGCTTTCCGTGATGGAGCAGTCTCGTTGCACCTGAAGTAGATTCCTTTGGGGATAAACTAAGCCAGAAAACATGCTCCAGGAATATGTCCATTTGCTCCAACCAGTAATGGGCACTAGTCCTCTAAGCTAGAGCTAGTCTGAAGTAAAACTCCCTCAAGTGTGTTATGAATGTATTTCAGGTCCTTAACATCAACATTTTGCTCAACAGGCCCTTTCCTATTTGGCCAGATGTTGCCATTGAGCATTGAACTGTGTTTCAAGCGGAGGAAGGACAGGGTGACTGAGTGCTTCTTATGCCCAATTTCTGTGATTATATGAAGCATTCTCTGGATTCACGTGAAGCTTAGTGCAATAGAGAGACTTCAAGGATGCAGGCTTTTGACAGGAGTTACTCAGGCTAAAGGCATTCTCCGGAGAGAGAGGCTGAGAAGGTTTGATTGCTAAAACTTTCTAAGGATCCTTGTTTTTTCTCTGCTGCTGAATTTGAATAGTCCTTAAGATGTTAAGACCAAAATGCTGATGAAATATGCTAAATATGCTCAGTGTAAAATACTGCTTTTGCTAGACCTATCTGGCTTGTATAATCACAAATTCTCAGCAGTGCAAATGTGCGCAACAGAAGTCTCTAATAATTAATGCTTGAAAATCCCCCCAAACTATGCTGCTGCCCTGGGAACCCCAGAGCAGCTTGCACGGGCACTTGTGGAAGCTCAGCCCAGTCCTCCAGCGTGCAAGGGGAAGAGGGTGGAAGCAGAATGACTGGCATTGGGAGCTGCTGGGATCGCTCAGCTTCAGGACCGCTGATGACAGTGTTTGAACGATAGTGACTGATCACCTTCCAGAGTAGCAGCTGTGGATGCTGCACTTTCATAAACAGACCTCAGGTTTTTGTTTGTGTGTGTGTACTGCACTGGGAAGGTACTCCACTGGTAAATAATGAGCTAATAAGCCAGGGTCAGTCCGTATGAGGACACGTTGTGATATGTTTCAGAGGAAGCACAGCAGTGTGAGTGAGCAAGGCTGAAGTACAGCTGTAAAAAGTACAAATGTGTGTGTGCGCATGTATGTGTCTAAATTTCAATCACAGGAGAATGCTGCTGGCATCTGGTAGTCATTTGGGTTCCTGGACCAGAAGAGATTTAGCAGACCTAGTAAGCATGAGTAGTGAAGCATGGTGTACGTGCTGATGCCCAAAACACAAAATAAATTTAACCCTTTGCATTTTTGTATGTTCTTTACCAGTCATAAAGGAGCTTGAATGATGTCTCAGCAGCTGCTGCTCTGCAGCACAGACACACAAAGTCTAGCAAAAAAGGTTTCAGTATCGACAAAATGACTTACTGATAACAATATTTGTTACCTGTGTCCAAAAACTGCACATCTATAATCCCCGCTTATCCATACCTATCTATCCATATCTATAATCCATTCATGCATTATTTTTTGGATAATAACATACTGAACTAGGTTCATTTCCAGCTGTGAATGCATGATAGAATTGATTTAAAGCTGCTAAGTTCATTGTACTTTTTCAAGGAGCTGTCTGATCAAATGACAGATTAAAATTGAAATCAAAACCTAATTACTAGGCCTTCATTTTCTATTAAATATATACTATTGATGGCAGATATACCATTTAGAAAATAAGTCAAGGACATAAGCTGAGTCTTTTTGCTGTATAATTACTTCTCTGCATACAGAGTTGGTTTCATAGCCTCCTAGCTATGAAACCGTCATCCTCCTTCACACAGCAGCACTAAGCACAATGTATTCAAAGAGCACGTGCTTTGAAGTGCTCTTGGCAATGGTGTTAAGGTGTAGGAACCAAATGCCTTGACCGGTCACGTTCCTCTGTTGTACACAGGAGCACTCGGGAGAAATGAGAAATAAGAAGCAAAGCAAAGCAGGTCTAGTAAAAGAAGCTTTGTGCTGTCTATTAAATAAATATATATTACATTATTTACTGATACACTTGTGAGTGTGCTTATCATATCCATTAGATAAAAATGTAAATTGAAGACTAAAGAATGAAAATAGTTTGATGGTGATTATAAAATGTAGCTCACTGATTTGGATTAAAAACAATCAAACAAGGATTTTTGTTCTCTTGATCTGTGATTCAGTTATTATCACATAATATTGCACACAAGGCAGTACAACAGATATGTAGCTCTATTGGTAAGTTAAAATAATGGCAAAATTATCCCAGGTACCATATTTTAAAGAATACAATACAATCTAGTGAGGTAAATTTGGTATGTAATAGTTGGTATTATTGATTATGTGAGTTAGCTGTTCAGTTTTCCATCAGAGAAAATAGAAAAAGTGTGGGGAATGTAGACAGTGCATGTCAATACTTAGTAATTTATATATTGTTGATTGTTTTGACTCACTTTGGTGCATGTTATAGTAGCATATAAGTAAACCATCTACTAATGGTACAGAAAAAGAGAACTTGAAACCGTGTCAATTAAAAATATGTATTATTAGTCCAGTTCAGAGTCCTTATCTGCACATTTGTGCACAGTTTCAGCAAGGACCATTCCTTGGATGTGTTCTTGCCCAGGACCTCTTGAATTTAAGGACGTTAAACTCTTCCTAGAGAAAGGGGCTAGAAAAAGACAAAGCTTGCACATGCATACACACACACACACACACATAGACAAAATGGGGAGAGAAACAGAAAGCTATTGATTTGCTTCTGCTTTATGGATTGTTTTAGTCTGTTAGAGGATTGGCTAAGATTGGCTATAATTAATGCAATAGGCTTTAAATTAACTTCCAGTAGACGTAGTCATATGTACTGTAGGTTTGAAAGGGACAGTGAATTTCTTTATACTCTGCAAGTAATGTTTTCTGATTGTTAATCATGGGTTTCCTTGTAATACCATGATCTGTGTTTAAGTGGTGGACTCTCAGAGTTTAAACAATTGATGCTGTCATAATCCTTATCATCGATAATATAAATAATCTCCTCCTTACAGGAACTCTTGCTTGGTGACTTTAACAAAGTCAGGAAAGGAGAACTGGTGACAGTGCCGAAGTGTCTCTGAGTGGGACTGTAGATCTTTCTGCAAAGTTACTTCCTCACGTCGATCAGAAAGAAAGATGGGGTGCTAAAGAGGTACGTTTGTGTATGGATGCGTGTGATTGTGACCACAGGGTCTGGAAAACAATTCCAAGGATTTATATAATTCCTCATGATGACATCAGAAATGAGCTAGTTCAGCTCCAGTTAAGGTTGACAAGAACATTTGCATTCAATAGTGAGGTCAGAGAAACCATTCATCTTCTAGTCTGTTGGGAACATCTGTTTAGAGAGACAACCAGGTGTTCTTGCTGGCAAAGACAAACAGAAGCTGCATTTTAATACCAGAAGTACCAGCCAAGGAAGTCAACCCCATGCTGCAGTTCCAAGAGGAATGAGATGTGCTTTTGTGTCTCAAGGAGCAGAACAAGTCTGTTAGTCATTGACAGACCAAAATGCTGCAACTTTCCAGTCATCTACTGCATCTCTTCACCTTTCAGGTGCATTATTGTGTGTGTGTGTCTTAAAATTTGTTTGTTGGTGTAATGGTTTGTTTGGTGAATTAAGTAGGTAAACCTAAGGGTTCAGAAAATTCTCGCATTAATCTGTACCTTGCCAAATAATATTTAACGACCGACCCTAAGTATTGTTTCAAATACGGCTTATTAACTGGCCATCACAAATAATATTAGAATTTTGAAAGCTCTATTATTTGTTTATTTATTTACAAATATGTAGTTTTATCTGCTGTTTGAATAGTCATTCCTCTTTAGGTTCTCTTAGGGGTAAGGCAGATGGGAAGAAAGTGATCATAAGAAAATGAAGCATGCAGTCCAATGTCTACAAAACATACATATACACATAAAGTGTGTGAGTGCAGTTTATGAATGTAATTTATTCAGTCCATCTTTGCAAACAAAAAGAACAAGTAACGTAAAAACATTCCCTTTCTGGACACATCTTAGGCACTTCTGTCTTCTTCTTACACACATACATGAAGACTCTCTCTCCCTGAGCCATGTAGTTGGTCTCCCAATGAGTGCTGACATACAAACCTGTCAGGTTACCCATAATTTCTTGTGAGCCTTATTTATTGTACAACTAGCTAAAATTAAACAAACGGATGAGATTGGCCACTCAGCAGAAAAATTATGTTTAAATTCCATGTTAAACTAACTCATGCATCTACTTCATGTAAAAAGGCTGCCTTGACTAACACCCGAATTAAAACTAAACCTGCCATATCTTCATTAGGATTGTACCGCAGGCTAATTTATTTGAGATTTTTTCCATTCCCCCTTCCTCTTCCCCTTCCTCCATACTTTAGCAGTGGCAGTATTTGTGGGATGATAGTAAGTGGTATGCTCTGTCATGCTACTCTGGTTTGATGGGACTAGTTTGGTTGAAAATAAATGCTTTTCCTACGTGTAGTCAGGGCAAAGCTCCAAAGATTGGCCTAGGGCCGCCTGAATTGGTTGGTGTAACTGAATTGGTGCTTGTAGACTGAAGAAAATATTTGGGATTGTTCATGGTCTCTTTTACAGCGATGCCAAGTATCTTGATTTAATTGGAAAGCATTAATAAGTGGGATTGTATTTACACTACGGAGTTTGACAGCACAGTTGCCGCTTATAGCAGCATCACTGCTGTACTTGATACATCATAGTCTGCTAACATTCAGGATAAACTGTCTTAAGACCTTCCTCAGCCACAAAGCATAACAGGTTTGTGTCTGTGGGTTTCACTCCAGATGAAAGACTTATAAAAACAGCTATTTTTTATTTTTTTCCTGATCTTCCAAGAAGTGCTATATCCAGAAAAGACAGAAAAATTGAATCCAATAATAAAAGTAAACGGAACTTGAAATAATTTTAAACACCTACTCAGAACAGAAATATTTCTCTCCAGATTAGACAGTCTTAGTTGCTATTCTTGTTTGCTGTTGTGCTAGCTGCAGGAGAACTGTCACTCATAGCAGTCTTTTATTATTTATACAGAATCAGGAAGGAAATCATTATACTCTGGTACCATTGCAATAGGAATTTCTATTACTAGTTATAGATGGTCTTTTTCAGTATGTTTAAAAAAGAGAAACACCTTCCCATGTATTTGAATGATTATTTAAAATACTATATATTTCCCACATTGGGCAAAAATTTTATATAGTTTTTTCTTTTCAGTTTTCTCAGCCTCATTTCCTGCCAGTTCCACTCTTCTTTCATTTTATGAATCCATTTATTATATAAATTGCCAAAAGAATTCCAGGAAAGTTTGACTAACTTATGCAGAGTTGGTGGAGTTGTCTGTACATGCTTGTGTGCAAATGTGATGCTGCTTGAAAGATTAATTGAAAAAGTTCAGACCTGTTGGTCCCTGTGGAAGTTTCAGACAATATGCAGTTGACATTTTAGTTGTTTTCTCAGTTCGTTCTGGTCATGGGACCACAGAGTCATTTTAAGCTAGTTTAGCATCGATACGTGGTTTTGTTCAGGTAGCTCCTCTTTAGAATATGTGTATAAAAATTTCTGTCAGCTAAAACTAAGGAAACCATTTAAAAGGACTGGTTGATGGAAATCTCAACAAAAGTTGAAATTATTAAATGTATGAATGTATGAAATTATTAAATGTATGCTGAGGGAGATAGCTTTTTGTGTAACTGCTCTCTGGATGCTTCAACTTACTGCAAATAATTATTTCAGATTTTCCATATTTTTGTTGGTGTGAGCTCAAGAGACACACGGACAAAGAATTTAACATTTTATAGTAAACAGATTTGGGGTGAGTGAAAAAAATAATCTGACTTTTCCGTGTTAAACATTAACATTTTTTTTCTCATCTTTCATTGAGTGCTCTTTTTCTTCCTCTAAAGATCAGTGTAGAGTTTGCCCGTTTCTGCTATTGGATATCATGTAAGTCAGACTTTCTCCTATCTGCAGTTGACTGTGCTAGCCCTCGTTATGAAGGCAGCCATCTTTCAGTGTGAACTAAATAACTGTATCAAAAGGCTTCTCTGACATGCTTGCATCAGATTTTTTTATTTTTTATTTTTTAATGAAAATAATCAAAGCAGGGTCTGTAATATTAGCAGTATTGCAAACAGTGCTGTGGACATAATTCTTTCAGTTTTGCACTGGAAAAATTAAGTCAATGCACACATGAGAAAAGAATTAAGCATTAATTATATTTTCCCTTCCAATGTAAAAATAATGTAAATTACATCTCTGTCTTGTTTGCATTTACAGTATGCTGTTTCTGTGAGCAATCAAACCAATTTTTGTTGTTCACAGAACCGCTCAAACTTGTAGAAGACGGGATTTTATCTGGCTGGTACCCCTGCTCTGCGCTGTTGTGAAAGGAAAGGTTTGAGGGGATGTCTGGGGTTTACTTATTTCTTTTTCTGCCAGCTGCTCCAGCTCACAGAGGACTGGCTGGAGCTGCTGCAGACGCTAGGTGCGTGTGCTCCACCTGCCTCTCTTTGCCTAAGGGGTCGCGCTCAGCCCAGCCAGAGCAGCCTGCAGAGTGGGACAGATGTTTATGCTGTCAGCATGTAGCTGTGGTGCCTGCAACAAGCTCCGCAGTGAAAACATTGAATTCAAGGAACATTCTGTGGGGGTAGGATGGAGTTGTGCAGATTTGCACATTTGTACTGCTCTGCCTCTCACCCACTGGTTTGTCTTCAGAGGCTTAACTGCTGTAACTCTGTATTAACTATAGAAAACTTTTTCTGAAGGAGGGCATAAAATACTCAGGGTATTTTGATGGCCCTGAGCTAAGCTGAAAGGCACTGAATCACTGCTCAGTTAACATCCTGAAATAATTAGATAAATGAATAAATGTGACTCCTGCAATGATAGGATATCACTGTATCACTGGTAAGACACTATACTATATTCACCAGGGAGCTGCTAGTGTCTGATATAGTTGTGGCCTTGTAATTTCCTCCTGTTGGTCTGTGGCAACATAGATGCTGCTGACTGCATCAGCTCTCAGGGGTGATGTTTGGTCCTAGGCCAGGTAGCACAAAGCTGCTTAAATCCCCACTTCTCAGTCTTCACCTCCTCTAGAGCAGGCTCTGTCCACTCTGTGTGGTCAGTCAACTGCAGGCAGGGTGTATATTTTTTGGTTTTCTTTTTTACTTTTAAAAATGTATGAAATAATATTAAGCATATGTTGCAGCTCATCAGAAGGCTGTTTTATAGTGTGAAACTGAGGGAGCACGTTATGTGCCCTAAGGAGTAGCATGAGGGCATGTGGAAGCACCTGAAATTGTAAACCCTGATCAGTTTTGGAGGATTGTGTATGGTCCAGAGAGCCAAACCTGAAGCAGTCACCTCGCATTGTCCATTTGGCAGTCCCTAGAGTGAGGAATCTAGGGGATGTGTAGGGTTTTGCTTACAAGTCATCTGGTTTGTGGCGAAACTAATCGTCTTTGAGAGGACACGTGCAGTGTGGGTGATGAGGGACTGGGAGTCAGGAGTGAACAAGGCATTAATGCCGAAACAGCAGTCTCAGCTTGTACCTGTCGTTGTTCCCACATCCTTCCTTTGTTTCAGATGGCTTTCAGTTGTCAGCTATGCTCTCATACTTGCTTCACGTGGAAGTTTACAAGGTTGCAGGAAAGACTACAAAGAGTATGGTATGCTAACAATTTTCAGAATATGGTTTTGAGTTTCTCTGGGTTTTAGTATGGAAACAGTCAATCAGAATGAATCAGCTCTGCGTATCTAATTGAGATTTGGATCACAATGCATTTTTTTCTGTATTTTCCCTCTATAAATATGAAATAAATCTAAATATTTAAGGAGATGCCTTAGTTTGTACAATGGAATTGTCCTTACCTTACATCAGAATACACACTATGAAATCTGACTTCCAGATGATAACCTCCTGCTGTTAATACTGCCTGCACCTACAGTGCAATAACATTGAGTTTCACTCTACAGATCAGTCTAGGAGTGTTGATCTGGGAAAGTCTATCAGTATTATTGAAGTGAAACCTGCATGTCAGGGAGAAATCTTACTCTGGTGTTGAGGCATATTATTTCTTCCAAAAATGTATCCGCTTGGAAAAGCATCAAAGATTTTAGACACTGCCCTGGAAACCCATCCATGTCAACAGGAATCTTTCTTTTAAATTCAGTCAGTCTGGTCACAAACAGTGTTGTCATGGTGGAATATCCTAGTGCAGTTGATTGCAAAAGATCATTAAAAGTTATTATTTTGAAATTACTTATTGCTTTGAAAATAATAATGTTTGCCAATGTTTTGGATTTGGTTTTTGAAGCTGTTGCCATTTTTCAAAATTTCAGTGGCATCAACTCTGTTAACAGATTGCTGCTGAGAGACTTGCCAAAAGAAGATTTCAAAAGGAAAGGTCTGGAACAGATAAGAGTCCTTGAGATTTACAACCCAGCCATTGGAAAGGCTTTTCTCTTAGTCATGCTATCTTTCAGACTTCTAAAGAGGATTAACCCATGATTATGAATAAAGTTCAGTAGCTGGAAAGAGGAGCAAGAACTTTGCATTGTAGCATCTAAGAAATAATCTGTGTTGCTTATCTAACTCAGGTACTGATGGGATGTTTCCCTTTGCTCTTAGCAGAGGAAAGATGGTTGTTTGTGTCCTTTTTGCCATCGTGCTTTTATTCTGACCTATTGTAAAAGGAAAAGCTTGAGGGTTTTTTTGGGGAACTTTTCTGCTGCTTTTATTCCCAGTATGCTTCTACTGGGAAAAATTGGAGACAAATAATAGTTTCACCAGCCGTTTATCTTAGACATTTATGTATACACATATAATTGTTAAATGTCTACCTTCAATTTTCAGTTAAATTTTCTTACTGCTTTCTTTATTGCTTTTCTAAGTAGCATGGGAATCTCCTAACTTGTAATCAAAACTTTGAAATCTAAATTTGTTTTTTTTTTTTTTTTTCTAAATGATATAATTCTACCTACAAAATGATATTCATTTTACAGAGAAAAATAAGGAACAAAGCTAAAATATTTCTCAGCTATTTTTCCCCATGAAACTAAAAAATTCTGAAAAAATATTTTATTTTGTTCTATTTTATTTTTTTATTTTTTTCAGAATAGTTGAAAAGGTTAAAATGGCTTAGGAGTATACATTTTTATTCATGCTACCAACATCAGGAGCCTAAAGAAAAGCAAAATAACCAAGAGAAGTCATAAATGTCTTATCAAAATGCATTGCGGATTTCTTTAGAAAACTGCTCTTAGCAGAAATCAGTTATCAATGCTAAAAAAAAAACGTAAAATAAATGAAGAATTTACCCCCAAAAGCTGAAATTTCCAAGTGTAAAAACCGTACTTTGTAGAACATTACTTGACAGATAGGATTGGTGAGATAGTATGACAATATACCCAAGTATTAAAGTAGGAATATTTTGTCCTTTCTGGATTACTACTTATGTTTAAGATGATTTCAAATTAGAGTGCTGATGTGCGCAGACCACGAGGAAAGATTAGTGGACTTTAGGTGAATAATGTTTCCTAATACTGCTGTGCTTTTTCTTCCTGTCTTTTCCAGGGGATGTGTCCTTTTTCTCCATTGTTTATCAAGCTAAATTCATCCTCATATACCACCTTGTGGCCCAGCTTTACTTAAATGTCTTAACATTTTCATAGGTGTTAGTGCTGTAACCAAAAGCCGTGTCGACTTTTACTTTCTGATTTTGCTAACTAGATAAGGATTTTTTTTCAATGTGTTCAAACAGTCAGCAAATGAGATTGGGTTTACATCTCAGCGACATCCCACAGCTTGTCCAGGGAAACAAGGAATCACAAAACTATTGTGATCATGGTGATAAGTGCTTGTGACTCTGTGCTGCCCTGGTAGTTTCATGTAATTTGGATGCCTGAGAGTGGATGTGCTGCTTGCCCACATGCTCCCAGCAGGCCTTCTAGGCCAGCATTCCTGGATGGCTGTTTTAACTTCAGTTTCCTAGCCAAAGAGACTTTGTATGGTCATGTCTAGGTTTTGCATACATTCTTTATGCTTCACTAGTTCTTATATCTGACATTTTATGAATTGATAAGGATTTTATTCAATGTACATGAATTTTGTTAATCAGGTTTATTCAAGTGAATGACCTGAAGTGATTATCATACTGCTGTTTTGGTAAATGTCTTCAGCACTTTGTGAGCTGGGTGAATACATCAGGCAGCTTGGGGGTTTTACACTTAGTTGTTCTCTCCATTATATATAACCTCAAAAGTTAGTGGAACAACAAAACAAACAAACATACAAAAAAAAACCAGCAAAAGATAACAGAAATCTAAAAGTGGAAGAACACGTGAAGATGGAGGCTATGTGTCTGTTGATCTTGAACAAAAAGGTGGCATTTCTACTGCACCTCACCTTGGCAATAATTTCGTGTGGTAGCAGATTGCCATTCTTCTCGTTCCCATAGCTTTTTTGTCTCCTTGGAATAGAATGCCTTTCTTGGCCTTTTAAACTATGCCAGACTGTCATAAAAGTTGAATGTTTTCTTCTGGGTGGTTTTAACCAGTTCTTATTGTTCATCTTAGATTTTGCCTCAAAACAATCTCCTCTTCCAACATATCCCACCAAAGCGTTTTTTGACACACATGTAGGCTCATGCTGTCCTCAGAGTTGCAAAGTATAAACCAGCCTACAAATTACTTCCTTCTCGCAGACATTATAGTCTCTTTGTTCACTGTATTTGTCTTCCTTAAAGTGAACACACTACTTTCTTGCCAGACACAAAAGCAACAAAAATACTGATTTAAAGTACTGCATCTAATGCAAACCAATTCTGTTTTACTTTCCCAATGTCTTTCTGCATAGCCTTTATCCATTTTGTCCATTTAACAATTCACCTACTTCTGCCTTCAGATCACTTTTTTTTTAAATTTTCTTAATGCATTTGCTCCCTTTGGGAGACAATATTGTGGTACCATTCTTCATTTTGTAAATCATGTTTATCTTCATTTTTTCCTGCTTTTTAATTGTTTTCAATTAGGAAGAATGTGTTTTGGATCTGTTTATTCAATCTTTTTCTAAACTCAAAACCTTTAATTGCAGTATTAATTCCCACTTGAGTCATAATTTCTTGCAGAGTGCCATAGCTGTGATTAGATAGGAACAGTTGTATTAGGAGGGAGTAACTTGCACGTTATCAGTGGGTTTGGTAAAAACATTTCACAGCTGGGAAAGAACCTTGGACTCAAAACTTCATCTAACCAAATAAAAACATTTAAGTTTAGACAAAGCATCTTGCTTGTTCTAGAAGTCTCATGAGAATATATTTCTCTTGGGAGATTCCCAGTACTTTCAGAAGTGTGACATATATATGTCTCATCTCTCAACTTTCTACTGCACAAAGAGCACTTGAAAAAGATAACAAGGTAAATGAGGAAGCACAAAATGTTCTGAGATGAAGGTGGCTTGAATACCAACAGGAGATAGCAAATAATTTCCCTATAATCATAATTGTTCTCTGATAATTTTCCATAAAGATATTTAAATGTTGTTCAGTAGCTTTCCGTAAGATTCATGGTTACAGATAGGATACATCTCAGGTTACAGAAGTACTGGAGAGAGTGTCCAAAGGAGGACAACAAGGATGGTCTAGAGCAGAAAGCTTATGAGGAGCAACTGAAGTCACTTGACTTGTTCAGCCTGGAGCAGAGGAGACTGAGAGCCGGAGCTGGGCTCAATGATCCTCATGGGTCCCTTCCAACTCGGGATAGTCTGTGATTCCATGTCCAGATGGCTTTTGACTCTCTCTCTCTTCAACATTCACCCATGAGAAGTTCTCTGCACCTTTGAAAAGGAGAGAGGAGGGGAGGGGAGGGGACAGGTTGCCGTGATGCGGCTGCGATGCCTGTGACATCACAAAGGACCAGTCACAGCAAGGAGCTGTCATCAGGGCCAGCAGCAGCAGCGCCACCACACTGTGGCCTTGGCCGTCGGTGAGTGCAGTTCGCACCTCCTGCAAGCCATGGCTCGGCTGATCTTCCTCGCGCTGGCTGTGCTGGGCATTGTCCAGAAGCCGTGGTTCGTGGACGATCACATGGATGCGGATATAAATGAGCGCATGCAGCAGCATACGGAGCAGCTGATGGAAGGCATGGCTCGGCTGCTGCACGAGATGGAGGAGAGGAGCCGGGAGCAGAGCGGGGTGGCCCTGGGAGCCCTGCTCTTCAGTGCCTTACAGCAGTGGCAGCTCTGGACATTTATTGACCTCCTTGTCCTGCTCTTCGGGCTCTGCCGGTGGCTCAGGAAAAGGAGACGTGGGCCGGGCAGCAGCAGCAAGCAGGGCAGCTCTGCAAGGAAGAAGAAGGAGAAGAAGAAGGATGGTGTAGAAGGGGACAGTGACACCAATGACACCTGGGATCTGGGCAGGGTTTGGGCCGATCACACCCAGTGGCCAGCGCCGTGCATGGCCGACAAGTGCAAGGTGGTGGAGGAGCTGGTGGACGAGCTTCTGGGTGCCTGCCGAAGACTCTCCGGGAAATCTCTCTTCAAGCCACGGCTGCAGCCGGCCGTCAGCGTGGGCTGCCTCTACGAAGGCTGGAGTGCCCGGGAGGACAACGTCCTGTACCGCCTGCTCGTGCCCCTCAGGCCTCCACCCGGGCACGCCTTCCACCCGGAGCTGGGCGCCGAGGGGAAGACGCCAGCGAAGAACCCCGGCCTGCGCGTGGAGCTGGAGTGCGCCTGCGCGAGGGAGCGGCTGGTGGGGGACATGCTGTGCTTCCTCCACCACCCCGAGGACGAGCTGAGGAGAAGACAGGAGCCCAGCCTGCTGCGCACCCTCTGCACCGGCTCCTACCTGGACGTGGAGGAAACCACCCGCTGGTTCCAGAACTCAGTGAAAGCAGCCTGGGAGCTCCTGCCGCAGTCACGCCACTGCTCCCTGACGGTGCTGCCCTCCCGCCGCTCCTGCAAGCTCAGGCTGGCCAACGCCTCCGAGAGCACCCTCTCCATTGAGATCACGCTTGGGGTGCAGCTAGAGGACTCGGACACCTTCCTCAGCCTGGAGTAGTCGCGGCCAGCTTCACCAGCAGCACGGCGCCGCCAAAGAGCTGCGCTGTGGCAGAGATGCAGTCTGTCGGGCACACGGCCAGGCATGCCCGACCCCACAGCTTCCACCTCAAACATCTGCAGACCTGCGCCCGTATGCTGGTGAGCAAAGGCTTTTCCCCCCTGCCCTGAAGACGGCTGTGATTCACCACCTGACAGCCACAGCCCTGGCAAGCCTGGCGAAGGAAAGATTGCCCCCTGCGCCTGGATGACCTCCTGCGGCGCCTCTGCTGCTGCCTGGAGAAGAAACACCTCGACCGCTTCCTCGAGAGGGAAGGCAACAAGAGGGTACCTGAGGAGATGGATGGTGCTGTCCCCGGCCTCCCAAACAGCTGGACTGCTCAACATCTTCCAGGCAGTGACCACCCAAACTCGTGGAGAGAGTTCCCAAGAGACTCCCTCCAGGAGCTTCATCATATACATTGATGCCAATAAATCGTTTGTGTGATCAAACGCTGTAGAGTGTCTGCGCATCACTTTGTGGGGGATCGAACGTGGGCACAGGGTGCTGAGTACACTTCTGCCACACAATTGGTAAGTGTTTTCCAAAAACACAGAGCTGGCTGAGGTTGGAAGGCACCTCTGGAGGTCACTTGGTCCACTCACCTTGCTCAAACAAGGCCACCTGGAGTAGACTGCCCAAGACCTGTTAATCACAGGCCTGTCAGCCTCACTTCAGTGCCACATGAAATGATAGAGATTATTCTGAGAGTTACTGAAAAACACCTGAGGGTTGTTATAGAAGTCATTGGTCATAGCCAACAGAGGTTTATGAGGGGAAAGTCCTGTTTAACCAGCTTAATTTCATTTTATGACAAGGTTACCCATTTAGTTCATGAAGGGAAGCCAGTTGATGTCATTTTTGGATTTCAGCATAGCTTTTGATACTGCTTCTCACAGTACCCGTCTGGACAGACAAAAGGTCCAGCATACAGCTAGACAAGTACATAGTCGATGAGTGAGCAATTGGCTGAAGTTCAGGCTCAAAGGGTTATGGTAAGTGGGGTTACATCGTGCTGGTGGCCAGTCACCAAGAGCTCCATTTTAGGGCCAGTTCTCTTCAATGTTTTCCAAAATGATCTGGGTACAGGACTTGAATTCACACTAAGTAAGTTTGTAGATGATTCTAAATTAGGAGGAGCTGTTGACCCCCTTGAGGATAGAGAGGCCTTGCAGAGAGATTTTGACAGACTAGAGGGCTGGGCAATCATCGGCTGTGTGAAGTTCAACACCAGCAAGTGCCAGATTCTGCACCTGGGAAGAGGAATATACATACAGGCTGGGGAATGAGAGGCCGGAGAGCAGCCCCGTGGAGAGGGATCTGGGTCAACAGCAAGTTGAATAAAAGTCAGCAGCGTGCCCTGGCAGCCAGACGAGCCAAGCGCACCCTGGGCTGCACGAAGCCCAGCACAGCCGGTCCGGGGAAGTGATTGTCCCGCTGCGTTCTGCGCTGCTGCGGCCTCACCTCAAGTGCTGAGCGCAGTTTTGGGCGCCACAATATGAGGAGGATACAGGCCTAGTGGAGAGAGGGTCCAAAGGAGGGCCATGAAAAGGGTGGAGGCTCTAGAGGGGAAAGCTTATGAGGAGCAGCTGAGGTCCCTTGGTTTGCTCAGAGCAGAGCAGGCTGAGGGGAGGCCTCATGGCGGCCTGCAGCTCCCTCACGAGGGGAGCGGAGGGGCAGGCGCTGAGCTCTGCTCTCTGGGGACAGCGACAGGACCCGAGGGAACGGCATGGAGCTGGGACAGGGAGGGTCAGGATGGGGTTTAGGAAAAGGCTTTTAAATGAGAGGGTGGTCGGGCACTGGAACAGGCTCCCCAGGGCAGTGGTCATGGCACTGAGCCTAACAGGGTACCAGAAGTGTTTGGTCAATGTGCTCAGACACATGGTTTGATTTTTGGGTGGTCCTGTGTGGAGCTGGCAGTTGGTCTCGATGATCCTTGTGAGTTCTTTCCAACTTGGGATATTCTATGATTCTATGTTATGTTATATGAAGTATAGATTTTGCTTTTATTTGCAGTTCCCTTGTAATAAAAGCACTTGTTTCTTTTTTTTTTTTTCCTTTAGGAGAAAAGACCATATTTCTTTTTTTTTCTGTTTCTGTGAAAGGCTGTATTCTCCCACATAACTTGCTCTGCATGTAGTTCCACTGACGCCATTTCAAAGTGTCATAAATACTATTATCTTGCATAACATGGGCTTTTTTTTAACTGATTTCATAGGTGGTCCTGCTGCTGTCATTTATGATCATGACATAAGAGCTTTTCAAAATTGCTTTATTTATAGTTTAGCATAAATTATGCCTCTTTTTAGGGTTTGTAAAAACAATTATTGAAATTATTTCTTCATGTGTACTCAGGTTATTTCAGAATATGAAACTGGGGCTAGGTTTTAGTGAGTCTCCTACCCCGCTTTTCTGAAGGGAAGATTTATTAGTTCTAACTGGTAAACAGATAAACTGATTAATGCAATTTTACCATTAGAGGAAACATCTCTTGCATCTGTGGCTTCTTTTTTTAAAGAATCGTTTCATGTTTGATAATACCTTTCAGATATGTGATCTCTCCTACTGAATCTCTTGCTTTAAATGTGCATAATAATTTTCTAGGTCTTCAGTTTCTCCCGGTTTAAAAATAAAATAAAACCAACCACAAAAGCTAAAATAGTATTTTGTTTTGTTTTCCTACTGTCGAATTAGGCTTACTGAATTTGTTCCAACTTGAATAGGAAATACATGGATGTACTTTTAAATAATATAAAAAAATCCTCTGACACTAGCTATTTCAGTCTCTGATCTTTTCTTCTATTGCAAATTCATGCTTTATTTTTTTAGTCATAAACTTTTAAACTAGTCTTGTTACACAATGCTTTGTCTACCATGAGCTTGCAAACTGTCTCTGAAGCTGACTACATTACTCACAATTGCCTTCTTTCAATTTCCAGATTCTTTCTTCTGTTAAATGAACAATAAAAGCTAATGAATGCCACTTACCTTTTACACCTGTGTAGTATGTTACCCAGAGCTGTAAATGAAATTACCACATTCAATTTCTACTTTCTTTTTCTTTCCTTTTGTCAGCTTTCAATCTCTGTACAAAAACTTCCCATTCTTCTCCAAATTCCATCCTGTAGATATTGCATGCTAATGTGGAACATTGTAAATTATGTTTAAGGATGGTATAAGGAAGACTGATGTCCATTTCTTTCTTCTTTTCAGCTATAGCTGTAATATCATCAGCAATTTCCAGTAATTAGTGGGGGTGGGGTGGGGAGAAGGGAAGAGCAGGGATGGACGTGGTTGGCATTTTTTGGAATTGTTTAGTATATTTCTGTCTTAATACAGTAGTCAATTATCCAGCCCTTTATGTCCAACTTAACCTAGGCCATTAGAACAGTATTTTTTTGGTAGCTGTCTCTGCATGCACAGGATATATCCCATTAAAGATGCCATTTATTACATTAAGGGACTCAGGTTCTTAATTGCTTGCTGCATCAATAGTACTTGGGACATTAGGGTCACTGGCAGCATCTGGAAATATGTGCTGCAGTTTTTCAAGCTAAATGACTCAGACTTGACTTCATAAAGAAACAACTGCTTCTAATGAAGGACTGGCAAAGAGCAACAACAAATTGCCCCCCAAAAACTTCCAAGTCTTTGACGTGTTTATCCAGAATAGAAGATTAAATTAGAAATGTTACCTTCCTCCTAAGACTTGAAATGTAATTAGCCTGTTCCCGTCTCTAGATCAGTTTTCACAGTGTTGGTTCCCCGTCATTCAAATTCTTCCTTCACCAAATGGAAACATGACCGTGTTTGATGGGGAAGTCAGTCCGAGCAGGTAAGGAATGGGATGATGAGGCAACTGAACCACGTCTCCTAGGAAGCATGACTTTCTATATAATTTTATTTTTTTACTTTAAATATTTTTATTATTTTCAAAGAAAAACATTCTTAGCAAGCTATTCTTTGAGGTGACATTTCAGTGCCACAAATGAACCTTTAGGAGGCCAACTGTAACTGGTTTGTGTACTGTGCATTGAGCTAATGTTATGCAGAGCTGAACATTTGGTGTCAAGGCACTAAATAAAGCTGACATTTACCAGACTTGTTGGCTCTGAGGAAGTCCAGAACTTTGTATGTGAAGGAGTCATACAGGTTTTCCTCCTGCTGTCATTCAATAGATGCAACTAAAAAGTCCTTTACCTCCTAAACAAGTATGTGTGACACGAAGCAAAAGTATGCTTCCAGTCTATGTGTAAAATGTTAGACTGCATGTAAACTGCCAGCTAAAACCGATCATAAGTACTCAGTTTCACCATTTTCATGATCAGCCAAGCAATTTGTCATCTTTCCATCAGTTCCAATTAGTGGCAAAGTTTGTGAGACTTATTGTGCATCTTGAAGGAGCTTCTCCATGTCTGGTTGATACTCCCTTGAAGATCTACCCCCGAAGTTTAGGATTTGAGGCATCAAGGGAGGTAAATCTACTGGTCTGGAAGCCTGTCAGTATACACTGTACATAATGTGGCTGGTAGACTCACAGTTTCAAGAATTCCTCCAACCATCCACAGAACCCATCTCTGTAATTGATGATGACAGCATTAATAACAGCATCCTATCTCACCTTCTTCCATTCTTCTACTACAGCTTAACAAAGTGACAATTAAAGTACTTAATGATTAATGTAGAATTAAAGTGCTGATAATGCTCATAAAAGAACAACAGTTGAAGAATGATGGCAAGAGGGTCATGGAATTACATGGAGAAATCCTGCCCTAACAAGATATAAAGGTGCTATGGACAGAAGGCAAGAACAAATACAGACCCCACAGAGTTGGACATTATTGTAGGACTAAGACTATGAGGCACCAGAGGGTAATAAGAGTGCAGCTATAAGGGAGAGCAGACAGGACACTGTTTGCAATTGCGGAAAAAAAAGAGGTGCAGAGTGCTCCTATAGTGAGGGAGGTTATGAGGAACTGCAAAGACAGAGGTGAAAAGGAGAGGAGCACAATGAGAGCATGTGTGGGAAGGTTGTGTCTGCAGCATCGTTACCCTGGAACTTGCCTGTAACTGAGTGGGTATTGTAGAGCACCCAAACTAAAATAAATGCTCATCAAAAGGGAAAGCTAACGGCATAACACTGCTACCCACTAGATTACCAACCCGCATTAGCTGTCTACAGCCACTGCAAGTGTGGCACTTCCCAGGGGAAATTCTGTCTGAAGAAATTCCTGTGACTGAAGTGGAAGGAAGCCATTAGTGCTGGTACAATAGTTTAGGCAAATGTATGTGTATTCCAATTTTTATGAAGTGAGACCTTCAGAAAAGACCAGTTCCATCTAGACTGAGCAGTCAGGATAGTATAGTTATGGGAGTTTTTCATGGCATGAATGGTAAACATCTGAGCAAAAAAATTAGGAACATAAAAGGAAGAATTGCTGGTAATCTATGTTTGCCTCTTTCTAGCAGCGGTACTAGTTTCCATCACTGCTATACAGCTTTAATATAAATCTTCAAAATGTGAACTTATGTAAACTACTTGATTTGTATTTCTCCCCATCTTTGGAACTTACTATTTTATACATCATTACAATAGTGTAAGTTTTTGCTCCTATTTACTCCTTTCAAAGCAAGATTTCTATCTATTTATTTCTCTCCCCACTTCATCCCTGTATTTGCTGCCTAAAAGCAGCTGGTGAAATCCATTCCTCAAAGAAATATCAAAATAAATAAATAAATCTGAAAAGTGCAGAATCCTTTCATTTTTAGTGTGGTTTGCATTTCTCCTTCTTACAGATAATCTGCAAAACCAGCACCAGATTCCTTGTTATTTAGCTACAAAATTGTTCATGACAGACCAATGCAAAAATATTTTACAAAGCATTGGAGTGGTATTACCTACACCAGTCTCTCTGCCTGCAAGTGTTTTCCCCTATCTGATTAATCCAAATCAAGTTGCTTAAGCCTTCTGGCTTCTCTGGAAGATGCAAAGCTTTCTTACGTTGCTTTCCTTTCCTTTCATCAAATAACCTGCAATGCCATTCTGCTGTTTATACAGAAATATCTAGCCTCATCAGTTAAGTTTATAACCTTAGTGTGATTGCAAAACTAGCAATGCTCAGGGCAAAATTTCCCGTGAGACACAGACACCCCTTTAGTTACACCATTGCTCAACAGCAGAGGAAAACGGACAACAGGACCTATACTGTCCCCTGTTTACTGAAGGTTCAGTAGCCCATTTTTAATGGTAAATTAGTATTAATTGTTCACAGCAAATCTCTACACTGTGAGAGTAATTAGACATGATCTACACAGATGCACAGTCTTTGTATTCCAATACTGTGAGGCTGGCCTCATTTGCCTTATAGTCATTTATACATATTTATAGCCTTATCAAGAATGTTTTTATGTGTTTTTTTGTTGTTGTTGTTGTTTGTTTGTTTTTTCAGATATTCTGTTAACTAGGTTGAGGAAGGATTCATTAAATTTTTGAAGTTGAGGATCAAGCAAGATAATATATAGTAATTAAAAACAACAACAACAACCACAAACATTTAAAAATTAGAAAGGTAAATACCTGAGGTACCACTTCAACAGTATTTACACAATCAGTTTATTCTAAAGCACGGGAACACCCAAGCGTAATGGTGATTAGAGCCTTAATGGATTATTTTGATTGCTTATTTGAGAAAGCTCCCTGTTTTACATTAAATTCTCCAGAACTATTTAAATGTTGATTGAAATCTCTCAAATGGATGCATGGTAATCCCATTCTTTATTGTCTTCATTGGTTTCTAATGACACGTTATTTACAAAATCAAAAAGCCCAGGTTTAGCTCTGTTCATTCCTTACATCTCTGTGCTAAATATGCGCTCTTAGCTTGACTCGTTTTTGTTGCTGTCTCATGTTGCAAGACGGTGTTTAAGGATTGGGCTTTAAAAGGAAAAATATCCCATTGAAATTTCATTGCCTCAGAACATATGTTCAGACATTTCTAACAGCCTTCAAACCAAAGAAGAAAATGTCCATAAAGGAAGCACATCTCTTCAAAGTGATCATCCCGAAGATACAACTTGCTTATGTTTTAGAGCAAGATGTTTATTTTACACGCTTGTGGTCTCTTTGTTACTCATTGTGACCTCTGAAATGGTAATATAGGAATCATTTACTATTGTATTTTTAGCTGTTACTACACCCACAAGACTTTTTATTATCAGCAGGAGTGGAGGTATTAAAGAGATTTGTGGGCCTCAGAAGGCTCAAAGCACAGTGGGGATGAAATTACAAAATTATATTGTTATAAAATATATTTCTAAAACTGTGTACAAAGGCTCAGTGTTAATGAAAGTAATTGATAGCAAATACTGATTTCTTTTTACATCACCAACAAAGCATTTTTTCTGAGTAATAATGAGCCTCTTTTTAGTAACAATAGGAAAAAAATGAGTCTCATGAATCATTTATGTGGCCTCATTCATTGCTATTATTACTTCTGCCATCAAATATTTTGGGAATTCAGCTCCTTTTTCACTCTGTCTTTACATCTCACGTAATGGTCTTTCTTGTGCTTTTCAGAAGGAAAATTGAACTTTCTTCCTTTTTAATGTACAGAAAAGTACCAGATCTTCCTTTCTGATTCTGAATAAGTGTTCCTGTTGCTGAAGCTTTTAGCTGAAGGAAGCCATAAAAGATGAATAATTGCTAAAGGAGAAATAAGATAGAGGAAGTAAAAACCTGATGTGCTGAAGGAATCCATTTTCAAAAGGTCAACACCTTCAGTACAGAATTTGCCTAAATTGGCTAATTCCATAATATTTTAGCTATCAGTAATTCCATAATAATGAAAAGACTAAAAAAAGTGCACTGAAAGTGTCATGCCTGTGTAGCTGGTTTCACTGCAAGTAGCATTGGCTAACAGAGCAGGACAATAAGTGTCAGAAGGCTTTGGCTCTTTTGGACTTTGTTTAAACTCATTGAGACAAGTAATTTAACCTTCACTACTTAAAAGTAGTGCGTTTGTCATCTCTGGATTGATTCACGTGTTCTGCAGGCAGCTGCACATAGACAGTATTCAGAAGCAGTCTGCAATGGATCTTGCACATTCTCTTCTACTGATTTCAAGAAATGATGATTTTTCAGTGTACCATCCTCTTCCACTCCAATTCTGCCAGTGATGTTCCTCATCTTCATTATTTTCCAAATAAATTTGGAACTCTTGTTCTCAACGTCCAGGTTTTGTTTCTGGTTTGTATCTTCCTGCAGCCATTTTTTAACCTTTATTTTATATATTCAGTACTTCAAAGATGATTTATGTGCTTATGATCTGGAATCAGCTGAGGTGTTTCTTTTATCAACAAGTACTGTTTAAAATACAAGGTGGCTAGAAAAGAGGCTATTGTAATGAAACGTGCTGACCTCAGCCCATTACCCCAGACTTTTAAAGCATAGCACCTGTTACAAAAATAATCTTTGTACTTGGGATTTTTCTAAAATGATGTCATGTGAGGTTAGTTTGGTTTTAAGTTACTTTTGGTAAGGTGACACAATTACAACTTTTTCATTTTTTTTTTAAATACGGAGTGTTTAATTTGAGGAAAAGAAAAAAAAAGAGCAGTTAATTGAAAAATACCTAGATTAAACTCTATATCCTTCAGTTTCTCCATTTATTAAGTTCTTCTGATAACTTCTGCATCATTCTTAGATTTGACATTTGTGGATGAGCAGCATCATGCTACCATCAAGTAGCATTCTGACAGCTGTTTTTTTTGCATGCAAAATCTTTTTAGCTGCAAAATCAAGATTCTGTTTCTTTTTTCGATGCTGCTTCTGGTACGAGAAATCTGGTAGCAACAAGAACCATTGTGCTTTCATGCATGAAATATGACAAAAAACTCAGAACATTGTCCATGGTAAGCAGAGCCAAACTATAAACTGTTTCTAAGATGCAGCCTCATGATAAGCAAATAACGTTGCAAAGAGTTGTTAAACATCTAAATCTAGTCTGATGTCTACCTCCTCGTTGCACCAAAGAAGAATTTCTTGTGTTTAATCAAGTTGTTCAATAGTGTTGATCAAATGTCACTGGGAACAGACTCATTACTGTAAATCCACACTGTCTGTGTCAGCAGGGGCCTCACCCTTCCTATTATGTTGCTTTGCCACAGAAGTCACTAGCACCGTTGGTCATAAGGTCATGGTCTAGGTTAAAACTAATCCAGCTACAAACTTTCAAGTGGAATATTTTCAGGTGGATCAATATCACAGTCTGATTTCAGATGCAACTGCAGCAATGCAGGGTGCTGGCACAAAAGTGGGAGCTCAATACTGGAGCTGTGTAGGATGGACAAGGGACTTGTCCCTCTGTGCAGTGACATCTGCACTGATTCCCTTAAACAGATTGTGAGACAACGCCTTCAGCAGGGAATGAAGGAGCCAGATTTCTGGAGGCTGCTTCTTGCACACCTGGTAACTGTGCAGAGGGAGAAAAGGGGTCTGCACGCAGGGAAAGAATGGGGAGTGAGTGCAGGACCCCAGAGCTAAAATAAATTTTCTGTTGAGATTTTGGGATCACATTTGCTTTTTTTTTTTTTTCTTTTTTCTTCCAGCTTGTTTCAGAGCTCATTTATTCTGTTAGAAATATGTTAAGCACAAGATTAATAATAACCGAAAACACTAAGGAGAAGCTGTTTTCAGATATAGCAGTGAACTCTTTCCCTCATAGTATTTGTCTGATGATTTTTCTTAGAAACTGTCATACAATATGCACTTTTAATCTATGATCTGTTACTGAAGTACTTTCTTAGTGGACTTAGCTGGAGGAATTCACATATCTGTGTTTGTTTTTTTTTTTTTTTTCCCTAAAATAGATTCTATCTGATAAATCATGTGTTTCATAACCGAAGTAGGATATAAACTAGGCAAATTATAATCATTGTGGGTTAAGGAATGAAGATGATAAAAGTTTATAAAAATGCAGAAGTGATGCAATTACCATTTCTTTCCTTTATGAACAGTCTTCTAAGAAAAAGGGCCTGCTCTATTCCTTGAGAATACAATTCCGATAGCTATGTCCAGCTCAAGAACCTTACAGTACAGTCCACATGCCTGTCATCTTTTTGGTTAAAAAAAAAAAAAAAATCCTCAAAAGTCAAATCTCTAATTTTACATGGCCCTCTCCTTGTCTTGGTCAGCTGTTGTAGTCTGGAAAAAAATACGTGAATGCTGAATTTTTGTTCTCTGGAAAGTTGCCTTGGATGTCTACTGTAAAGCATGATTCCTGTCTCTGAGCAAGAAGTAGAGAAAGAGATGACCTTTGCAGCTGCCATTTTGAAAAAAGCTCTTCAAAGCTTGTTCAGAGAGAAGCCAGAAACCTGGGAAAGCAAAATAGAAGAAAATGAAAACCTTTAGTTCTGCAGGGAGAAGTGTTTTGGCAAAAGATGGTGGCAACATGTCTTCTCCTCAGGTTGTGTGGGCTCTCTGTGCAGGAGGAGCAGGAGCAGCAAAAGGTCCTGCTGAGTTTGCCTGCAATGCCAATTGAGTCATTGGAGAGCCGAAGAATGCTTTTAAGGCAACAGTTTCCAGCATCTTAATCTTCTCACTGGTCTCCCACAGACGTGTGTTGCCCTCAGCGCTGGGTGGAGACACAGCCTGCTCTGGGGCTCTGACCCCTATTCTGAAATAGATCCTCACAGAAACTCAGCAGTTCATTGTTAGGAATTTAGAGAATGAGCTATAAATTGGAATAGATCTGTAGCAAGACAGATGAAATGGCCTGCGGCTGTCGGGTAAGGAACGTGCCTGGACAGACAGACACCCCTGCCGACCCACAGCACCCCACATCACCCATCTGAATACTGCAGGACAGGGAATCCACCCCTGGGCTGGGCAGAAAGCAGGGCTCTGGAAGAAAGAAAAGACTTCTACAGATAGATATTCTTCAACTGTCAGCACTAAAAATAGCAATCCTAGAAACCTGAGCAAGGATGATTCTATTTTATTAAGGTCAGATGGGAAAGCAAAAGTACCTATTAGAAGTGATAAGAGACAACCAAAGTGAACGATATTGGAAAGATAACAACAGAAGCAAACAACCAATATCCCAGTCAACCTGGCTTTGCCAACATAGACTGGGGCTGGACCTGCTAGTAGTTAATTCTAGGTTCAGTATACTTCTTCCTGGAAGTTTTTCTGCAACAAAACAACAGATGCCCATGCAAGGCTCAGTGCTCTTAAAGCTTTCGTATGGTGTACAGCCAGGTGATCTTGTGGTGTTCATTATTCTCCTGGAGCTGCTGCCTCAGCTAGAAAGTGCACAGAAGTGAGACCCTAAAGCAGCTTCTTCTTTCATGTGTGAAGAATCACAAGAATTAATTCTGGTTGCAGTAGCCAGCCTACCTGGGGATACTTGAAGCTATTGTTATTCAAAACATATGGTCTGTGCTGTGCCTCAGTCACCAAATAAAAATTTGCATCTCATTGATATCAGGATTTGTTTTCTGAGGCCTTGAGATAGCCTGGTCTCTTCCTCATGGGACAGAGGGCTCCAGAACAGCAGAAGGGTCATCTCCAGAGGTTTTTGGGTAGATTAACACATTTCTCTTTGATGTAGAAGGAATTGAGCCAGAGAAGTTGAAAACAGTACTAGAGAGTGTAAACATCTAATTCTTCAACCTACCATTGTTTTACCCACAAACAACATCATGCAAAGTAATTTTACAACAACAAAAAGAACAACACCCCAAACAGAATCTCAAAATGCCTGCTAAATGCCACCTGAACACCTACTTTTATTATTAGTGTTTTCTGTTATCGCAGCAATGGTTTGTGTGACTGTCCAACACCTCATACAAGCATTTGAATGTGTACCAGAAAAAAACTAGTTGCAGAGAAAGACTATTGATTCACACCTGTGAAATATATGCATTTATATGTATGTGTCTTACAGGTAAAAAAGAGAAATTTGATCATGCTACAATAATACATACAGGCCTCTTCATGGAGTGCTCCTGCAACCTTTTAAAAGAGCTCAGTAAATTAAGGGATAAAACTGGAAGTGTCTTGAGGAGATTGGCTTTAAAATTCGATGTCTAAAGAGGGTATTCTGCCATGAGTTTCCAATAAATACAGGAATTGCAATGGGGGTCTCTAATCTTTGCAAGAAATAAGTGCCACAGCTTTGTCCTTGACCTCACCTGAAAACATCTGAGCTTATGTAGGGTTGGGGCATGATTATCTTCTGAATCTGAGACACGAGGAGCATCTACAGAATGAGCCCTTCCTCGAAATTCATCAGAGATGTCCCTCTCATGGGTCGAGCTGCCATAATTGTTTTGTCCAGAAACTTTAAAGCCACAGGGAGTCATTTGTCCAAAGGAGGCACCTGCCATTTTTCTGGACAGTCCTGACAGCTTCAGCACCCAGGTCCTCTCCCTCCAGCTCCACCACTTTGCACAATTTGGAAAGCGTATCTGAATGCAGCACGTTGCGCCCTACAAACAGTGCCAGGGAAACCGAACCTTCGCTGAAATAGGTACTTTATGTTACAGCCAAGGAGGGAAGGTTAAGAGCAAAAGGTGCAATTACAAGTATGACTAAGCAGGCAGATTTATGCTGAAGACAGACCTCAGAAAGAAGCAAGGGGGAAAGGGGGGTGGGCCTGGAGGGATGTTAGAAAGAATTAAGGAACAGCTGAGTGCTCCAAAAATACTGTATTAACAATCTCTAGCAGCAGTAGCAGCATTCATGTGCCAGAAACTCAGCTTCCTGTTATAGGACCAGGTTGCTATAGAAACTTACTACTGGGAGCTAAATAAAGTAATTTCTATGCTAGTGTTGGTGTCTGTAACTTCAGCACCTGATGCTAACCAAATTGTGCTCAATAAACAAATTTAAACTCTAAAAGCCTGCAATGAGTTTACAATGGTTTCTATACAACTGATTAATCTCAATTGATCTTGGCTTAGAACACAAGTGCATGAGAAATCATAGAAACAGAGAAAAGACTGCTCAAGACCCTGCTCAAGATGCCTGACGCTTTTTTTCTTACCTGATTTCCTTCTTCGTCTGTGCACCTCTTCATTCTGTCTTAACTTTTTTTTATTTCTAAACTATCTTTTTCACTCCTGACTTCATAGTTGAGCCTGACATCTGTGATTCCCTTTATACAAATTAATTCTGAATTAACCTGCAGTTGCTCTTGCATCCCTTTCATATATCATTAAGCATTTACTTCAAGGTAAAAATGTGAGAAGCAATGTTAACAGCCGAGGGGCAAATCCTTCCTAGCTGCAGTGCAGGCTTTCGGAGATGAGAGGCAAGGGACAAGTTTGCAGATGTCTGCACTGGCAGCGCATACCTTGGGAACTGCAAGAAGTGCTTGTCTCCCTGTGGGCATCGCGGGCTTACTGTGGAGTGGGACACGGGAAGGTCCAGTGAGCCTGGATGCCAGGGCAGCTCGGGCTAGAAAAGTCTCTGCTTTGGAAAGGAGTAATCATTTCTGTTATTACCATAGCACTTCCCTGTACTGACTAGGTAACAAGAGATCACCCCAAGTGTTTCAAAATGTAGGCTATTTCTACTTGAGATTACCTACAAGTCCAGACATAACAAATAACATAGGATGGATTTAAAACTCTTTAATACTGCTTTGTCTCTGTTACAGAAGGTGTGCGGACCTCTCTGCAGCATCTGAGCATAAATGACATGAGCTGACGCTCTGAAGGGTGCCACAGAGTGGCAGCTGTGACAGCCCTCCCTTTGGCAGCTTAGTCGAAATCTCTCCATCATCGAAGTACCCAAAGCAGCCCATAAATAATGCATGTGGAGGTATGGGTTAAATGCCTGGGGTAGATGGCACTTCTGGGGGAAGACAGCAGGAGAACCCAGCAGCGGCGGGAGCAGGAGGTTTCCTCATTCCCAGCAAAGCTGAGCATCAACCAACATTGTTCTAGTCCTGGCAGAGGAGCTGAGGAGCACTTCGGGGGGAAGTGGTGTACAGACACCAGAGGATCATTTCGCTCTTACCTACCTTGTGCAGGAGGGAGAGGAGAGCAGGAATGGCGAGGCAGCCACTGCAGGAGGCCAGCGGGCTGCCTGGGCAGCAGAGCTGCTGGGAAGAGGCCAGGGCTGTTTACCACAGTGCCCAGCAGCTTTCTGTGAAATCAGCCGTGGCTGCTGGTGCAGGTGGCCCAGGGACCTCGGGAATGGCCTGAAGCAAGAGCAGGGCCTGGGCCAGCGTTGGCAGAGGAGGCCCTGGGGAGCCAGCTCTCACCATGCCGGCCTAAAGCATGGGGTTCCCCAGGCCCAGGTGAAGGGTGGCATGGGGCGTCCTGCGGCAGGTGGCTGGTGACACACGGAGCCCTCCTGGCTTTGGCAGGCGGCACAGGCAGCTGGCAGGCACGAGCTGAGGGAAGAGGGCCCCTGGCCATAATGAATCTAGATGGTGGAGCTACCAGAAGGACAGCATCAACTCCTTGCTCAAGCAGATCGGCCTGGAAAAGTAGAGGAAGTGTGTGTTTTATCAGTGTTCACTGAAACACAGGCATTCTGGGTGCGAGGCAAAAGTCTCTGGCACAAGCCTGGTGAATGCAGCTAGACTTTGAAATGCTTTTGTTCAGTGGTCTTTTGTTCACCCAAGTCTGGTGATATCATCATCTAAAGGTACCTAGGCCTCCCGAAGAAGAGCAACACAGCCTGTGTCTTGTCAGAAGCAATGTCTGTGGGATGTATATGCATATGCATCCCAAATATTTTGATGTCTTTGTGTGTACATATATATTTATAAATATATGTCTCGAATGCATTTCCCTGTTCAGCATAACAGGGCTGTGGCTGCACAGAGTCCTGCTGTTCAGGGGTTAAGGAGATCGTACTGAAATGAATGCAGTCCAGCCAGGCTCTTGGCACTCGCTAACATAGAAGGTGTGTTTGCAACCCATTGACTTGGGGAGAATTTAGCTACCAGCTGAATTTTCCACATAAGATTAAAGGCTGTGCTGAAGAAGAATGAGCTGAAATTCACCCATGAATTTAAGAATGTTTGAATGCTAGCTCATTTAAGAGATGCTTTCCAAGGATGTCATAAGAAAAGGATTGAGAAGTATTATTAACTATTTATTTTCTGCATGAGAAATTGGAGAAATCAAGACATGAGGGTCAGAACCTTAAGGTGGAGAGACCAGACATCTTAGGCACTCGGTATTTTTAATAATGAGATGTAGGCTTCTCTAGGGAGAGGTTCATAGCAGGAAAGTCAATGGAAGGGTATCTGCAACACCACTATCACTGGTGGCAGGGGGAGTACAGGTATTTTAGCCACATAACTTGGACAGGCTAAGATACAAATCCACTGTTTTCTTGCTGAAACAAAGGTGGTTTTCACTACCTCTGAAGTGTAAGTAAGCTGAAAATGGAGAAGACTTGTATAGTCTTTCCTAGTCAGCCTTCCTAGACCATAAGGAAGGCATACTTGAGTCCTCAAGGAGCTTTTGAGAGTCGTGCTTTTAATGAACCCTAATTTGTAAAATTCTTTTCATTTCAAGAATTGGCACTCAATTCTGATGTCTGTTAGTCTTTATAATGTCTAGTCTGTTTGCACAAGTTTATGAAAGACTTGAGTGGACACTTAAGTACAGTGATATTGTTAAAAAGCTAAGCACAACTGTTCATACAAGTGGTACATTTTGCCTTGCTATTTCAAGAACAAGTCCTTGTATAATCTATGTACATAGTAAGTCACAGCTGAAGTTCCATACTCTTATCTTTTCTATATGCTCTGCAAATACAAATGTAAAAGCTAAAAGGGCCATACTTTGATGCTCAGCAAAACTAGAAAGCAAAGCTTGTAACCAACTTGCATTGCTTCTCTTCCCATCCTTTTTGTTCTTCACATCATCTCATTCTCTCCACTCACCTCAATGTCCCTGAGTGAGTGGGAAACAATATGGGTTGTTTCTTCTTTCCCCAAATCTCTGAGAAGTTGTGTTCGTCTTTTTTCTTCGTTATTTTTGACAATGCTATTTCATATTAGAACGTGTATTCATATAGAATATAGAGAGTTGTCTTCATATAGAGAACATGTATTTTAATTTGCATTCCTGACACATTAGTTCTGCCACTTAAAGTGTTTGTGCTACAAAGCATCGTATACTTCCCTGTGATGGTTCTCCCTTCTGGCAGGGTCTGAGCTTCCAAGTGCTCACAAAACCAGAGAGCTGCAATCTGGTCTCTTCTCTGTCATCTATCTCAGGATCTATGCCAAGCCTTCAGGATTTCGCTCCAAACCTGAAGTCTTTTCCTGGTGAAGTTACAGGGAAAGGCAGGAGCCTTTCACTTCCAAAGGTCCTGCCCAGGCTATAATTCACACAAGCGAATCCCTATATTCACAGAGACTGACTGAGTCTGGTGAGCTCCGGCTGAAGCACAGCGAGATTTTGTGTGGGCATCCCTTCTGGTGGCCACAGCCACTTCTTATTGCGTTGTTATAGTCATGATGATCATTTTTTTAGACACAGGTGATTTTAAGAATTAGTATTTGTCCACACATCATAAAAAGTGGCAGGCCAAAAATGATTCCCATTAGTTGTCCTTGTCTCTGATTTCTCTAAGTTTTGCAAAGGCCTGTCTTACTGTTCTTGGTTCCTTATCTAAATAAAGTGAATAAAAAAGAAATTGTGCAATAAAACAAACTATGGCCTAGAACTTGCTAGGACATACACACCCACTTAATTTTATATGCACCAAGGGTCATTGCAGTGATTACTTACAGCACATTAAATTTAGCATGTGCATAATTATTTCCAGGATCAGTGCATAACAGGTCATCTTTTAATATACAGGAAACTTAATGAGGGATAAAAATTTAAAACCCTAGATCTGAATTACTCTGAAATGTGGAACTCCAGAATGTAAACCTAAGGGTCTGCAAGTTGCCAATAATATTTGCTCTCTAAACTTCAACAGAAAAGTCTTGCTAAGCATTTTAACATGATGGCTTTCTCGATGTTGCTTTTCACAGTAATCTGTTACACCTAAGCACATTTTACTTTAGAGAAGCTATTGATTTTTATAAGGAGGAAATGGTGTTTTGGAGACGTACATCTTGTTTATAAAACATATTCAGATTTTTAGTGGGGAGATGGTAGGAAGTTGTTAGCTCCTTGTGAGAGGAGTTTTTTTGTTTCTTGTGTTACATCATTTTTTGTTACTGTTGTTGCTCAGTCCTGCTTTAAAGAAACAAAAAGGCAAATAGGTATGGGGACAGTAAAAACTTCCTGTATGTTCATGAAAGAAAGACATCCTTTGTTTAGTTCTTTTTCACGTTTGACCATGTATGATTTTTCTTCTTTTTTAATCTTAAGCATCATTTAATTTGGAAGAAACTTTAAACATGTTCTGAAATATAATTGCGAGAAAACAATGTCTTGCTGGGAACTTTACAAACCCTTTATTCCTCTAAGGAGCAAACTGGGTTGATGTTTTCCATCCCTCACATGCCTGTGATGAGATAACTGACAGCAGCTGTTGGAGTGGGACCGGTAGTACTAGAGGCTGCTTCCATCAGCCCAGCTGGGCTGGGGCTGCTGCTGGAGCTCTGGGCATTCAGAGGGGGCTGGCAGCTGGCTGGGTCAGGAGCTGTATTAGTGTATGCAGGTAAGTCTGGCTGGGTTTGTTTTCTTGAGTTAAGTTATTAATGAGCATTTTTCTTTTCTCCTCTGGTGATGATCTGTGCAGAGGGGCAATTGTAATGTATAACTTTGGCTTTTAAAGAGGTTCATCAATGCATTTCCTATGGAAAGGAAGTCTTTTTTGTTGTTGTTGTTAAATTAGTCAAAAGGCTTTTTTTTTTTTTCGTTGGTTGATGATTTTGTTTGTTTTGTTTTTTTGTTTTTTTTTTTCTGGAAGGGTAACTTACCTGCTCAACTATTGTCTTCTTGGTTTCTGTTTTGTCAGACTCGTGAATCTCTCCACACACACCCATTCACTTTTTATCCTGCATTTTGATGGCATATGGGGCTTGGGGGCTTGGGGGAGAAGAATGAACAGGTGACAGAGATCACCTTTGCTGTGGAAATGCCCTAATTCTAGAAAATGATAGCTTATGCCTTAAAAAGTCTAATTCTTCCAGTATAAAAATGCAATAACTGTCTTAGAAAGGAAAAAGTAAAAATATTTTTCCAAGGTCTTAGGGAGAGAACCATTGGAACCTGAATTTGAGTTCATGAGCAAAGAGTCAAAAGCTATTCTGGCTCTACGTAGCTGTAAAAATAAGGTTTACCTTGCTGAAAGCCAGTGTTCCCTTCCTCCATTGACACAAACTATAGCATTGCCATGTTCTACTTTTCTTAAGTAAATGAAAATGAATGAAATAAATGAACAGTAATAAGATGTACCTTACAAAAGGGCTTTCTGTAAAGCTAGTTTGGAGGCTATTGCAGAAAAAATAAAAATCAAGAAGATGTAAAAATGGTGGCAAAGGTGGGGGAAAAAATGAAAACGTTAATTTAGAAGAAGGTATGAGGGCAGAGAGATCTTTGAGGGAATCATCTTGTAGGAATAAACTTTCTAGAGGAACCTGATCTGAAGCAGGTGATGGGGCAACTGGCAGAGAGGAGGTAATTGTCCTAGTGTTTGACTACAAGGTCAGATGTACCCGAGGGAAGGAGGGGATGGGTTGCTTAAAGGGTTCAGCAGGCAATTGTCTGCAAGACTGCCCAGTAGGCAAAGACTTGCCTGAGATAACAAGGATACAGGTGGAGATAATCTATGATATTATGTGATGCTAATTATCACACAGAGAATATTCTCATCTGATTAATTCAGTGAGCTAAGAAGCATGGGGTAGAGTAACCTAAATTTAGCTTTATTTGTATGGAAGGCTGGTAGAGAAAGGTGTGAAGTCAAGAATAAAAAAATAAGGATTTAAGTGACAACCTGACTAGTACTTATGCAGTTGCTATATCTCATCAAGGAACTGTTGGGGCAAGTCATGTTTCTGGAAGGATCTAGATCAACCAAGAATGACAATATGTGAGGGAACTGAAATGGTAAAGACAAGACTTCAGTTAAATGATGACTTCAGTCTGATGAAGACCATATTTGTCTACTTAGTATGAATGAACCAGTACTAAAAATACCTGATTATCAAAGTGTTTGAATGCTCAAAGTTCTCAGTAAGCATGTGGATGTGTCACAGGCCTATGAAGCATAACCTCTTAATACCTCTTAATACAGTGAGTAAAACAGGCAGAAGGGGAAATTATGACTTCAGCAACATTTAAATCCATATCCTAAAATCTTCAGGTAAAATTGGGCATGAAAACCAGGTTTAAACATTCTGAAAGTGAAGACGGATGTTCACAGTCAGGTACAACAGTTTTCCCGAAGCCCTGAGTCATACGTGAAGTTCTGCGTTTTACACAGCGTGGTAGCTTTTGCCTATGACTATACTTGGCTTTCATTCATAGGAAGGAGATACCTGTTAATGGAAAGCAAAAATCCCATAGACAGCCCAGCTGAGATGTTGATTTTCCTTTTGAGGGCCCTAGGCTTGTCATTGACATTGGGGGAGTGCTGGAGTGCAACCGCAAAGGTTGCTGGAATGATCTGCTTTGCTAACCAAAGTACAGAGAGACGTAACAGTATTTTTTGTTACCACTACTCATACAGGTTATTACAAAGCAAAGGAAAAAAAAGTGACAGAAGAGAATGCACACTGTTGCATTAATAAATAAAAAGCATGAAATAAATGTCCTTAATGAATACAGAGTCAGCTGTTGTGTTGCAGCTCTTCTAGCTGAGGCCTTGACGAGGAAACAGGAATATGAAGCACGTTAAATGCACGCAAATACACCAAGTGAGGTGTTCCAGTTCCAATGCACTGCAGATGTTGACAGACAGCACAGGTTATCAAAGCTCATGCTCAAGAAGTGGCTTTCTCCTTGATGGATATTACTTGATTTTTGACAGAGCTGGGAATGTTCTGCCTTTTCTTACTCACTTATAAGCCCTGTATGCCTTGTCAAGCCAATAAAGCCTCATTGAACTGAAACTGCTTTCTAATTACGGTGTGTGGCAATACCTGTGGAAACTCATTGCCTTCAGCAGAATTGCAGAGGTGGAACTGATTGGGAGTTAGTGAGGGACCTGGTAAACAATGCTCAAGGAGGGATAGGATTCAGCACTCTCACTCCCCGTTCAGTCATTTGCACAGAACTAATAAGAACAAAAATCCAGTAAAGCACTCTGTGTGATATGAATGGCTATGCAATCCTGCTGAATGTAAAGATGCCGTTGCACAAAGACAGCTTTCAGCATAGAAGTACATACTTGTACCATCAAGGTAACCTCAGCACTTCTCGAAGAATAGTAGTGGTCCTCCCCCTTTAAAAAAAAAAACAAAAAACAAAAAAAACTTTTATATAGGGGATAATTCTGTTTTGACGCTGCTCTGATAGCGTGATAAGTGAGGTTTCAATCCATGCAAGATAGGATTCATTGCATCTTTCTTCTCTTGCATTTTAATTTGACTCTTTATTCCTTGTTTCTTTTCTTTTACCATGATTATATTGCTAGTCCCTGATGAATGCGTTACCTTTTTTTACTAAAGGTGCAGCATGTTTGGTGGCAGGTTTTGTGTAAAGAATAACATGTTGGGGTATCTTAGAGAGAGATAGATAACAGCATATCAACAGATTTATCAAGTTTATCTGAATGCATATTTAAAAATGCCAAATGTGCTTTTAGCTTGGTTTTGGCGAGTCTTTTGAATCTCATTAAAATGCAACCTTGGGGGAGTTTAGAGATCTGAAACAGACGTAATTAGCTATTTCTTTAAAGGAAACTTGCCCTTGCTGACAAAATCTGAGCCAAGATCATTATTATTCTTACAGTGGTTAGCATACAGAAACTCTTAAAACTGTTAAGATTTCTTTTTTTTACTTTCCTGCAGGTATACTTGAAAACAATCAAAGAAAAAAAAGTTGAGGACTTGCTTCTGATGTAATGACGTATCTCCCTGACATCACAATGAAAAATGAATATTTCTCTCTACAAAAATCACAGGTATGTGGACTCTGAAATTTCCATCCTGACAAACTGTTTGTCCCACACAGGATTAAAATCACAGTACGGGAGGTGGAAATAGCAGGTGTCAGTGCATATGTGACACAGGGATGGGAAATGGAAGTATTTGCAGGCTTTTCCCTTACTAGTGTTTTGCTGGTGCAAAATTAATATAAGCAGTTCTTGCTACTTGATATTCACATCAGGTTTGCATACTCATCAGGGGGAGCTGGATTTTGCCTTCAGCAATAGACAGCAAACTATTTTTCTTGAGATTCACCTCTAAATAGATTCTGAACTGGGACCGGGTAGTAGTGCAAGACATTCTGGGTACTTGACTCTTAACAGTTATTGCTGAGCTGAAATACGCCAGCTGCATGAAGCTGCTTCCAGGACTTTGTGGACCTCCCCCAGCCTGCCATTTCTGATAGCTCAGGCTGCAGCTTCCCGCAGAAGCTGCAAATTCTCAGCCCAGCAGGAGTAAATAGGGTGTCACACAATAGGTGTCAACTGAAGTGTGCTGGATCCATGCTGTTAGAACAGAGGAGTCGTGTTTGGCACAGTCTGATCAGTTTGTACATCTAATGTTTTCCTTGCATCTGTTAAAGGAAAGAATCTGGAAGGCTTTTTGGGGGGCTTTTTCTCCTGCTTAAGCATCCTTATGCATTTGTTCCCTCGTTTCCTTCAGTGGATGCATCATTGGTGTTTCACTCCTTAAAAGGTGATGTTTGATCAAACTTTGTTTCGATTTTTTTAGAAACCTTTTTGAAGTAAGGCAGTGTACGTGTGTGCATGCTACTTGTTATGTTTCATGTTGACCAAAATTATATAAAGCAGCTTCTGATTAAGTGACCAAATGAAGCCAGTTTTGGACCAACTAAAAACAAGCATGCGTCTATTTTTGACATGCCAGATTTCAAGTGGTGCAACTAGTGTTTTGCTCTTCTGTTCCTATGGCTCAGTTGGCTGTCCAATGTTTCCATGATGTGGGTTGCGTGCCTCTGTGGACAAGGTGAAGCTGTGTTATCAGTATGTAAATAATATTACTCCTCTCATTTTGAGCGATGACTAGTATAACCTTTAGTTGATACCAAAAGGTTGCAAGTTTGTCACTGGATTTTGAAAAATATTCTGCTAAAATAAAGCATTTACTTTTTTAGTAAAGACATACCTAAAATAGACTTAAAACAATACTGAGCAAGTGCAGTGGTAATATGTGTTTTGAATGCATGTTGGAGAGAGGGGGGACACTTTTCTGCAGTTCTCATCTTAAACATATCTATTTCATCATTTTTCCTCTCATGACACTGATTATTTGTACATCCCCAGAATTGGAGAAATGAGTAAAATGATGCTAGGTGTGACTGGTCGGAGTAGTTCAAGCAGATTTTGCAAGAGGAAGAGGTTATCCTCCACTAGAAATACCTCCACAGATCTTTTAAAACTCTATTGGCATTAGAAGAGTCTTATTCACTTTGGTCAGACTTGTTCATGTTTCTCCCTCTTCCTCTGCTCTGTCTGTAGTTATCTCCTGAAGAATGCTATTTTACTGAAAGCCTTGCTCTGAGTGATGTTACCATAAAAGCCTTTTATCTTTCATTGGTGTTGGCTTTGTAACGTCATAGATCTAGGATGACAGTGGTCTTCAGTGAGGCTGTCTGTCTCTCTAATACGAACCTCTACTCTCTGGTTAGAGGAATGCTGATATTGACATAGTTAACATTACTTAATTCAAATGAATTTGAGTCACCTGCCTGTCACATTTTTTCCCTGTCAATCATTTCCTAAAACAACAGTGCCTTCTTTCATAATATTTTCGTTTATGCTAGGTATATATCATGCAGCCTGTTATTTTTCTTTGATTGATTCGTCCTTAAATATCAAAAGGTAACACCTTGGAAAAAATCACATTTTCTGAAGAGGTTCATAGTGCTTTTCTTCTGTGTGTACTAGAGTCCTGCAAAAGAAGCCTTGGGCTAATTGTAAGGGTTTGGTGTGTGCATATGCATGCCCGTGCGCTTACATGCACGCACCTGCACAGTCAGTGCACAGCGGTGTGTGGGAATACCTGCTCGAGTCCAGGAGGTATGGTAACTGTGTTAGCATGGCGTTGTACCTAACCCCATAAGCTCTACCTCTGTGCAGGGCTTCCTGCTTCCAGACCCACAAGTGTCTCAGCCCTGGGCAGTTTCAGCATCACGATGTGCTGCACAGCCACTCAAATGCACAGTCTGTGTGCTATGGCATGGCTGTGCCTGGGGCTCTGAGGATCCCATGTCCAAACCACCAGGCTGCTGCTGGACATGTGCTGTGCTGGAAGTCATGATCCTGAGGGAATGCAGGCGGCCACTGTGTCAGTAGCCAAAGAAACCTAGGACAGAAAACACTGGAGTGTGTAATCTCACTGCAGGCAAACACAGAACAGTATAAGCAAAATGCAAGGTTCTTTTTAAGGTTGTATTAACAGGGAGGAAAGCAGTGTGACCTGCTATTCTAAGCCTGTTTGTCTCCAAATTGTAATCATTCCTGCACAAAGTCATGAGGGCGAGTTGCATTGATAGAAATAAGAGCAATCAGAAAACTTGCTTGAGTTTACAGAAGTCGAAGACATACCATAATCATCCCCTCTTGGTATGCAGAAGCCTTCTGCTTGAATGCAAAGCCCTTTGAAGTCATTGCTGGCCATCTCATTAAAAAGTGCTGTTTCCATCACTTTTTCTCTTGGAAACTCCCAGGATTTAAGTAATTTGAAGACATTTTTTTTCTAAAATGTCTATAAAGATGATGCAACAAGTATTTCTTTACCTATTTTGAGTTTGGGGAGGTAAATTGGGAAACAAAAAAGTTCTCAAAGGTGAGCTTAGCATTTAAACTAGTAGTGGATGCAAATGTAGCTGGCTTATTTCAGCTGTGTTACAAAAGAAGGGCGAGGACTGATGCTCTGTCTACTTTGTGGTGTTAGGCAAGGCATGAATGGGTGATACATAGAGTAATTTAGGATGGAAGGACCTTTGGATGTTATCTGGACCAATCCCACAGCCAAAGTAGAGCCGGCCTAGATGGTTGACCATGACTTTATATGTCCACTATAAATGCTCAAATTTGATTTAAACTTTGGGAGGCTGGAGCAGTACTCAAGATGAATTTATCTTATTGCAATTTGCAGATCTTTGATTGCACTTCAGTAAATGGTGGCTTGGGGATTGTGCGCTCTGTACTGGTTTGTCTGATGGGGATGTTCCCTATTGGGCACGCTGCAGTCTTGATAGTTACCTCTCAGAAATGGGGATGGAGAACACAAATATTGAGATAATGACCATGCTGCTGTATAGTATTGTTGCTTTGCACCGGCATGCAGACAGATGGAAGGATTATCCTGAGGTACCTATGCTTTTTTTTAAACCTTCCTTAAATTACTTGTAAAGAACTCTAGTCTGACATTACTCCCCGCTTCCATCTATGCATACTCACTACAGAAGGCTAATACTGGCACCTACCTGCTCATTTCCTAGCACGGGAGAAATGATCTTCTATGGCAGATAGCAGCCTTTTCTTTCTGATCACCACTGGCCATGTCGTGGGTGTGCTACGGCCAAGCTGTAACATTATGTCCATGTGTTTGATAGGGATGATGTGATGATTAGTAGCAGTGTTAAAAGTCCTGTAAAACCTTGACCCATAGTGACACTTAAACACGTGTCTCATTCTTTACACACACACAACATCTCCCCCCCGTTCTCATAGCTGCAATGTGGCATTGTGAGAATTGGACATTAATTTCTGGTTTTAGTATGGAATATCTCAAATACAGAAGCATGTTATACCAAACCTGACTTGCTCTGACTTCTTACTCTCTATTAAGTCTCAGTTCCTCAGTGCACTGTGAGGTTCAATTTACTGAAGCAACCCTTTAAACCATCTAATGGTGTTGTACATTTAACTTGATATGCTATTTGTCTTGTTCTTAATGAATCTTTGATCAGTTTATGCCTAGTTTGCAATTTTGTCTGTGCTTTACTGTCAATGGGGAAAAATAGTAAGGTCTCAATTTAAAAAGGTCAAAATAGTAAACAAATTTAAAAGGGTCAATGTACTTCAGAGTGCAAAACAATGTCAGATTGTGGAAGGATTGCTTTGATACTAATTCTCTGCATCGCATAAAGGTGTCGGTCCTTCTTAGATTTCCCTGATGCTAACAAAGCAAGACAAGAGCTGACTTGTGAAACCAGGCTTTGCTGTTAGACTCCTTCCTCTTCCAGCAGAGTATTTTGATGTGTCGCAGTATATAAATAGCCCTTAGAGACCGACAGCACGCAGTTGCACTACTTGCTATATGCACAGCAGAGCCAATTAGAAGTGATGAGTCTATTTGGTGGACTTGATTTGCCAAGGTGTGTGGTTTTTTTTTTTTCCTCCCCCACCAGCATCCTGCAGTACACAAGTACTCTCTACGTGAATGGCATATCTTCCAATATCAGAAAACTATTGGGTGTACTATGCACTAAAATATTTGCTATTAGATGAAGTTTTGGGGCCCAGTTGAACAGGTTTATTGAAGGCAATGGCAAACTAGGCTTTTTAAATACTTGGGACTTGGAAGGCAGGAGTGTGTAATTTTTTGTTGTTGATGGTTGGTTTTGTGTGTTTTCTTCTCTTCAAGGAAACTGTACAGAACTGGGAACTCTTTTAAAATTAAAAACAGTTAGCTAGCTCTGTAATCACAAGCATTGTTGAAATGTTTTTGGCCAACAAACAAATCCCATGCTGATTTCAAGTCAGGGTCAATTAAAACAAGTAAATGTTTTTTTCTTTCTAGGGAAGCATTTGCATCAGAAATGAAACAAATTATTTTCTGCTCCAAAACATAAACAAACATAGACTACTGACAATTTTCATTTGGGAGCAAGTAAGTTATGGAATAACATGGAAATGCATGGTTTATATGTAATTCTGATACTACTACTGCTCTACAACTAGTTCTAGCAGTCCCATTAGCTTAATTACTCTTGATTTCATAGAATCTGGTCATGTGTAGAAGTCCCCATTAGGGCACAGCAAGTCTGTAGCAATGAACTTGAACATGGATTAAGAGCTATAAAGTAAATTGTGGTTGACTTTTTTTTTTATATATTGTTGCAATGGGCACTTCACAGCCTAATCTACACCAGTGATAATCTTTGCAAAGTTTTTTCCTAACTATGCTTTTTGCTGTCTAACAGTTGTTTAGGCTGGGACGTACTGCTTTCCTGGCACGATGGGCCTCAAGGTAAAGAACATTCACCAACAGCAATGTTCCTACTATCCTCAGGAAGGACAGGAGTAACTGATCTGTCAGCAAACTGGTGACAGCAATGGCAATGGGAGGGTGTTTGAGGAGTTTCTGTTGCAGTAACCCAAGTGCAAATAGTGCTCTTACTGAGCAACTCTGCGGCTTGGTAGCTGGCAGGGCAAAGGAGTGGGTGGATAGGGACTTGTGCTGCTGCTTGAACAGCAGGTGGGGTCTCGACTACAGCATGAGTGGTGGAAACTGTATTTAAAAAACAAGCCAAAAACTGATTTTCTTTCTACATCTAAGCTTTTTTTTTTTGTTTTCAGTAATTATGTACAGCTCTCCCCCCCCCATTTCTCTATTTAGTGTTAATTTGTATATTACTGTATACGTAAGGTATAAAACTAGTATGCAAACTTGGGGGTGGCTGCCCAGTGTCTGATGGGATGGGTCTGTGTGTCCTAGTTCCTAGAAAGAAAGACTGGGAATGGAGGGAAAAAGTCAGGCTAATACATCCAATAAAATAAAATAGAAGGATAGGTAGCTAATGACGTTGCCAGAATAAATAGCAGACCGCTTTATCAGTAACTACCAATACAGCAAATGTAGCAGTGGTAAGAGTGATATTTGGAAATAAATAGTTGTTGTGGATGTTAGTCATGAATATGTATTCCTGTTATGTTTTTGTCACTTTATTCTATAGATGTTTCTGTAATTACCAATTTTGAGGGATAGTATTTACAGATTATATCTCCAGAGCATCAGTACATAATATCCCATGATTGTGTGTTTTGTAACATGATGATACTTCTGAGGCTGAGAAGTGAAAGCTGCTTGTAATCCTATCAACAGGTTTTCCTTCTTGTTGTTTTCCTGACTTACTGTATCCATCTCCTGTGGTCCTGACTTTGCCCTGCAAAGTTTTGTTCCTTATCATGACCTAATCTAAGGAACATGAGCTCACATGAAGCTTACAGCCCCAGAAGTAAGCGGCTTTGCTTTGGGTCAGTTCTCGTTTGAAAACAGAAGTCTGTGTAACATTAAGAGGAGAGGAGCTGCTCACGTATCTCTGGAACACAAACTGCAACCGTGGTCCAGAAACGTTTGTAAGGCTGCCAACAAGCCTTTAGAAACATCACGTATACCCAAATGGTTGTTAGAGAAGCAAAGCTTATGCAGCAACTCCGCTTACAAAATTGACCCTTCATTTCTGAGACTAAAATCAAGATCATGTGTGACATCTTGCATCATGCACTCATGCACAACAACACACAGACTGCTTCTTCAGTTTATGTAGGCAAAGAGCATTAGATACTTACTGATCTGTACACTTAATTTGGTTACTCATTGGTTGACATGGCCTAGTCACCGGCCCAAGAATAGCGAAAAGGCTAGCTTATCTACCTCTATCCACACCCTTCTGTAAGCCTACCAAGCAGCAGGGCAAGCTAGGCTCTGTCTTCTGTGCAGCTGCAGTGAAATAGTGGTGTTCAAGTAAGCTAGCTCTTATAATCCTTAGGTAGCCCTTGGTACATTACAGTGCCTTCTCTGGTGACAGGATGATAGATTCAGCTGATTGTTCATCTGCTCTTACTGCAGACTTCTGAAGTGTTGAAAAAAATGGTGATCTGCTGTGGAAAGTGAAAAAGAAGGACAAAATTGGTCTGATAAGAATGGATGTTTACTGATTTCACACACATACCCCCCCCCCCCCCCATGTCTTCTACTAGTTTGAGCTTCTATGATAATGGGATCAGTATACATCCTACAAAACATACAACTGGCTTTAGGAAAGTACTATATGCAACTATAAAATAAAATCACATCATAAAACTGAGAATGTCAATTTGAGGGGAAAAAAATTAAACCCAAATGTTAAATTTGTCCTTAATTTGCAGGGAGAGAAAATCCATATATAAAAGATTTGAGAGGCAAGAGTCATAAAGACAGAAACATTACTGTGCTTTGAAGAGCCCCAGAGCACAGCTCTTTGTAATGGTCCATCTCATACGCCAGTTGAGCAGAGACCAAATCAGTTGAAGGTGAGGAGAACTTTTGAGGGAGAATAAGACATTTCAGGTTTGCGTGGTACCCTCAGTATAACATTTGTGGAATGCCACAAATGTTTTATCATCGTTCTTTGTTGCTATTTTTCTCTGAAAAAAGAAAAAGTCATTTAAGGTCTTGACGCATGAAGATGTTTAAACCGTCTGTGAACAGGGGGTCTTATTTTGAGGATAGCCTTTGAAACACTAAAGGCAGTCAAGATGGTACCTGATCAGTGCACTTAGAGCAAAAGACCGTATTAAAGGAATTCATTACATTAGGGTAATACTGGGGGAGAAAAGACTGTGGCATCAGTTTAATTATGAGTTACCTTACTAGGAAAATAATACTTCACCTTAATAAGAGATGTAAGGTGAGAAAAGGTTCTAAAATGCATAGACTTATTTGTTTAAAACATAATAGATTATTTTTCTTTGGGTGCACTGGGTCAGCCAGCAGAACTACTGTTGCCTCGTTGTTGCTTGTTTTGCGAGGCTCCTTCTCTGAATCATTGCACTATTTTTATATTCTTTTAATGCCAGAGCTCCTCTAGGCAAGGCTTTTAAGTCTTCTGTGCTACTGGAACCATTAAGAAAAAAGGAGGTTTCAGATTGGAAGTGGTCAGCAGAAATGTGCAGATCTCCCCTTCTTTTACCATTGCTCTCCTAACACTGAGAAAAAGCTTCTGCTGTTGCTCTTCCCACTTCTTACGTTTTGATTCGGCATCTTATTTCCTTCCAGCTCCTTCCCAGCTGCCATGGCTCCCTTGCCATCATGTATCTCAGCCCTTCTCCTGCTGCCTTTGGTGCCTTCCACGTTTTTCTCCTGTACCTGTAGAATAATTCTTTGTCCAACTCAGCTTTCCTTTAAACTTCTCTTGTCAGCAAATGCTAGTATGCAACTGGAAAAAAAAATGGAAGAAAAAGAAACTGTTGCCTGTAATAAATGTGTGTAACTAATCAATTGAAATGCATAATATGTAATTCTAACTAGTTATTATAATTGGATAAACACAATGAGCCCTCTATTCCAGCCCACCTTTTCTGCTGCCACTCAGCATTTTGCTGACTCTGAAATTGTTGGTGTTTTTCAGAGCGCAAAAGGAAGAAGCTGTTTTGGATGTTCCCATGCTTTATATCTTACAACTTCTTATAGCGAGGCCAGGTATATGCTATTCTGTCCTGAAAATGCTTGGCAGCTTTTTTTGCACAAGTTTATCTAGCTGGAGAAGGTAACTAAGAACAATAGCATGTCCTTGAAACTCCAGACACAACTATGGCAGTGTATATATGTATTTAAGTAGACAAAATGTGTGCATCATAGAATAATGGTCAAATTGTGAATATTGTTGTATGTGTACAGGTGATGTAGTAGAGTAACAATGTGTATGAAAACTCTATAAGGCCATTCTATAGTAGATGTTTTTAACAGTACAAGACAAGAACGCAATCAAACTGAGCCCTTCTCTTTCGAGTTCACAGATAAGTTTGGTAATCAACTGACTGCCTAGGCATAACTGAGGTACACAAACAAGACTTCAACACTACACCTTTACCATTCTAATTTAACTGTCTTTCTAATGCAATTTCAGGGCATAAATCCGTGGTGTACTTTTTCTGAGACCTATCGAGATCCTTTAGCAGCTGTAGGTCTCTTCAAGAGAATTTAAATGAGGGTATTGGTAATGGAAACATCTTCTGGGTGCTGTTATACCAAAAGACCAAGGCAGCAGTGGCATTGATTTTGAATGTTTCATTTTTTCAAGCATAGGACATAAACTTGATGAGGTCAATATGCTATCTCTAGATGCACAGATGCAAAGTGTTGCAATGTAGGAGTTCAATGACTAGCTTTGCCTTTCCTTACTGAGGCTGAGTTTACAGTAGATAATTATTATTGTGATTTTTACTAATTATTGTTACTCTGATTAACTCTGTTTTTACTTTAAAAAAAAAGTATTTATGACATTAAAAGTACCAAATATATATAGTTCAGGATAAGGTTTTTTGTTATTTTAAAAAAGCCTTTAAAGAAACTTCTACTCAATTGCCAATTGAGGTTGTTTCTGAAAATGTTATTTTTCAGATATTTCAGCAAGTAGAAGACTATATTAGTGCCAAGGGAGCAGTTGGAGCCAATTGTTTTTGGGCACTGTTTTAAAAAAAAAAAAAAGTACCTGATCTGGTCCCCATAAGTGTTTAAGTTATGCAAGAGAGGAATGATAAAGAGGCAGGCAATATATGAGCTTCAAATTCTGGCAGTATTTTAGAGTTAGCCCTTTTTGTGTTTTTTTTTTTTTCTGTGGATTCATGTCAGTAAGGGATGCATTTAATTGAAGGAAGTAAGATGGAAGGAGTGTGTGCTGCAAGAGAGAAAGCTGAAGTGAAAGACTAGGAATGTAAATCTGACTGCAGTAAGGACTGGCATAACCTTTGTGTTATACTAATATGTGAAACAAACTGTGAGGCAACACTGGGAAAACACCATTGTTTCAAAGAGTAGCAAAGGTATTGTTTCAGTCTAAGATCCACATGATTTATGACTTGGTCCAAGGAGGCAATGCCACATCAGGAATTCCTTGTTTCCAATTTTGTTTAGAACAAAATTGGAAACAAAAATGTTCATTTTTAATCTTGTCCCTTGATGTTCAATTTGTGTTTGCAAGCCCCCAAAACCATGATTTGTCTCTGGTATTTTTAGTTAAAACTTGCAGTCTCAGCCCAGTGTAGTAGTTAGTCTTTGCTCTAATTCCCTGATGGCTGCAAACATTGCTTCTTGCTGAGTCTTGCTCTGCAGCATCTGTTGAAACTGGTAAAGGTTCCAGTTCAGTAAATGTACTATCGGAGTGCAAAGGGGTTGAAGATCCATAGGCACAAAAATGAGCTCCTTCAGAGAGCAGAACTCTTTAATGCACTCTTCTTATGATGGCGGAAGAAACAGTTGTTGGACAGCTCGAGTCCCTCTCAAGTTGAATTTGGAACATGAAAACCAGAACCTCAAACTACATGTTGCAGATCGTTCTCAAAGGCCTATTTTGCTTAGCAGGAGGTAGGGACGTTTTTCCTTTCCTGTTTCTCTGCCTTGTCTTTTTCAGGCAGAATACTTGCATTTGAAAGTCATGATTTCTGTAGTTCAATGGTCTTCTATATCAGTCTTTTGTCTAGATTTAAGATGATGATAGGCAGGTCTCCCCCTTAGATGCCCAATGTGCGTGTCACAAGTACTGTGGTACTGCACTTCAGCAGAGTTATTCTGGTGGATTTCCAGTTTCCCCTGCTGGGTTCTGGGTGCCTACATAGCCAGGAAAGAGGATGTGTGAATTAAGTACCATCGGTATTCAGTCTAACTACAGCCACAAGTCACAAAGCTTTGTAATGGGCGGGAAGGGCAGAAACATGTTTGCAAACTAATGTTGAAAAAGCATGTAAGTACCTCAAGTTACTCTAGTTCTCGCTTCATCTGCATCCTCAAGATGATACTGGTACTGATTCCTTTTAGTGGACAGGAATAACACAGGTTATGACTGAAGACCAAGCTAAAATTCAGTATGCCAATACATTTTAAACTTCATACCTGAAGCTCCCCCTGCAAAATGTGGATAAATGTTCTTTCTGTATCTAAAAAATACTTATTTACAAAACAGGTAATTGTTTGTGTATTTGCCTATTTTTGTGTGCACATTTAGTTTGTGTATGCTAAGTTTTAAAGGGATGCTCTGTGAGACCCACTTAAGTTCTGAATTTAAAAATATGCCCTGGAGTTTACTGTAAGTCTCCAAATAATGTTTTAAAAACATCCATAATGAGGTGCTGCTTATTTAAGAAATCCAAAATTATGGCTTAAAAACATGAAATGATTTGGATGTCCACCTGGAATCCAAGTGTTTGTGCATTATGCATGAGAAGGCACTGAAGTACAAAACTAAAAATGTGATAGGCTGGTGGAATATTTTGCCAACAGGAAAGATGGATTATTGCTGCTCAGAGCATTGCTCTTGCTCAAGTGCATGCACATACCGTTATTTTGGGAGGGTTTGTGTTCATTTTACCTCTGCGGAAGTACAGCATTCATTACTTTCTTTTAAGCATATTAGCAATGTGGATATTGGACACATGTTTATGTCTGAACCTGACCCAAGTCAATGAATTGACTGAATAAATGAAGTGATGTTTGGAAGCTACAGGCAAACATTTGTGTGAGAGTAAAGGTTGTATCAGCTCAGTAGTCACGTAGGTGGGGAATTAAGTCCATTCTCTGGAGCTACAGAAGAGTTGTTGTTCTGCCTTTGTTATGCTCAAAACCTTTCTAACTACAAAGATTCTTTGACTGGGTCAGAGGTTTGCACGAGATATGCCCATTCCTGCCTGCCGGTTGGATGGGAGAAGGTCCCAAAGCGTGTTGGTGAATTGGGTTGCTTTTTTTTAGACCTTTCACAATATGGAGTGACAACTGGGGTATGCCAAAGACTGCTACTCTTCTAACATCATATAAAGCATGAAAATAATTAATAGGTGATTGCTGCTACCAAAATGGACGTGCCAATGTGAAGAAACTGGCTCCTCTGTCACTCCATATGCTTGCAGAAATGTGGTTTTGTGGACAAAAACACATGCTCTATCCTGCTGGAGGAATTCATCTCTGTCCTGGAGATGCCTTTCAGCGTTTCAACTTTCGAAAGGTAACTTCTGGCTGTACCTTTTTATTTTCTTCTGCTTCCACTAGTTTTTGAGGAAGCAGTCTGAATATATGGTGCATGCTGGAAGTCAAGACTGAGGGTGTGAAGCAGCAACTGGTATGCTCAGATGACTGCGTTTCACTCTTGCCATGAGATATTTAATTACAGAATAACACTTCTTATGCCCACAGTTTGAGGCATAAGATGAAGACACATTTATTAGTTCGTGTAAAAAGAATATTTTTCTGGAACATACTTTTGACTTAAATGATCCTTATTGATATGTATGTACTTGTGTAATACATATGTGTAGATATCTTTACAGGCAAGAATATGATGGTAAAATAAAAATAACGGGGAGTGAATCACATAAATTTGCTCTTTCCTTCTCTTTGAAGTCTTATGCAAACCAATTCATCAAGTCTTTTTTTTTCCATCTGTGAAATGGTGTTCATACTCATTTTTGAGCAATTTTAGTCTCTGCTTAAGTGTCACTATCTGGAAGGAGTGTTATTAATTAGATCAGTGCAAGTTCTTGAGCATAATGAGATCCATATAGGCATAAATGGCTTATCAGGTATTTTTGGCTACATGGAAAACAGAAAAGCTTATGGCTTCCTTGAATTTTGGCAATTACTTCAGAGTCTCAGTAACGCTGCAGAAAGCTCAGGCTTTCCGAGCAGTAATCCAAATGGGAATGCAAACAAAGCGGTGACCACTGAACATATTCTCCTTCATCCTGAAACTTAATGCATGAGGCAAAGGACTCCCTCCTGGGAAAATTGTGGTTATTAGGAAGTGTTGCTATAGGCATTTGTTTAAACAAAATAAAATTAAAATCTAAGACAAAGGATATGCAGAAGAGCTTGCTTGGAATCATGTATGTTAAAGCTATCGCTAATAATGTTGTGATAATTAAAAAACAGAAACCACTTTTTTTCTGAGAGCAGTCTTACTGGATGAGTGTTGAGTGACCTATAGCAGAGCTCTAGCATTAATAACAGTGAACTTTGGGATACTTAGGTTGTAAATGGCTTGCTTATAATGCAGTTTCCAGCTTTAAAATAGATTTTGAATCTGTAATGCTCTTCTCTCCAAATCCGTCCACCCTTGCTGACACTGTCTGATCACACTGCTTATTCAAGTTCAGGTGTTTCTTGGAAGTAGCTTTAAGTGCCAGTAATGAAGCACCTTAGAGGTTCCATGTCTCAGCACAGATGTATGTCTTTTTTTTTCCAGCCTGAAATCTCATGCACTCATTTTTTTTAAATCCAGGAAAAGTTTTCTTTGTCTAATATTAGCTCCTTTGCCCTTGCCTTCTGTAAAATCTCTGGGTTGTTTCTTGAAGAAATAGATGCTGTTTTCTATGCATTATAGTACCTCAGGAAAGATCTGTGAATCTCAGAAGCTTTTATTCTCATTATGCTATAGAGCAAGGGACTGGGAAATAGTAAATCCCTTACTGAAGTGGCATGGAAGATTTTCATCTCATCTCGAGATGTGCTGGAGTGCCTTGCAATCGGCAAGCAGCTGTACTGTCAGGTCCTTCTGGTGCAATTTGGTCCTGAATGCTGAAGGGGAGCCAGTGAGTGCTGAGGGTATCTGTCCTGAGAGCTGAGGGGTTGGGCACATCAGACAGCAGGGATGGTGCTAAATCCAAATAGCAAGAATGTTTTCTGGCCTTTTTATATCCTTGGAAACTTGATTTATTTTTTCCCCCCATACATTTATTTCAAGAGAAAATTCCAATTCAGAAACACTGTTGTGCTATGCTGCATGAAAAGGATTATCCTTTTTCTTCCACCAGATGTTTGCTAACAGGAGTGCCATCTATGCTGTTTGTTATTTTGAGATGAAGTACTGTATATTGGGCATAGCACACTATCAAATATGGAAAGGCAAAAAAGAGCAAGTTTAGGGTGCAAAATGATAAATATTCTTGAAAGACAGCACAGTAATTAGCAAAGTGCAATTAGGGGGCTCACAGAAGGGTGGGACTTGCCAGAGTTCCCTGTGTTTTTCAGAAATGCTCTGTCTGCAACTGCTTAATGCTGCTAGAAATTAGTCATTGATGTTTCCTGTAAAACTAGTTTGATTCTCAAAGGTAAAATTTCCATTGGTTTCTAGGAGTTTTACTAAGTGTGCTTGACTTACAGAAATCGGATATTGTGGGAACATATCTTCAGATTCAAATCCCACATAAAACAAACAAAAAAATGTCCCTTTGTCCCTGGAGGTGTTGCAAAGATTGCGTGATGCTATGATATCTGTACTACAGACCTTGGAAAGGCCTTTAAGTGAAAGATGTATTAGAAAAACATCATACTACTGAAGAGAGAAGTTTGCAAATGAAGGTGATTCCTAAGCACTGCACTGTGACTACAGTTTTTTTTTTTTTTAAACTCAAAGCATCAGATATTTATTTTCTAAAATGCTGTGCTGTCCTGCAATCCTACCTGTGTGTGTTGCAGTAACACCTGAAAGCCATGATGGTGGAGACCAGGCCAGCTGAGGCAAAGGCATTGGTTTCTCCTAGAGTCTAGAAGGTGCTGGGCAAATGGTCCCCGCATGAAGGTTTCACCTGCGTGGGCAGAGGCTCACTGAGCAATGTAAGGGCAGGCTGCATTCCTCGGGGCGGAAGGGGGCTTCTAGGAACAGACCACACTGCAGGAGTGCCAGTGGGAGCAAACCCTGGAAGCAGAAGTGGTACCAGTGCAGCATGGGGATTGCAGCTGGCGCAGGTCTTTCTGAAAGTCATCAAAGGCTTTCCAGTAACATGTCATGGGTAGTGGGGTGGTGGAGGTGTGTGTATGTGAAGAGCTTATGGACAATTTCATCAACAAAGCTAGAAAATTTAAGGCCCAACAATGTCTCAGATACTGCAACCCCCAAGCTTGCATTCCATCTTCATATTAATCTTCCCCTCTACATTATCTAGGAAGTGCCAGTGTCCTTGCACACAACTGGCAGCTGTAAAACAAACATCCACAACATCAGTTAGGGATGAGCGTGCCGCATGATGCGCTCCCTACGGGCTGCCTGAGTGCGTCAGCTCACGTCTGCTCTCGTTCTCAGTGGTTGGTCTTCAGAAACAGACTAGCACAGATGCCCCTTCAGGTATTTTCTGGGAGGTGGCAGAGCTGAAGATGACAAGAGAAAGGGATGGAGCGGAGGAAGGTGGTCAGCTGCCTTCCTGCATGAAGGTGGGGGTGGCTTTGCCCATGCATGCCACTATGTCTCAGCTAGAGCTCTGCATCAGGGATGGGCACTGCTAGGGACACCTGGCAGCATCTCCCATGAGCCATGTCTCTATGTGAACAGCCTGGGGTCCTCACCAAGATTAAGGTCCTGATTTAGCTGTTTTTCTAATTAACCAGACAAATGGCTGCTAACTTTGAAAGTGATTTGCTTGAGTAAGGAAGGCAGTAGTGTGTCATTCAGGATTTATTCATATTTTATGAAGTGTTTAAGAATTCTTCAGAAGGAATTGTTACACACATAGTATCACTTACATATAAGACTGCTTGATTCAACAATGAACAAATAAAAAGGGCAGTTTTATCTTTTATTGCCCCCTTTTCCCCATTTTCACTTTGTCTGGAATAAAATTAATAATAATACTATTTCTAGCATGTCTGAATGTCTATTGAAATAATAAATCAAGCTTCCCAGGCACAAGTGTGATTTTAAAAATACATAAACATTAATGAGCTTCATTTTTCTCTGCTTTGTCTTTTTGTTTCTCACTTTGATAGCATATCAAACCCTTCTTAATAAATCAGATCTCCAAGTTAAATTGTATACTGCATGTAGAGCAGTTTATACTACGCAGACACATAAATGGCTTTGGCAACCACTTTGAAATATAAAGAGATTCATAAACGAAATATTCACCCCAAAAAATTTGCAGTTCAAAACATACCCAATTAGAATTCAGAAAGCAGATGAGTTTTAAATGCAATCTTAAACCTGGAAGGAGAATCTATCAGGAGACATTGATTCCACCAAACAGAAACCATCATTGAAAATGTTCTGCCACGGGAGGATCTGAGGGGCTATAGAAAAGGTAATAACTTTTCCCTATAATATTTCTGACAGATTTCTACAAGCCTTTGTCCCATCTCACTGAGCAGACAACCCCTCTTCTGTCACGCTCCGTTGCCCTGCTGTTGTCCTGTTTCTTTCCTGAATGACGAGGGCAGCCCTGTGTTCACCTCCCTTCTTCTTCCCGTGGAGCCTGGGGAGAGCCGTGTGGCCGTGGGGGTACGTGGGCTGTCCTGCCACCTTGGCAAAGGGGCCACTTGTGCAGGCAAACGTGCTCCTGGCACTGCCTGTGTTGACAGGATCGATGGGGGGCCACCACTCTTCTTACCCCAGTGTAGCTCCAGTGGCACTAGGAGCAGTGCCTGACCCTTACAGGGCTTTCTTCTACTTCTTGGTTCCCTCCTGCTGTTTCCCTCTAAATCTTCTCTTTTTGTGGTAGAAGAGACCTTTCCCAAGCCCAGACTTCTCCCTCCCATGCGTGCGCACACCTGTCAGAGAACAGAAATCAATTCTGCTTGCACATCTGGAAGCCCTGATCCAACGTGTGTGCTGTCATTGGTTGGGGGTGGGGAAGGAATTGCTGTTGTCTTTATTCTAAATACGTTTTTTTTATGGAGGTGATTCAAAATGTATTTGCATGTTTGGACCTTGTGCATTTTTATTCCAAGCACAAACTGAGCTGCTTTAGGCTTATAATTCCTAACCTAACTTATTTCCAAATCTGCAATGGAAGGCATGGATTTTTCTGGATGCACTCCAGTAAAGAGGTGTAGTACAAAGTCCGTGAGGGAGACAGGTCACTTTGTCCCACTGTATAAGCCCAATAAAATCCAACCGCACCTACGCTGCTCTCCCCACTCCCCCTGTAGAGCTACTGGTGTGTACTTTGATTTAGTATTCTACTTTTCTTTTTCTCTACCTGCACGAAGAATGTGCTTAGACAAGCCTAAAAGTAGTCTATGGAATAATTATTCTGGCCCATATGTAAATAAGTCATATTTTATTTCTTGCTGATGCTCAGCAATTTTCCTGCTTTTTATTTTTTCTCTGACCTCTTTTTCATCAATGGTTTTATTCATTTAGAGTACTTTTAATGAAAAATGTTGGCTCTGAAAGAGCAATTCATTGTAGGGATGCATGTATTGTGTGTGTATATGTATATAAAACTGTTACTCTTTTAGCAAGCTTCTTTGTTAATTTATAACTGCTGGTGGGTGTTGGACAGTAATAATTTTACTTAGAAATGTACTAATTGCACAAGAATGTAGTTCTCCTTTAAAATAATGAAAAAGTATGCAGCCTGTGTGTATTCTTAATGAGCAAAAATGAGATGGGTTTGATTTTTCAAACTAGCTATCAATTCGAACAGCACACTGCTATCTAGAAGTGATAGGAAAGATCACTGTGGTATGACAGAAAAGGCTGTGGAACCTCTTAGGCTGACATGCTAGGCTAAGGGTTGCTGCTATTTTGTAAGAAGTTGTTCTGTAAGTGGGGGAAACCAAAGCATCTTCTTTGTGTGTGTGTATGGATTCACATTTTATGTGCTCTCTCTGACAGCACTAGTCTCAGCCCCCTCTTGCATCACCTGTGCTATTCTCTCTCTAATCCCTGACTTTTGCATCCCTAAATCCCCAGAATATCTTGTGCTCTCTCCTGTGTTTTCTAACTGCAGGCTGGGCAAGCAGCAGCATGTGTTGCAGATGGCGCTGAGCTGCACATTTGCTGAGTGGCAGCCGACAGACCAAACAGAGCCTCTGAGAGTTGAGCGGATGCGGCAGCTTTGTGTCCTAATTTACATTTCTGATCTGCAGAACACGGGGAAATCTCGACTCTCCTGCCCCTTTGGCTGGTGGGGACTGGTAACTTTTATTAAGGACTGACAAATGGGCAGAGACGGCAAGATCACACACAACTTGTTTTGTTAGGTTATGAGACTAAGATCCGTCCTGGTTGTCCTCATTTGCAGCTAGACTCAACTCACGTGCACATCTGTGTGGAACCTTAGAGGCCCTTAGTAATTTCTTGCTGTAAAAGGAGGAAAAAAGAGTGCCATGACTTAGGTATATAGGCTGTGGTCGTAGTTTCACAGAAAATAAAGACACTGTCATTTGGGGATTAAGGCACTAGAGTCTAACTGCTAGTGGGATGGGTGAGTAGGGAGAGATAATTTCCGAAAGTAAGAGTTAGCCAGGGGAACCGTGGCTAATTTAAGCCCCAGAGACGCTCCTGCTTTGAGATATAGTAAAGATAAAATGCCTTTTCCTCTCCTTCTTATAAGGCGTATTTGAAACAGCACTGCGATTAACTTCCTATATGTTGCATTTCTCTTCTGTTGGGTCTGGTGCCCTTTCGCTCTCCTCAGCTCTTCTGAGGAGCCTTATGCTAATTTAAATATTGATAATTAAACTGTTTCTGTATTCCTCTTCCCAAAAATGAAAGAAATACTTCTTCCAACTCATCTGGCTCAGTGAATAGATTTTGGGTGATGTATAACGTCTTCTTTAAGAGATTAAATGCTAAAGTAATAGTTATAAATAGATGTGTAAAATCATACTGGTGAATCTCAGAAGCACCGCACTCGAGGAGAGCAATGCAGTTGACAAGCAATTTAAGCTACAGCGTGAAAGGATGCAGAAATAACAAGATTTGCATGAAAAATATTGAGATCATGAGAACATCAAATTTAAACGGAAAACTTGTGCCTCATGATTAAATCATGAGAGCTGACATTACTGTTATAACATTCAATATCCTTGGCTTTTGAAAATAGTTTTATAATGAGGGTGGAATGTATCTATCTGTATTGAAAATGAGCATTGTTTGTACCTAGCTAGCTCATTACGATGGGAATCAGGAGTACAAGGCTCTCAAATCTTAATACAGGTCAGAAGATCTCAGATGCCTCCAGCTATGGCCGAGCCCCCCCCCTTGTCAGGAAGATAACCCAAAGCAAAGACAGAAACTGACCCTGCTTTCAAATCACCCACTCAGTCAATCAATCAGTGATTAAACAGTACCGGGGGGAAAAAAATAGACCGAATTTCAATCAGGTAGCTGATTGTCTATTTATTCCATCTTATCAGTGACAATCATTTATCTCAGGACAGAATACAGCTACTCACATCAGTGATGGAGGCAACAGGTCTAAGGGTCATGGCAAAGAGTCTCTCTCACATCCGTCAGGCCTTAGCTTGCATGACTTAAAACCACCCCGGCAGATTTCTTTCATTTTCTTTTGGTGGTGGTGTGCTTTCTGATACACTGCACGGTCAGGAAAACCTGATACATTTGTTATCTAAGTAGAAATATGGACTTCCTAAATCAGTTTGTTTTCATAATATATTCTAGCAGTGCAAATCTGGATGGCACTTGAGTGGGCTCCCCGCTTAATTCTATGAATGAGAAGCTTGTCACAAATGAAGGTGCTTCTTCAGGTACATTCACGTTTTCTAAATTCCAACCCTCACTCAGTTGAAGGTTTTTTTTTAAAAAAAAAAAAAAGGAAAAAGAAAAAAATGTTGGCTCTGGAGTTGTGGAGTTGATTAACATTGTTCTTTCTGGTTTAGTGGTACTCACTGAGATGTCTTTAATACTTATGTTTCACATTTTAAATAAATCTGTATGATGTGTTTTCTGTTTGTTTTTAAAATAGCTATCATCCTCATGATAATGAGCAGCAGCATTTATATAGAGCATTTTTTAAAAAACTGAATAAAGGAAAGGATAAAGTAACTAGAATCTATTGCATGGAAGCTGCTAGGGATTGGCTCCTTTACAGCACTCTGCTGAATAAGAAAAGCACCTCTGGGGAAGATTCCGACTGCCCCCCTGAAGAAGCAACTGACTTTTTTTTTTTTCCATTTTAACTTTACAAATCATGAATTCTCAGGCATGTCAGACAAACTTATTTCTGATTAAAAGCAGCTGAGTCAAACAGGACACTCATTGCTGTGCCGTAATCCCCAGCAGCCATGTCACTTTTGCCGTGTCATATTCCTTCATGTAATATCTCATAGCTGACACTGTGTTACAGGAATGCTTTTGCCTTGCAAAACTGAAATGCCATTAACTACCCAAAGGCTGATGAGTCTCTACCGATTTGTTATACGTATTGTGTGATATCTTCACACCGTAAGCAAAATTCTAATCCCCAGTAGAAAATAAGCATGGGTCCCTCCTCAGAAATATCTGGTTATTTCATTAGATACTGTTTTTATCTTTTTGAGTTGGTATCTTGGAACTAAATTAACGTTTCTTGCTTTTGGCATCAACAGGCCTTTTGTGTGTTTAATACGGGCTTAAAATATTGTGACAGTGATGTGTCCAATATTACAAGAACTGTGCTACTGAAATGGTAGCACAGCAACACTGAAATAAAACGTGGAAAGAAAAAGGGGTATTGAAGGGCAATTTTGCACTGTTTACTGTGACCTCACCATTACCAGTAAAAATAAAATTATTTTACCTGGAAAAGGAATCTCTTTGCAAACACTGCATTTTACTGGTCTCATCAGCATTATAGTGCCTGTCTGATCAGCTCAGCCTTACGTGAGGCAGTAACACTTATTTTCTAGGTAGTCTGCCAAGCCCAGGGGGGATTAGGAGTTTGCAGTGATTAAGCCCTGAAAGAGCATGAAGTTTGCTGGCTGGTGTTAAATGTCTCAGAAGAGGCTGAGACTTCTTTTTCTCCCTGTGATGGAGCTCTCCACCGGGAAAGGGTGAGGGCAGGGTGGGACAACAGTGTGCCAGAGCTGGCATTCCCCAAATATGCTGCAGGGATGCCATGGAGAAAAGGTGCTTTATGTGTCCACTGAAAATCCAAAGTTTGGGTAGTGTGTGCATGCTCCCTGTAGGAACTTGTGGTATTTGCTGGGGAATAGGTAGACCAGAAACCAAATTTTAGTCAAGAAATCAGCTGTTGGTTAAAAGTGATCTCTGTTGGAAGATTTCATGATCAAGTATTTGTTGTTGACAGGGAAATAACTCTACATCTGTAACTCAGACTCCAGGAAAGCAATCAAAAAAAAAAAAAAGGAAGCCCAATCCGCTGGATTGCTGGATGCCTTGCCAAACTTTGGTGCATTTACAAGTGTAGCAATGACACTCTGCTTTCAGCTCTGTTCAGTAGAACACAGTTCTCTTGCCTGTCTTTTCTTCTCAATTAATGTTGTGTGTCCTTTAATTATCATTGCTTGGAATTGGCAATTTTTTCCTCAATATGAAGTTAGAAGTTAGGCGAAAGTACTGAAACCTTCTCAGTAAGGCCTGGGTTGCCTTTGGTCCTTTGAGCCTCTTACACAACTAAGTATATTTAACAAATTGTAATTTGGGGATAAATCTAATTTGGGAGAAGAAAAAACTTACTTCTGAATCGTCACCTAATTGCAACAAAAATACAAAAGTACTGCTAAAATATTAGTGTTCCAACTCTGAAGTTTTCTTTAAGGGTACTTCTGGATGTATACTGGTGAGGCTTTCTTTCTCCTTTTGCTTTTTACACAGCCTCTTTCATATTAAAATGATCTCTCAAGAAAATATTACAGTTTCCAGAGCTATGTAATCTTCAGTTCATTTTTAAGTGCAGGTCAAAGTGCATTGTTATACTTTACTTTTTTTTTGGTAAAATTATCTACTTTCTAATGCTTTTCACTACTAGCAGTTTTTCCCTCTTCTAACCTTTTCCCCTGGATCATCATTTCAGGGAAAAAGCTGGAAATGTCTGTCTGGCTTTCTTTATGCTGCTGTTGTTGCTGTACTCCCCAGTTGCTGGACTTTACACATTAAGCAAACTGACTAAATACCTGTCAGATACAGTTTGTTCTCCCATTGTCTCCTCAGAGGAAGAAGTATGGACAGTGAAGTGTTATGTTCTGATAGGGATTTCAGTTTTTAAATTGCACGTGTCGTTCTGTATTTATGTTAGTGTGCAAGGTCATAAAAACATGCTTTGTCCTTCAAGGGGAAAGTAGTTCCTTGGTCCGGGCCTAAGGAAATGCTGCCTGCAGGGTATGTCTGGTTTCCTCATCCAGCAGAGCCTGACTGTCAGCCAAGCTTTGCATCCTGGAACTGGAGGTAATTTCCATGTGTTAGGCCATTAAATGTTCAAAGCCTTTATCCTTCTCATTTTAGTTGGCTCTCCTGTGGAAAGTGGAAGAGAGACTTTAATACACACACACACGCACGTATATATTCATTAGTTTGTGGTACTGGGAAGGTGAACCACAGTTTTCAGTGATAGAGCTGCCCAAGAGGTGCTTTTATTATTTTAATATTATTATTTTAATATACCTACATGTGGTAATGTAACAAATTGAGAAACAAATACACCGAATACTTTGTTTGTTTGTTTGTCAAAGTGGGGTCAAGACTACTGTATGGAAGGAAATTGTAGTTAAGAAAGATAGTGCTATTGGAGAGCTTAGTTTCATTGACATACCAAAACGATTTACAAAGTACAGGATAACAGGATAAACTGAGTAAATGTGGCATGCATAGCACCCATCACGTGAGCATGCGTCTGTCAGATCCTAATCATGCCAGTTTAGGATTACCAGTGAACTTTTCAGGGACAAAGAAACAACTCTGTGGTGTATTTTTTTTTGGTTTTTTTTTGGCAGTGATTCAATTTATCACCCACCACCCTTTGCCTGCATCCTGTTAGGAAGGACTCAGGCTATCAGGCTATGTTCCTATATTGATGTCAACGTCCTTTGTTTTTTGGTATTACAGTAATATTGTATGGGAGAGGCTTGAGTGTCTAGCTTCGAGAAGCATAGAAAGATGTTTGGATGTCTTCCCAAGCTGTGACTGGTACAACTACTGCGCTATAAAAGTTGTACTCCCAGGGTTCAGTGAAATTACTTTCTTTTCAGTAGCTTGAAATATATCAGTTAATTCTGTTAGCTAAATGTCTTGATTGCCTGTTTGGATGCTAGCGAGAAGCAGAGTGTGATTAGTCTGATTTATTTTAGATGTTTACTCAAAGTCAAGGTCAATTGCATCCCTCGTTCTCACCACTGTCTTTGAAGAAATTCCAGATGTATGGCTCAAATACAGATACCTAAAGGCTGGGCAAAATTAACCTTTTATTCATCTGTAGAAAAAGATTTTAAGTATCTTCCTTGTGGACTGTCATTGTTTGTATTTGTCATCACAGGACATGTCAATTTATGTAGATTTCCACCACTGAGACAACTTCATCCAATGAGTAACTAAATCAAGCTTAGTCTGAGAGGTAACCATTGATCTGTAAGAAAGTGGCAGAAAAATTGTCTGAATTCCTATCTATGCTTTTGAGGAGAAAAATAATGTTATAGCAACAGTTTTTCTTTGTTCAAAAGTCTTAAATCAAAATGAGTTGCAATGAGAACAGGGAAAAACCTTGGGAACTCAAACTTTTACTTTGCTCAGTACATAGACATTTTCATGCTTTTCACTTACCTTTTTGTGTAATCCTGGTTCACAAGGAAAAATGCACCGTTTCTTTAGACTAAAAATCAGAGAAGCATGTCTCCACTGCCTGATGAAAGAGTATGATGATACTACTGACAAATGCGCAATTATACACAGAATAAAAACAACTGCAGTCAGGCAGAATTTTTTGAGTCAGGAAAAATCACTATTTCTTAAAATGTAAGAATTATAAATAGCAGATACTTGCATTATCATAATGAAATATATTTTTCCTTTCAAAATGAGAGAATAATACAGGCAAACAAAATTCTTGTCCCAAGTGTAATTATTTCTGTTATGAATCCTGCCTCTGATGACTTTGAAATCTGTGGAGTTTATCTGAATATACACAGCAGAGTTAGGTTATTACATAAATTCAGTCATGTATTTCATTGTAGGTATATATTTGTGATGTCATACTGTCAAGAAATATATAAAGGACTTTTCATTTGCAGCAGACATTTCACTGTCACAACATATTATCATCCTTGCTAATGACAAGTGGGAGAAGATCAGGTTTGTGCTGAAAATGACCTTGAAGCTTGCCTAACTCAGTCCAGCAGAGACAAAGAAATGTCACAAACCTCTTAGCAGCTGCAATGGTGTCAGGCTTCTGTTATGAAGAGTTCTCTTATGTGGCAAGAAGACAGAGAAACAAGGATAAAAAGGACAAGGAGCAAACCAAAGACTTCTCCAACCAGAGTTTCTTGAACCAGTCAGTAGAAGTTTATATTCCCCATCTAATTTAAAACAGGTATTTTTTCTGGACAGTTCATGCCCCCACAGTTCGCTGGAAGTGGGAGGAGGGCAGCTCTGACAGCTGTTTGGGGTACTCTTAATCCACATCCTCGGTAAAGTTGATGGAAGTTTTGGCAGTGATTCAGCAGAGCTGGCCTCTTGCTCTGTCTCTCTCCAGTGTCGTCTACCAATAATGGCACATCACAGGTAAAGGGGGCCCATGAAGAGTTACAGTTTGAAGTCAGAAAATAAGCTAGCTTTTAAGCACTTGCTTTAACATGCAACACTTACTGTAACATGGACACCATATTCAGTGACTTTTTAGTAATCCAAGAGTTTAATATTAAATGAAAAGGCATAACAATAAAATCATAAATTCAAATCCTGATTTTGAAAGAGGTGATCTTTTTAAAAATGGAAATAAGATGTCGCTACCAAAGGAATTCTGTTTAGGCTGGAGGACGTTATCTTCAGCTATGCCTGCAGTGAAGAAAGTATAATAAAGCAGTCATGCTTTCCTAAGCTTGTTTAAAAGTGGGGGGGGGGGAAGAAAATGAAGGATGGAGAATATGCTTCTAAAAATCCTTCACACAGAAATGCAAAGTTTACCGTTTAGAAGTCTTAGATATTTTTTACACTAGTGAAATGTCCTTGAGTTGCTGGTTTCTTTTGTTAAGCAAGCTGTGTTAGTGTGTCAAGTTAGATTTGATGCACCTAAAATGTTTAAGATGCTGTGTTATCCATTGCAAAAAGCGTCAGACACGCACCCTTATGCAATCACTTTTGTCCCACTTATTGTATGAACGAGTGGAAAAGAAATTAACTGAGTAAAAATCATGCAGAGCGTTGTGCAGTGAGGAAACATGACTTGATGCTCTGCTTAGCTGACAGAACCAGATAGCTTATAGCTACTGAAAGAGTAAATGGTGGTGGTAGTGTTTTAAAGGATTACCGGGTAGAAGCAGGAATGTGGTTCTAAACCTGTTCGGAGATAGATGCACATACAACACGTGCGAAACATAACCCAAATCTGAAAAGGTAGCCTTTAATCTTTGCCAAGCTAAGTGCTATCTTCCAGTTTGTTTGCTGAAAAGTGCAGGGTGTGAATGCAGAACTTTGGGTTCTCTGGAGAAGGAACATCCTACTGCCTGACTAGCTCATGAATCTCAGCTATGTAGAGGGTGTTTACAAAATAAGTGAAACTACAAATTGCGACTGTGGAAATGCAATTTTGCAAGTTTATTAGATGGAAAACCACTTAAAGGGTATGTGGCAAAAGGATGTTCTACCAAATTCAAGCCACCATCATGCAGTCCATGTGGCAATTCTGCTGTTAGAGTTTCAGTGCTCAAAAAATGTAAGTGTGAGGTGCATCTTCTGTGAGACCTGCTGATACACATGCCTATGGGAGGAGTTGCAAGCCTCAGAAGTAAGCACAGTCAGCAAAATTATTTCTACAGTAATATGATGAAAATGTTGTCTGCTCTCCTGGCACTCGATAAAGCATTAGGAACATTGGTAACACTTGACCTTTTTTTAAAATCAAATCTAAAAATATTTTTTTCCTTAAAACCTCACTTGTCACATCAAATGGCTTCATAAGGAACCCTCGTGATTGTTTGAGAAATTTAGTATGGATTCTCTTTCTTCCAAGTCTTTGAATTAATCCAAGGATTCTAAGGTCCCGATGTAAAATTGCCTTCCTTTATTTTATTTTATTTATTTTTAAAAATTAATCTGATTCTCTGGGGTCAGTCATAAAGAGATGGAGAGGAAGCTGCTAATCGGTGATATTTTAAAATACATGTGGTGGAAAATACTGTGGTTGGAGTGTTCCTTGTTTATTCAAATGAGATGATTTCTGTCTATCACAAGGTAGGGTACAAGTTGTAAGAAATTAATGTATTTAGGCTAGTGGGCCATGGATAACTCTCAGCCAGCAGTGAGGTATGATGCTGCTGTGGACTCCCTTTTCAGAGGTTGGGCTTGGATTAGTTAGGGTTCCTGGGTTCTTATCCGGAGCCTTTATGAGGTCTCTTTCAACAGCCAGACACAAACTTCCCACTGTGTTCCATTATGTACAAAATATAATAATATTAATTGGACTCTTAATGCTTGTATAGGACTTGGAGATCAGTGTTTGGAGTGAAAGTTGCTGCATATTTACGAGGCACTGATTTGATTCCAGGAAGTGGCTCTGAGGAACCCAAGTACAAATTTATTGACCCCATAGAGATGTATCAGGATAAGGGAGGGCAGAATCTGGTCTGAGGACACTAGCTGCTCTTTTAATTGCACCAGTGACCTACTGAGAGCATCAACTAAGCTTCTGTTCTACTCACTTCACTATAAATGGTTTTGGTGACATGTTATTAAGGTTTTCTGGGATTTAGTTGTTCTTGTAGTTTTAAAATCCAGAAGGGAGTATTTAGTAGTAACTGGTGTTAGCAAACTACCATGACTAAGCTCTTTCAGAGGCAATTTGTGGTCTGTGTCGTAGATCCTACTGTGCTCATGGATCTAGGTTTCATTCTTGATGCAGTTGCTACTGCCTTTACAAGGCAGAGGAAGGGGGCTTTTTAGAAGAATATATCCTTTAAGCTAGAAGAAAAACAAAATGACATTATACTGGTGTTAGTAAACCTAGCTGATCAATAACCTTATTATTAGAGAAAGCTGAAACTTCCCACTCCAGGCGTTTTTTGTGTAAGAGCCATTTAAAGTGGGCAAGTGTAAAAGCTGGATCTTGTGGTATGCATAAGAGAAAGGGGCACAGTTCGGGGGAATTAAATGGGTGTCAAGAGATTGCAGGTTTTTGTTCTTTATGAAACACTTGTGGCTGGTGACATTAATTACTTGACCCCTAAAGAAAGGGGAGGTGTTTTTGTTTTCTCCATTTAGAAAAAAATATAAAAAATCTAGCATTGTTTATGTATTTAATAGAATATGTCCTTTGTCAGTTGACCTCCTTATTTTATTTAAAAGCAAAACCCATTACCAAATGATGAAGCAGTGGTTCAGGTGAATGGTAGCTGTTGAGATGTCTCAGGGAAGAGGCGTTTGGAATTGCTGCTGGTGCTGTGCTCGGAAAGGAACCGAGAGAGCACCCTGGTCCCACCACAGGTCCCACCATGGGCGCGTGTCCCACCATGAGGCAAGGAACCGGCTCCTGTCGGATGGGGTCTCTGCTGTAGCCTGAGAGAATAAAAGGGGAGGGGGCCTTAGGGAAGGAACACACTGCAGTTGTTTGACAGCCACTAGTAAATTACGCCTCTTACCTGTAAACTCTCCAAATCCCCTTTCAGCCTCTCACAAAGCACAATAATTGTTTATTGATCTAAGCGTTAACAATGTATCGCTTGTTCTTCAATAAGGTCCAGAAATGTAACTCAAGGGCAATAACTGCTTTGGATAAGCAACACACTTGATGGATGTGTGGTTCTTTTTCTTTCTTTTTCTAAAATATGAGCATATAGTTGAAGCATTTTGTTACCAAGATGCAATCTCTGTGCATATGTATGCCTGTATGGGCTGGTGTATTTTTTCTTCAACAGTCATTTTTCCCAACAGTGTTTAATAAATACTTCCTTATAGATGCTTCTTTTAAAGCACAGCAAAATGTAGAATTGTTTTTCAAGTCATTCCTTTTACCTTCCCCTGCCATCTGTGTTTTGTCAGACGCTCAGATGTTGTATGCAAAAATAAAAACCGAGGTGATACAAGATGAACCACAGCAGCATAAACACCAGTAAAGAAATTTTCCTCGCGCTGCCATTATTTTGTGTGTATTGGGTGGGCACGTTTAAATAGACACCGACTATGTTGCCTCAGAGAGCAACCAGTCACTCTTAAAGAGGAAAGTAATAATATAAAGCGGTGTGTTTGTTTAGTGGATTTCTAGATGAGTCTGTTCTGTTTCACTTCAAGAGAGAAGGGAGAAGATTAAAATTAAAGTAATTGCTGCCTAGCAGAAGAGCAGGCGCGTCATCACCGTGATCTTAAATAACAGCGCTGACAGCAGCAGGCCCCAGCCAAGTTATCGTATAAAGCTAGCTTTCATACAGAATGAGTACAAAAAAGTTTTCAAGTGCAGGGCTTCTTCCAACCTGGTAGATTTGGACAGCTGATAAACCCTCGGCTATCACAGTGACAATTAGTTACTTATCTTTCAGTCTTGAAAACTGAGGTTGAAAGTTAAGTGGCAACATAAAGCTAAACACCTCTGGGACGGGGCTCAGGTCCAAGCCGGGCAGAAATGACAGAAAATCGTTGAGAACAGAAGACGTTAAAAGGTCAGAAATAAATTGTGATCAAGCCCTGTTTGACCATTTTATCAGTTGATATTTTTCTCTCCTTTTAAGAATGAATCGACATTTTCCCTTCTCTGAAGCTGTTTGTGTTGGCATTAAGGATTTACCTACCATCTAAATACATCGTCTTATTTAGATGTGTTTCATTCTGTAGGAGGGTCAAGTTCTTCGAGGAAACTTCGATCAAGGAAAACTTTCAGTGGAAATTTCAGTGATAATGGAAGAAATGAGAGGCAGGGGGTTGGGAAGATGCAGCTGCCTGATTTAGGGGTGCTAGAGACTGCTGGAAATTCCTCCTTGTGCTCTCTATGAGTGAAATTCTGGCTGTGAATGATTCAAGGATAAAGCTGTCCTTGAATTCAGTGGCATCTGAGGAGTTTACCCCATATAATTTCTACTCTACTAAGCACTGATAATACTTCTGAAGTAGTGAAGACTTCAACTTATATGTTGGAAAAAAAAGTGTGTGTATATATACGCATGTTTGATGCATCTTCTAACTCGTTCACAGGCTTCTCTCAGATTTTGATTCTTCTGGAAAAATTCAATCATAATAATTGCCTCTACCCTCGTCAATTATACATGTACTTTGTAATTCTCGGAGTTCAGTTATGAGATTTTCCTACAAGCTTTCCTATAAGGTGTTTTTTTCAGAGGTGCTTAGTCTTGCAGAACTTCTCACTAAGGCGCTTCCTCCAATGTCCTCATGACTAAATGCCACCATATTTATTTTGATACCGGTACCATGGTCCATGATCCTTCGTTTCCCTGAATTTCCACCTCCAAGAGCCAAACAGGAGTCACTCCTGGCCTTCCTCCACTTGCCCTGTCACGCTGACGATGCAGTGCCCCACGGTGCCCTCTGCGCTGCTGTGTCAGCCAGTCTCCTCCAGGAACAGGTCTTCACTTTTGCTCCTCACTAACATGTTCACGCCAGGGCAGTTGCATCTCAGACTGTAGTGCTGATCAAATATTTCCCCATTGGTTTACCTGTCACTGCAGATGAACTGTTGATATCCAGTAACTGAGAGACTTTACCAGAAAACTCAGCCCATCTTTGCAAGCAAAATTTCTTTCTAGTTTCCTCAGCCACATTTGGTATCCAGATACATCTACGCGGAGGAAGCAGTTAAATATACAACAAAATGCAAATGATTTTTTTTTTAAATTAATTCTTATATTTTATTTCTTTGCCATTCACTGTGTTGGAAACTGCTTTCTGCTGCTGTCATGCCTCAACTCAGAGGGTATTTTGTTCTTCACACCACAATCCTTCTCTAGCAAGAAGCTTCTGTCAGTGTTAAATATTTAAACTTCAGGATTATGCTGCCCATGAAACTCTTGGACTGAAATGAGCTAAAGAGAAAGAAGACATAGGGAAAGGCTCCATTGAAGATGGTGGAAGCATTGAAAAAATCTGTGTGCATTCCCCAGGATGCTGCGTGATACCTTTGTTCCACCTGAACAATCTTCTAATCTGTGCCAGCTGGAATCATTCATAATGATTGATTGGCAAAGCAACTGATAGGAAATTCAAGCTGAAGGAGATGGAAGGAACCACAAAATAAATGACAAAAAAAAAAAAAAAACTTTGGTTCTCATGGGTTTTAATTATTGTGCTGCACATTTCTTAAAAATCTTAACACCGTTATTTAAATATAGGTCGCCTTCTTTACAGAATGATATTTTATATCTAATAACTTTGGGGATTTTTTGCTTTGGTTGGTTAAGAGATAACTGTAAAGGTTAAGACATAAGCCATAATTTCTCCAGAGTTTTATTTGAAATTCAGTCACGGTACAGGTAGGATTACTTTATTTCAGTGCTTCCTTCTCTGTTTTTTCCCCCATGTCCCTGAAATGCAAGCTGCAATCTCTTTCAAATCCTCTCCAGGAAATATATTGAAATATATTAACTATGTTGTTGTGTTACGTGGAACTCGATTTAAACAGTGAGCTCTACTTTTTAGGCAGAAGCTTGTAATTTGAACTCACCTACAGATACATGTGATGATGGGGTCTTTAACATTCAGATGCCTGGTTACTACTTGTTTTTCTTTTGGTTGCATGAACTGTAACTAATAACATTATTGTGGACTTATTTTATTATTTCGAAGCTGGGCAGTACTGAAACTGGTAACTCATGCATCCAGCTGTAATTCTCACTGATCTATTCTGTTGCCTCATAATGACAAAAGAAATTAGTGGACTTTTTTTTTCAAAGGCAAAAGTACTGAATTTGCTGTGTTTTTTGCTTTCTCCCAGCTCACCAGTGGGATTGACTGCTGAATTGGAATTCATTGCTAACTTTGGTCTATTAAGAAATTCAGTGCTACCTAGAACCCAGTAGGGGCCAAAATCTTTAAGTAATCAGGACTGAAACATCCTTAGGGGTAAATATTTTGTAGTTATTCAGAAGAGAATTTACAAATTTAATTTATTTTTTTTCTCTTTTTTTTATAGCTCTGTGTGTTTCTATGTATGTTTGCTTGTTACATTTGTATGTTGGTTAGCAATATTTGACATTTCTATATTGTATGTCTGGATATCTTTGCACCTGATGTCAATATGAGATTGTTTTTTTTCCTGTAATGGATCTTACCCTGTAGAATTAGGGCTCAACTGAAATTCATTTTGATTTATTACAGCATACAATTCAATGTCCAAAGGCATACAGTGACTGTCCACAGCATGTGTGCAAGAATACTACTTAAATGACTGAAGATTTGCTTACTTCTGGTATGAATACAGGAAGACAGCTCTTCAGGTTTGCATGATTATTTTAAGGGATGAAGGCTAGGGAAGTATGAGGTTTGAATGTATTGCTTTTCTTTCTTATAAACTAGAAAATGCTATCATTCTCTTGTATGCGTTGTCAGCATCCCTGCTCTGGCTTCTGAGACTATAGTAAAGGATGTATTGTATCTAAAAGGATTAATTTCGGGGAAAAACTCTGAAAGGTATCTGCAGTTGGAGATTGTCCAAATTCTAACAAGCTGGTACTGTATACATTTGAACTCAGATTTGCGGAACCTTTTTACTTGGAGTACAAGGTTATTAATTTAGAAAACAATGCCTATATCTTCACATAGGGATGATTCCTTAAGCAAAATTGAGTTATTTCATGTAGAAACTGGAAATGTGTTAATTGATATACTTAAAAAAAAAAAAAAAAGAAAAATTCAACCTCAGGACAACACCTGAATATAGGTTATATGTAGGATATAAAATATAACTATAATCAACTTCAAAGAGAGTCCTGCCATGGAAAGTGATTAGTAGACCCTACTGTACTTGATACTCTTAGCTCTGCTTCCAATACACAGAATATTCCAATGAAGACTTAGTTTGTAAAGGTGAACATCTTACACATGCGTAATATTTTATAAAACCAGAGGATAATAGGATGAGATATGCAAAGAAAAATGTTTCAGGCATGCGTCCTGCAATGCCTTTGGGATGTGCTTAGCTTAATAATAGAAACTGACAAGCTGAATGAAGAACATGCTATTACTGTTTTGGAGTACTATTGAGAACTTATCCCTGTTGTCATTCTGCAAGATTATTCCAGAATTACCAGGATTCCAGAACATGTATGTTTTTCCCTCTGATTACATTTGCTTTGATATTGTTTCTCAGACTCGGTTCATAATTCCTGTACAAGTCTTTGTGGTACACGTTAATTTTGTAGTTTGCAGGTGAAGGTGTTTTGGAGAAAAATTTCAAACAAAAGAAACGCAAGGTTCTGCACCTGGAGATGAATAACTTCATACGCTGGCATAGGCACTGGCACAGGTTGCCCAGAGAGGTGGTGAGGTCTTCCTCCCTGGAAATCTTGAAAAGCTACCTGGATGTGGTCCTGGTTGGCAATCTGGTGTAGGCAGCCCTGCTTGAGCAAGGGGCTTGGACCAGATGACCACCAAGGGTCCCTTTTAACCTTACCCATTCCGTGTTGTCACCTTGTTGATGTGGCAACCTGCTAGTTGCTACTATAGAGAGTTGAAATATTTAGCACTGTGTATCAATTAGGACACATAACAGCTCTTCTTACAGCAGAAGGTTTTTTTCAGCTCATCTTTTCCTTAGCTGGGTATGACAAACAGCTGTCAAATGAGTTGCTCTTCAGCTATTCAAATACTAAGTACAGCTCCAGAAATAAGAAAAGTAGTCCTTATTGGTCCAGGATTGAAGAAACGGAAATGAAAGCTATCGAGCTGTATTGCTTAACTGATATAAGCCTATGAAAGGCAGAAAAGCCAACAGCTGTGGGACTGAGGCTGTCTACATACATCCTGATATGCATCCTGGTGCTCTGAAGTCACAGAATTAAATATATCCTTTCTGTGAAAGGTACATTTTGTATCTGTGATCAGACAACAAGGATTCATAGTATGTATCAATCTGTCCAAAGGGAGAAATAGGAATATTTTCTGTTTAACTGTATTTATTTGCAGAGGAAGAGGGTTTTTACGAAAGAGTGGCTTATTTTAATGAATTATGTAGTTTTTAAAATTTGCATAAAAAACAGCTATATTATTTTCTAGTTGCTAATGGTTTTGTTGAAGGAAAAAGGAGGAGATGGGAAATACCCTGTTTTAAATGAGACCAAACTATGCTGCTAGTTGTATTAGCATTGCTATTACTGAAATCTATGCTTTGTTGTAAGGTAGCAGTGGAGAATCTGGCTTACATGCTAAAGTATGTTTTTTCTTGTTGTATCGTCTTTTCATACAAATTCACTCCCAAAATGCTTTACTAGTTCATATAATGTACTTACAGAGATAATAGCAACAGCAAAGCATCGAGGATAAGTTAAGATTTCATTCAAGATTTAATGGCAAAATGGATAAGAAAGCAATGCAGTAGTTAAGAACAGAGGAAGTAAAATAGCTGTCCTTATTTCTATTATATGTTCAAGAAGATAAAATAAGCAGGCTTTTTCTGCTTTGTATAAGGACTGTACAATGCGATAAAGACTTGAGGTAGTAAAAGTGAGAAAAGACCTTGTATATGTCTTTCCCCTGTCTGAAATACTACTTTGCCTTGGAAGAATTGCTGTAAAGCGTAGTGAGTAGGGGGGATTTGCGTTATACAATCATGGGTTCAAATTACTGCAAATGTTAATACACTTCTGGAATGATCTATTCTACCTCTTCTAATAAATGTTTGATTCTAGTTTACTAGATCTGTTTAGCATTTTTAAAAATTATATTGCTGCTCTATATTTTAATGCTAGTTACATCTAAAAGTATGTTAGCACATGGTATGTTGTTCAACCACTGGATATCCCTGTATGCTAGGTATTTTTTCACTAAACAAAGGAGACAAGGTTGGGCTATGTTATATAGTATTTTCCTGAGGAAGTTTCATCTGCTTAAAATGGACCATATTCAATAAATTGTAACTCTGCTTGCTGTTAACAAATTTGATTTTCTGTATTTAACAACACTGACCTGTGTGTGAGTGTGTATCGAGAGAGAGGCAAGCAATGGTAATTATTAAGTTAAAAGATAAGCAAAATTTAATGAATTCATCACAATTTTCTTCTTGCAATCTATGCAAAATCCCAGGGACTTCCTGGAATTGTTAGATACCCATGTTCAGCTGAGCAAATCAAATTGATGGACTGGGGTCGTATAACAAGATGACACAGTTATGACTTCAGGTAGAAAAAAGACATGATCATAACAGTGACTCCACAGTTTCAGTCTCTTTTTAAATGTATGATAACTTCAGATTTTCACTTCATATTTGAAATCTCATTAATATCTTTTCAGTTTTTTGGTCACATATGCTTCTTCGTTCTTACCCTTTCTTGCAGTGACCACATCTAAGAGCTAACTGCATAAGCAGCACTCATTATTTGCTTATTCAAGTATAGCAGGATATTCAATTTCAGGTTGTTTTTTTTTTTTTTTTTTGAATTAAAGAGATGGAAGATGCCTCCTAGTTCTTCAGGTGATGCTTATGATACTTAAAAGAGCTCAGAATTTTATAGTTCACTAGCTAAGATATCTTTTGGAGGTTAAGCTAATGACATTTTTTATGCCTTATTAGCTATCTGACAGTGCACTAACACAAATATATTCAACTTTTTTTTTTTTTGAAGAGGTAACTAATGCCGTCACATAAAACATCACTTAATACTGAAAGCCCCGAGCAGAACTGCAGAACTACCGTGTAAGTTTAAGAGTAATGTGTTATGCAAAGGTACAATATTTATTGTCCATGGTTCCTTTCAGTCTAAGTATTTTTATTTTTTTGTGTGTGGGGGGGGGCTAACTATTATATTATAAATAGTTTAAAAAGCAGGATATGCCTTCCTAGGTATGGTTCCTTGTCCTCAGCGAGGAAATGAAATATGCAGAGGAAGAAAAAAAAGGCCAAAGAATTACGACATTGGTTAAAAACCAACAGCTTTTCTGTGATCAGTGGAGTATCAAGGCACAGTAGAATAAACGGTCCAACATTTTGTGCCTTGCAGAATCCACCTGTGATGGGGCTTTAGTATGTCTCTGTGCCATTCCCACAACACAAGCTCCATGCGCTGCAAGTATGCCCATTCTCTCTTCTTGGGGTGGCTAGTTATCCTGTAGTAGACCTTAAGGATTCAAGCATTAGGTTGGCTTCACTTTCTGGAAAAAAAAATCGTGAAGTCTAGAAAGAAAATAACTTCCTGTCCCTCCAATCTAGATACAACAAGAGACAACTAATGTGTGGAAGTGAGTAAGGAAGAATAAACTGAACTAATTCTGAAAAATGTTTTAGTGATAGCATACAAACTGTGAGCTTTTCATAGGTCTGACAAGGCAAAACAGGGTAAAGCAGCTGAGCAGAGCTGTATGTATAAAAAATGGCACTGCTCCTCCCCTTGATGCTATTCAGTAGTCACTTCCACCATTCTATCTTCAGCACCAATAGTGCTGGTGATAGTAGGCATGAAATAGCTACACCGTGAATTATGTCTTATACTTGGGGAGGAACTTGTAGAAATAAATGAGGGAGGTGGTGCCAGAAATGTATGAGCCCAAACAATTATTTTGGCAGCAAAATTTGGACAGATACAAGTGAAGGCATACGGTGTTTTGGCCAGAGGGGTGGAAACTTCAGTAGCCTAGACACGACAGAAGGAAGCCTCGGATAAAAGCCTGTTTTTCCTCTCATTCCAGACAGCTCAACTCCTTAAATACCATCAGCTTGAGGAACCTTTGAGATCTGTTTGTTGTGGGATTAAATGGAGGGACAGCTCAAAATTGATTACAAATTGTGTATCTGAATGGGAGGACAGTTGGGGTTGTCCTAAATCTAAGACAAAAGATATTTTGTGCAGAAAGGGAGGGAGGGCTCTATTTTAGTTCTGTTGAGACTGGATGACAACTGGGCAATAACAAGAAAACATTAGAAAATAAGGCCAAGATAGGTATAGAAAAAAAAAAAAAAATGAATTCAGTCATCTGGGACTTCCTCTAGGAGGTATATTAATAATATATGAAGTGTGCATCTTGTGACTCCATAGTCACAAGAATTTCCTGAATGTCCCTGGTTGCCTTGGAGATGAGCATCTAAGGGCTGAAAAAGTTTGTTTAAATTTGAGGTTCTACTTTAGAAAGCTAAACACGTTTCTTGCCTTCAGTATGGACCTTCTTTGGCTCAGAGCAAGAGTTTGGTAAGAACAGGAAAAGTTCAGTAAATAGTATTTATAAACAGGTAAGTTTGGTGGCTACTCCTTTTTTTTTTTTAAAAAAAAAAAAAAGCTTTCCTAGAGAAGTCATCTAAAATGGCAGTTGAGTTGTTGAGGCTTGTCTTTTCTCAGACTGAAATGCTCTGACACACGGAGCAGTGCAAACTAAGTAGGCTAAAGCACTCTTCCACCTCATGACTAGCGCTCCCTCATCCCTGCGTGGCAAGGTGATGTGGATATATTCCCTCTGTGTGCAAATGATATAATCCTTCTCACCATGTATAAGGGCTGTGTGGGATAGAATAATGAGTATTGTTGAGCAATTATAAAGCACAGGCACCAAATTTGTATGAGTAACAGAAAGCAGGAAAATCTGTTTCTAAAGCTGTGAGTATGAATCCTCTTCTGTTTTCTGCAATACGCCCAGAAAACTTGCTGCTTTGAAAGCAGAGTGCAGTTCAGGAAATTTCAAAAGGGGGTGGAGGGGAATGCTGCCACATTTGCTGTTACTCTACTGTTTCCTTCATCTCTCAATATATTACTGAAAATTGAAGACAAGCCTATGATATGTACATCAAAAGAAACTTTTTCTATGATGAATGATAAGAGGACGAGGTCAATAGCAGAAGTGATTTAAACATTTGCTAAGATCTGTTGTATTATTCCACTGTAAAGTTTGTGAGGCAAGAACACACTGCTGCTATTAAATACTGAGCCAGATTCTTCTACTTACGTTTCTGTTCGTAAATTTTTTTTTTTTCTCAAAATTCCAAATTTAAGATCCCTGCCATCACGTGTCAGTTGGCTGTGATTTCATGTTTGCTTGAAAGATGCTTAGGATGCACTAACAGTTCTCTAGGAGCAAGCAAAACCATTCTGAGAGCTAGTTTTGAAACTGAACACAATGCAGATTATTAGAGGTCTGAAAAATAACGTAACAGCTGCTGGTAATTTCTAGATCGTTTTACCTTAATACATGTTTAAGGAAAAATGAATATTTTTTTCTTGTTTTCAAAACAAATTACCCTTGAGTTGAATAAAAGAAGCTGACATGAAATGATTGGCTGAAAATATTGACAGCAATGCTATACAAACACTGGCAAAACATACTCATTTGGGGATGGTATTACTGTTGCAGAGCTATAAAAACACATTTGGGAGGAAGGAAAGGGGGAAGGAAAAAAGAAAATGATACACAAAAACACATTTGAAAACTACAGCTACTTCCCTGGAAAAGGTAACAAGCGAGAGGTGGTATGAACAAGATTTTCTTGATGTAAAGTTATTGTTAAGAAAAGACCTCATGTAGCACAAGCTCCCTACGGCGTACCCTTTTTATCCTACAGTCTGGTTACTCCAGTGCTGTGTTCATAATAATTGGACTAATAGATTTCTTTTTTTTTTTTAACCTGGAGTGAACGTCTCGGCAGAAATCAGGCACTGCCCATGGCCCTCCCGTGCTCCAAGGACACAGTCCGCCAGGGCATGGGGCAGAAGCTGCCTTGGTGGGTCTCGACACCTGGGGAGGCTCCCCACGGGCTCTCAGTTAAGCTATTTTAATAAAGATTTTATCAATATTTAATGCATATTAGGACTTAAATAGAAAATATTTATAAGGAATAAATGGCATTAAATTAAGAATTATAATTTCCAGTAACTTCTCTTATTTTATTAATATTTAGAGAATTTCTCCTCTAATCCTTTTCACAGATCGTTCTTCTCAGGGCTGCTGTTTCAATAGAGCTCTGTTCTTGGCCTCGTCATTTAAGTTCCCCATTAAATTTATATATAAAAAATTCAACAGGTTTAATGTTCCAGTTTCTCATTCTTTTAATTAAAATGGAAAATATGTCCCTTTGTGTACCTCTTCAAGTACTGAAGATTTGAGCTATCTAAGACAGCTGTAAATAAGTTTTTGCAGAACTTTGTGTTCCTGTGTTGTTCCTTAAGATACACTGGACAAAAGAGAGATGATAAATTTTTTTTAACAGAATGTTGAATTTATTAGAAGCATGATGAACAATAATAAACTTTATTTTACCAAGGCATCTCTAGGTTTCATTTTCCTGTAAAGTAACCTAGCCAGTGATTACAGTGGATTTTTAGATCAGATCTCCAAATTTCCTTGCATATCTTATGGCACAGATTGCTATGATGGCAGGTTAAAAAGTTTATAAGGTCTCTGCATTTCACATTTTTTGCTGATTGCTGTTGAGTTATATGAAACTCTCCATTTCTGGCAGTGCTGTAGCTTCACAGCACCTGCTGCCTCCAAGTGGGAAGCCTTGATTTAAGTCAGTAAAACCAAGGGAAGGAGGTGTATTAACTTTCTGGAGACTGGGGTCAGAACCTGTGAGACTAGGAAATCTGTTTGCCTGCAGAGTGCTCAGAAACCCCTGTCACAGAGGCTAGTTGCAGTTTTTAATTTATTTCCACTCAAAGCCTTAACAAATCAAGTCTGAAAGGCAGCACCTACTTCCCCTTCAAAGCAGTGCTAAAATGATCAACTTCAGTCAGATAATCTAGCACTAGATCAAAACCCCTCAGGGAAATATTTACATTTTGCCAGTTTACTCAGAGGAATGGCTCTGGGGATCTGGAGATGTCCTTGGCATTTTTATTTTTATTTTTTTCCATCTGAAGGAAGCACTGCCAGAGCTGAAGCTAGTGATTTAATCATAGGATTGCTAGAGGCTGCAGTACCCTATCTGCTCAGAAATCGATATCTATGCTCTCGGTTATATTAGAGAAATGTTTACTTCTTCACCTGACCAATATATTAATTTGTATATGCTGTGTTGTCTGTTTTTTTTAAAGTTAATGATTTGTGAGGAGAGTAGCCTAATCTGTTTTGAAATCTTCTCATGCCGCACCATTTTCGTGTTATTGACTGATTATTTTGCATGTATATATAGCACCATTCACATGCATCAAGATGCCCTACAAAGAATCTGAAATGCTCTGTACGTAGGAAGCAATGTACTGCTCTGCTGAAACACAGCCATCAGCAGGGCAGTGTGTGGTAGCAACCTTTGCACTGCTGGAGCAACTGATTTCAGCTCGGGAGGCGAATTCAGGTGATGCATCAGGGGAATTTAAGTAGGTGCAATGCAATTACCTGCACTGGGATATGATCAGGATGCCAGCATTAAACTCTAATATTGTGGAAGGCACTGTGGGATTTGTAATGGCCGCAAGCTGGATCACGTTTTATTTCCCATCCCGAGGGTGAAACCCCTGTTAGCAGCGTACCTCCTGCCAGTGGCTGCGATGTTGCTGTGATGGGGACCCGCGTGGAAGGATGCGAGCTCCTCTAGCAAGTCTCTGCTGCCACCGCTGCTGCCTGCTCGGAGGAGGGCAAGGTGGAGGTGTGCAAGGCAAAAAGCAATTCACCTGCTGCTGGAGATGACTCTGTGGCAGTGCACGGAGCTGAGTGGGACAGCGGAGGTGCTGCTGTGCCCCTTCCTTCATGACTGAACGTGCTTCCTCGTGGAAGTGCACTACAGCATCCAGCTGTCCCCAGAGCTCTCCTGTCCACAGGCTGACCTGCCTCTGCTTCATTTGCTTAACGAGAAGCGACGAGATCGTGCCTCAAGGTGATTGGCTGCAAAGAGCACGTTAAACATGTCAGCGCAGGTGATTCTCCTGCTATATAAATTGACAGCCTAGGATTAGCTGGTATGGCGTTGGAAATCTATTAACATTTGAAGCAGTTTGCTTGAATTAGAAGTCTTGATAGAATTACAATTACTCTCATTCTCCTCTCTGAGCGTTGTTGCTATCTTTGTGTACGCTGTATGAGAAGACTTATAAGCTAGAGATGATCTTTTCCAAAATCTTATGTGGATCCACATTCTTATTCTAGGTTTATAACCCTATGTGGGCAAGGGAGAAGAAGTGAATGAAGGGAGGAAACAAAAGCAGAAGCCCATTGGGTTTTCTAGCTTGACAAGGCGACAATGCATGCTGAAGTATAGAGGTGTGGAAGTGGGGAGATGTAAAGGCCGTGGCCTTGGGAACTGGCATGCATTGGCAATTTTCAGAATGGCACAGGACGTGGGTGAGAATTTTTAGCTTCTTATTCACTCAGTGCAGGGTGAGGCAGGTAGAATAACAAGAGAAGGCACTGTCTCAATCAGGGAGCTGGAGGCATGTAACCTTTTCTGACTGGGATTCTAGGTCTTTCTGGGCACAAGGTGGCTGTTGGAATGGATGATGTCTGCAGGTGTAACAGGCTAAGGATGTGGAAATTTCTCATAACTGCATCTAAAAAGTTAAGAACCTACAGTCTGCCTCCATCGCCTGGTGAATGGCTCCTAGATAGCTTTATAAAAGCAGAGCAAAGAATTACTGCTAGTAGTTTTAATGTGTGTGGAGTGGCACCACAAACAGTACAGCGTAAGTGGATGTGAAGAGAAGGCTTTGGGACGGAAACCTGGGAAACAGCTGTGAAAAGAGTATGAGTTGGCAGGGCCTGCTCTGCTGAGCAGCCAGAGGAAGACAAAATGGGAGGGAGAAAATAGTGACAAACATCACCTGGGGAAAAAGTGAGTGGTCTATCAAGGAAACAACCCTTGGGCCTCACAGCCCAAGGTCAAGCTGAGAGGAAATCAGAAGGAACTGAGAAGTGGTCTCAGGAGTCTGACCCAGAAACAGTTAGGTGAAATACAGAGTACAGAAAAATATTGTCTGCTGTATAGAAGAAGACGTCACTGCATATTTTTCCCCAGATAAGAGGTTGCTTTAAAGTAAAGATGGCAAAAGACAGGAGATCCTCCCCTGTGAGCTGTAAGAATGACATGCAGCATCAAGTGATTATACATTTATATTAAAGCAAAACAAAAACTTTGCATCTCCTACAGTATTTCAGGTGTCTTATAGGAACTCAGAAATATCTTAGATTTCATTTTCATCAGTCCTACTATTTGTTTTTTACCTTCTGAATGCTTTAGCTCAAGCAGTATTGCTATTCTTATCAGAACTTGATCTGCGTATGCCTCGAATGGATCAGGCTTTGTTGAAAACTCTTGTTCCTTATGCCAGTACAGTACCTATATACTCAAGTGAATTAATATTTTGAATAATCCTTTCTCTGCGCATGTCTTCTGTCCAAAATATTCCAAATTTTCTGTCTTGTATGCTTTGATCATCCTCTATGAACATTAAAATCACTGAATATTATGTGCACGCCGTAATGCACCCTTCTCCTGACATGGCCATCTTTGAGTCATGCCAGAAAAAAATCCTGTTTTATCTAAATGTGAAAAATCATCCCATCCCTATTAAGACTCTTCATAGCCTCCAGTCAGCTCTTGGACCTTATTTCTGTCAGACAGCATGTCATTTCATCTGATCTTCACCTTCTTCTCCAGTAATGTCTAGGTTGCTTGCATATCCTATTCCTTTTGCTCCTTCAGGTAACACTTTCTGCATAAAAGCTTCTATCCTGTATTCATTCAAGGCTGTCCAATATATATATCACATCTGAATCCAGTCATCCCGGTTCATAATTCTTTTTCTAAGTAACAGTTCATCTGTTGATAGTTCCTGCAGTTTAAAAGTGCTTGCCGTTCATTGCTTAAGTAGGTAAATACGAAAAAGCATTTACAAAATCAAGATACATGATTAATATTTACTGAATACAGAACAATTTTAACAAAGGAAAACTTTTAAATTTTGGAAGCTCAAATGTATGTTGATTGTGGGAAAATAAATCCAGTTGCCAATGTCAATGTTCTGTGCAAAGTGCTCATGAAACTCTTATTTACTAATCAGTAACAATTTGGTTTTCTAAATAAAATTGGTTTTGATTGTTCTCATTCATCAACGATTTGACTTTGATATAATAGAAATACAGAGGGTAATTCAGTCCTGAAAAGTCTCAATTTGTATAAAAGCAGTAACTCCATTACATTTTCTGTAGTTATTAAATTTTTGCTGATTTTTTTTAAATCAGTCTATACAACGAATAAAATGTTTTTATGTTAATTTATACAATCGACCATTAGACATATAAACCAAACCCTAGAGTTCATGAAGGTCACATTGTTAAATATCTTGCAATATGTTTTATTGTACTATAAAAATAAAAACATTTATTGAAACAGGAATAATTCTAAAATCTGCAATGCTAAGTCTAGTGCGAAGTCCAACAATCCAGAACTTCTGAGGAAGAATGGGGAGGAATTGGTTTTAAGTTTATAATAAAATCCAGAGCGGAAAGGAAATGTCAAAGATGCATCACATTTCCAAGTAAGGAACTCCAATAACTAAGTCAGTATTTGCACTACATAATCACAATGGAATTAACAGGTCTTATGCACAGGTCTGCGGAGATCAATGTCTCAAAATTTGGCGAAAAGGATCACTTCATCTTGTGTTAATAACATCTAGTCACGAATGAGCTTGGAAACTAGCTGTACTTGTAAATCACAAATATTTGTATTTGTTATCTATATACAAATTTGTATATGTAAATACTTGTAATATATAAATATTCCTTAATGTATTTATTTTAGCCTTTTTTTATTAGAAATCAGTTCAGTTGTTTCAATATTGTAAATGAGCCCCCCCGTAATAATACTGGATAAACCTAACTAAGTAGAATACTGGGACATATCTATTTTCACTAGAGTTTATAAACAGATGGAGTGTTTCCAAGAATGGATGAATAGAACAAATAATTTATCAAATAGATCAACATCATTTGCTGTACTTAAAAAGAGCAAATACTTTCAGGCAATAGTCTTCTTTCATCCAGCCATCGTTTCATCTGTCTGTCCTTCACTAATACATTTTCTAGTCCTTTTCATGGCCATATTCCAAAAAAAAAAAATCTTTATTGAAACTTCCTGATGGTTGGCCAGATATGAAAGCCATTTTCTATCTCTTTTCTAGGCCTGAAGTCAAATTCCCCAGAACATGATTTGGCATATCTACTCTGCATTATGCAGCTATAACCACACAGAGAGGAAAATACACCAGTGTCCTGGTGAACTCACCTGTAATAATTGGATAGTTTGTTTGGAAATAAAAGAACCAGGCTGAGGAAAACAAGTGCTATGGGGAAGTGCGTGTCTGTGTAAACAGTGCTCTATTACTCCTTTTGCACTCTCATTATATCAACTGTTTGCTAATGGCACAGTTGTGTTAGTCCACAACTTCTTACAGTCCCACTTACCTTCCTTCAACAGCTAAGTCACTTGTCCTTGTCTTTTGGGGAGGATGGAAATCCAGTCATGTCTCCAATTGCTCAGGAATGACCTTCTTACCTTTATGTTCCTTGATCAGTGAAAATCATTCTACTGGCAGATATTCATTGAGCATGGCAGAAAGGGAAAGTAACCTACTGGAGTTACTGAGATTGTCAAAGACCAAGCAACATAGAGGTAGCAGACGAGATTAGTCATTCCCACCCAGTGTACTTGCAGGTGAAAGCAGATGTCTATTTTTTAGGATATTCAGACCTTCCCAGTGTGCCTCTTTGGTCAACTGCCAAGCTGTACCTGAGGAACATGTGGTTCAATTTTTTTCTTTCATTGCAATCTGTGATGCTGGCCAGAGGGAAAGTTCGTTTGTTAGCTCCCTCCTGGACAGCATAAAGACGTCTTGATTTTCTTGCTCTGGGAATGGAATACTTTTCACTACGTATCACAGTGTGTGATTCCTATTCCCCCAACAAGAAGATGAGCTAAGTAGGCTTTCTGTTACAAACATTGAAGCCAACAAGTTCCCATAAGAGGTTTTGACTAAAGTAACTTTTAATTTTTCCCCTCAAGTCTTGAAGAAGGGAACAGAAATCCAGTCTTCTCTCAAATTGATCAAGAATGATCTTATCTCTAGAGATCAGGAAGGAATGAGAAAATCATGAATAGAATTGACAGAGAAAGCATCTTTAAATGCAAATAGTGCTTTCTGATTCCTGGAGACTGTAACCTTATATAGAGTTATATACGTATAGCATGTATAATATAATCACATACATAACTACACACGCTATCAATGTAAATATATATCTGAATAGATAAGCTGGATGACGATATACATGTACATAACTATATGTATATATTTAAAAAAAAATCAGGCTATATGCTATAGACTTAATAATTTATTTGTTGTGGTACTTAGCAATGCTTATGCCAAAGTAGCACACAAAATGTCACGACACAGGCAGGGGAGGGGGTCAAATTCTTTTCCCGACAACTGCATATTCTGGACAGAACCACATCATCAAACTAATTTATGCCTGGAGCTAAGGAAATACTTCTGTTCACTCATGTCAGTGGCAAAAAACCACTCAGTGGGATCAGGATTTGATCCTGTTGACAACAATGGCCAACATGAATAGAAATGAAATGAAAGAGTAAGCAAACATACAGAGCGTTGTGGACTGCAATGTTGTAAGATCCTTTGGCTTAAAAAGGGCATAAGCTCCTCCGTTATGTTGAACATCAGGTCTGTAGCCTAGAGGCCTGTACAGATGTATAATGTGGTCATTTTTGCCTGTCATTCTCTTGAAATGTTATGAGTTTTTTTGTTTGTTTTTGTTTTTTCTTGGTCTGAACCAAGAGTTCAGACTGGCTGGAGCTGAATGCACGTGTTATGGTAATACCAGTACATGATGACATGATGTGGTACATGCCTTCTGCCCCTGGTGAGACTAATGCAGGAGCTGTAGCGTATTATTCACTCCTCTCTTTTTATGTAATACAAATGTAACCTTAATTTGTGTCATCTCTGGGCTGAGTGCTTTGTAAGTAACAAAACATGGTGATTTCATCCTCATGAGCATAAGGCTAGAAAAAAGTTTCACATTCTCAGTTTAAGACTTGAGCTAGCAAATGACCATCGTACTTAGAAAGACAAGATCTACCTATGCTGGACAGAAGAATTTTAAGTTTTGTCTTTGGTGTGTAGCGTTTGACTCAGGAAAATTGGGTTGATTTCTAAGTATTTGGAAATTTAAAAAAATCTGCAAAATGGTTGCAGTGAACCAAATTCAGGGGAAAAAAAAATAAAAAAAAAATTACAATTCTGATTCCATATTTTGAACCTGTAGTTAAGCAAAGAACTGCTGCCTCACTCATATCCTTTTTCTCTGCAATTGTAGCCCTGGTTTTGTGATAGGTGACCAACCAGAGCATTCCTCACATCAAAAAAATGTGAGGAAGAAAACTGTCCTTCCTGTGCTGTAAATGCATCCCGTAACTTTTTGCAGTACTGACAGTGCCAAGGAGAGATGCCGGCTGGTCTGAATGTAGCAAGGTAGCAGCTTGAAGTGGAGACAGAGGACCAGGGTTTTGGAAAGCTGACTAGAGAGAAAGGCAAAACTTGTGGGTGTTAAGCGAGACTAGAGATCTATAGGCAGAAGACTGGTGCTACCAGCAGAGAAAGGAAATGATCGGGACACCAAGAGCAGATGAGGAGGGAGAAGTAGGTTTTGACTTCAGGTGGTAAATGGATATGTCACAGAAGAAAGATGATGGGAGACCTGGGTTTAGCTGAGCAAAATAGCTGCTCAGAAAGCCACTTGACAATTTGTTTTGCCCATTTTCTTCCTTTTCTTGTTGCACAAATGATTCTGGTCTTGTTTGATTCCCTCCACTCACCCTTCCTCTTTCAGAGATTAAAATGTGTTAGGGTTTTTTGTTGTTCTGGGAATAAACTAGTTTTTGAAGGGAAGGCTGTATATAGAGAAGATTATGCATTCCAGTGCCGCTTATGTGGATAATTTGGAACATGTATTGTGCAAAGGTTTGTATTTGCAGGACTCGCATTCTAAAGCAATTGAATGGTGCCAGGGAGACTGCACTCCTCTGTCTCACTCTCTCACACGGTGCTTGTGTGATGCTAATCAGAGCAGAGTTAGAGAGTGCATAGTAAATAAAGCCTGAAGAAAGGGACATATCCTGAGGAGAAGCAGAAAAAGTATTGACTAGTTGTTATGAAGAGGAAAGTGTCTATTGTGTGTACTCTGAATGGCACAAACATTGTAGGAAAGAGGGAATCATAGGATTAAAGACAGGCTGTAAGCACAGACATAGCGATTTAAAGTTTCTGGGACAACAGTAAATGGTGTTTTCCCAGTTTGTCTGCTGTTTCTGGTTTTTGTTTTGTTTTTGAACACTTGATTTTGAAAATTTATATTCTCTAAACGGGGTGGTGTGTGTGGGAGGGTGTTTCACTCTGCATGATTGTGTCTATGCTGATTCACAAGTATGCCTTTTTGATGATAACAGCTCGCCTTCGAGATCGTTGAAGAAAACTCGCTTGGCTAAGAGACCTAAGGTTAATGCCTGGTATGAAGCTGTTATTTCCAGCTTCACAGTACACAAAAAATTACTGACCTGCCTGAATAAGAAATTAATATTTTACTACCGGTTGATTTGCTGGGATGATATATCTCTTTACCTTCAGAATTTTCTGTTTAAGTAATCGTAGAGCAATTTATTTTCTTCTAGCTAAGCCTTAACAGTAAATGTATACCATAAAAATATTTGTGCAGAGAAACCAAATGTCTGAAATATAGTGGATCAGAGATGGCTATATTTCCTAAATTACAAGTCACCAGAGGTTATCTAGCAAAGTTGTAAACAGTAGAAGAGAGATACTGAAAGAAGTTTAGTTTCATAGGTTGAAATACTTGTCAGTGAAAGTTACACAACAAATTTCTTTACTACAGCAATCCAGCTTCATTTCCAGTAAAAGATAAATATGTAAATATAATAAATGTTTCTATATTATTTGGTAAAATATATTAGCTAAGAATCTGATTTTCCCCCCTGAAATTATAAGAAAATAAAGAACGCACAAGTGGCCTGGGATAGACATTATAGTGACAAAGCATATGAAAAAGACTCAGTGCCACCTTTCCCTCAGCCTTTATTGTGGCAGTGATGGCTTTTAGGTCTGTGCCATGTCTTGTGTTCGGTGGAATAGTTTCTGTTAGGGAACTCACTCACGATAGAGGAAGTTTGAGCAAGGAACTGCTTAGGCATACCGAGGAAGCATAAGCCCATGGGACTTACTGCATGCATGGTGATCTTTTGAATAGCTTGATGCTGATCTTCAGTATGTTATCCATATGATTAATACACAAGGTTTTGTTCTCAGAAGTGTAGTAAAGTCATAGTTTTAAAACCTATTTGGGGTATTAGTAAAGTTCTAGTCATCATGGGGAAAGAGGAAAGTCTTCAATCTTTTCTAAGAATTTAGGATATATTTGTGAGTATGTTGATAATTTGGTTTCATGCTGTGACATGTTCTGTGAAGGTGATTGGGATGCTGGCATGCTTCCCAATAACTTACTGCATTATGTTTGTCACAGTCCCTAGAAGTCATTTCTTCCTCTTTTAACTTTTGTGATACCATTTCTCAAACCAATGCATGTAGCAGAAATGTATAGATGGATACTTGGGTGAATGTTCAGGCATATAAGCACATCTTCAGGAGCCCCAGTCATCTAGTACAGGCTCACCTCATCCTGTGCTAAGGAATGGTTTGTGTTTTGGTATCTTGTTTATTTTGCTATCATCCTTACCTCAAGATATGTTACTGTGGAAGTAAACCAATGTCTTTTCATATCTTATGGGAGACGTAGATTAAACAAAATAAAAAGGTTCTAAGGTTCTTATACTTCTAAGGTTTCTTATACTAAGACTAAATTCAACTTAATAGGCACGTTCTGTATCTTTCCCTTGTCAAGTTGACTTACCATGCACTTTCCTGGCAGGAATTCTTTCAAAACTCTTGGGATTTCATGGCCCAGGTTGCATGTGTTAGAAAGAACTTCCTGACAGAACATGCTAGCTTTTTTTGCTATAATGAGTATTTACAGTGAGTATTTATCGCCCCTAAACATCACTCTCAGAAGTCTGTCATAAGATGTGAATGTCAATGTGCATGTGCAAAGAAAAGTTAATTCAAAAGACATTGGATTAAGAAAAAAATCTTGTTTATGCCACTATAGTATTTTAGGTCAATGTGTCATAAAATCATTGGCAGTCCATGCAATAATTTGAATAATAAAGTTGGATTTCAACATGCACTTTGATTTCTTGCAAATTTCTTGAGTAACTTCAGAAAATTTAGCACATGATGCAAACACCTGACTGAGTCCCCTTTCTTGCTGGCAGTAAGGCCATAAGCCTGAGTACTTCACAAAGGATTCTTTAGTTTCTCTGTCCTTTTTGGCCTTGATAACATTCACTTTGTATGGACAAAAACTGTTGCTCTAAACCATTCTCTTTTTTAATTATTATTTAATTTTTAAAAGGGATAATTTAACTATGATAACTACAGATTCCTAAAGAAATCGGGTTTATGTCCAAAATTTCTTTGAAAAAAATCAATTATGACTGCAGGAAACTTCATTCATTGTTCACTCTGTACTTGTTAGATGCCTCTTAAAGAGAAGAATCTTAATTTTCTGACATTTTGTTAGGAGCACCAAGATCTATTCTTTCAAAGATGGATGCAGGACACCGAATGGCTCAGGAAACTGGTGAAGTGACACCAAACATATTATTATGCTATTCACTGTCTCAAATTCAGACACGGTGATGACTGAAAGTCGTTACCATCTGACAACTATTCCATAAATTTACATCAAAGGCAATGATGATTCAAGTCCAGTTTGTTACGGACATCTGTCCACTTAATATGATCATCTCTATTATTAGTTTAGATTTCAAAGACTGAACAGGAATAGAAAACAACCACTAAAGAAAAGACTCAAGACAGCAGCCGGGTTGTGCAAATAAATGCTCACTGCCCCCATGTCTCCTGGGAGCTTTCTGGAATCCTTAACTGATTCACAGACCTTGGCTGCTCTTGAGCACTGAACAAACTGAAGGCAGTTTGCTTAGCTGTTTTCCTTGAGAAAGTCCATGATATTTTCTCACAAATATAAAAATGTTGCCTTGAATTATTGCTGCCACAGTTGAGGTTGGAGTGTGAGTGTGAATCGGTCTCTTCCAAAAGCAGTAATTTTCCAATACAGAAGTTAAATATTTTCCAAATCTCATGAAAAAGTTTTCTAATCCCCCATTTCCACTGTTGCAATATAATGCTTATATGATTACATCTTCAGTGTGAGACTGTGATTAGTTCTCTTTTTCAGGGAAAACAGGACATTTGACAAGCTGTCAACACCATATCTTTTAGTACATGTCTTGTGTTCTTTTGTTCTCTGAATAAGCAGCATAAATGTGATGACAGTGTAGATATAAGCGTATAAAGAACTAGTTTAAATCCCTTTCACCCAACTATGTTAAAAATAGGTATGAAATTCAGGAATTTAGTTCAGTTGCCTTTAATTCAATACTTGGAACATTATCTTGTTTATGTTACTGGAAAATATTTTTTTCTAGCAATCATAGTGTGTGGGAACGTATGGGTATTTCATAAAGTAATTCTTTTTTCAGATTACTTTTTTTTTTCCATTTCCAACTGATATTAAACCTATTATAAAATAAACTAATTGTATTCAAAAGTCATTGCGTGTAGCAGCTATAGACCATTGACTATTTGGCATTTATTTCAACAGTCCTGATGGGCATGCAGATGGTGGTTGCCCTGCTAAGTTGTATCTTCTTAAGCTAGTTTCTCTGTTGGTACTAACTGATATCGCTCCGAAATTCAAAAGGTATGTTTGAATTTTAGCTACAGAGGCATTGTATCAGAATTGTATACTCTGAGTATTCATTTTAGGCATATTCAGGCCATGTAATTGAAAGCTGAACAGCAGGAACTAAATATGAAAGCTACAGACTAGCATCGTCTTAAGTGAGGGAGGAAATGGTAAATGCAGAATTCAAAAATACGTATTGCAGCTTTGGGATACCTGAGTGCGGTAAAACTGAATCTTTAGGTATTTGATTTTCCTTGCCCTTCTCTTATGTCCCCGTTTTCGTGTTGCCATGCACATAAACATCCTCGGTTATGTCAGGATGCCTGTTTATAGGGCTGTTCTTTCAACCTAATCAAGGAATTGATTTGGGCTAATAAAAAAGGCAGTCAAAGAAGGTTTTTTTTTCATTTTTAAGAGAGAATCCTAATCAGAGCTGTAGCACAAGCTAGCAAATGATTGTGCTAGGACAATAGAAAGCAAAATGCACCATAAGACAGGGAAAGGAATAGTTTAAGCTGCTATTGCCACTAAATGCTTTGCACTTGAAATGATAGTTTTCAAGGAGTTCCAATAAGCATTTAAGTGCTGCTGTGTGCTTTCAACATGATACTAACAGCTGCCCACCAGTGATTCCAGCAAGTGTGAAAGGAAAAAGCAAGTGGGCTTACTTACCAGAAAAATTCAAATTCAGTGGGAAAAAGGGGTTGATAGCAGCTGAATCTTTACTTAGAAACCAGCTGCATGATATTTTAGAGATGCTGTTTCTAAGCCTCAGTGTGTGAGTCAAGAAATTTGACTCATAACCTGACACAAAATAAAAAGCCAAGGATATGAGAAAGTGGCAGACCAGAGGGATCAGATTTTCTGGCTGTTACCTTGATAGCTTTTTTGGCAGGCGATAAAGGTGACCTCTGGTTTTAAGCAGCCAAAGGGGTGCACAACCTGAACTAGGGTCAATATCACAGGAGGAAATAAAAGACATGTTCTGCCCCAGAGCCTAACACATAAAATTGAATAAGCTGTCAACTTTATGTAACTATTTACTCTAGGGTGGAAATTAGTAGTTACCTTAGCAACACTAGTATCACCTGAGACAGAGCCACGCTGACTCTGATTTACAGAGATGCATTTACTTTGACAATGTATTAAGTAACCTTTCTGAATGTTTTACTCTGCTTTTATGAGGAATGTGATGTATTGCAGCCAAGAAAAATGGTTTCTCCAGATTTCAAAGTGCTACATGCTGGTCAGACCCTTACCTGGCATAAATCCAAAAGACTTCATCTCCAATGAAGTAATGTTGATTTATTACAATGGAAGAACCAGCTCATCATTTTGAGCAGTAGCTTGGTTTATTACCAGTCAGTCTTTTTATTTGTCAGATATGAGGGAGTTTGATTTGCTTCCCATGGTATTTGTAATATTGTCACCATGAAAATCAGAACTGTTAAAAACCTTCAGTGCCACCAAATCTGCTGCAGAACTGAAATGTGCCTTTCCCACTAAACTCAGAGTTGAATAGATTAAATTCAGGTTGGCTTGGATTCCCTTCTGTCATGGGATACTTCAAATATTAAAGACACAACAAAGAAGTTATTACTAAAAGCACAGCTTTCTATCAGGAAAGTTCTAAATTTGGCAGTGTGGTACTGCATGGTTCATATTACAAGCTAGTTGAATTATTTAATCCAATAAAGTCGCGACAAGTCTAAGCTTCCCCACATACATAACATACAACCATCTTCAAAAGATACATTAAAGTATATTGAATCCTATTTGAGAGGCTGCCATCTTCTAAGCTAAATTGTTACTAGCACCCAATACCTGCAAATTGCATCTTATTTGGATGACAAATTTATTGATTTTTTTAGCATTTCAGTTTGCGTATTGTGGGTGAATTCCGATGCTGCAGGTATTCAGGTTACTTTATTGTATAATATAAGCACTTTGCATACACTGGGAAGGCTTATCCGTATTTTTCTCTACAGTAAACTAAACAGATCACACTTAGGGCATGCCTTTCTCACTGTCATTCATTTTGGGTATCTGTCTTAGAAACCTAGGAAAATCTCTCCTTGAAGCACAGGACACAACCAGCAGGGCGTCGTATCTCTACAACCTGTAGGCATCTATAACTTTAAGGCAAAAAAACTTCCCTAATTTTGTTTCATATTTTTATGCCTCCTAGGCCTACAGTTTACTGGGTGTGAGGAGGCTAGGTATTGATGGCTGTTTTCTCTTCCAGCTGTATATTCTTTTTCCACAAGGCAATCTTATCCAAGCAAATTTTGAGAACTTGTTCTTTGGCCAGGATTTCCAGGCATGTGCCAGCCCTGTTTTAAAAAATTGAAGGTTTTAGCCATACTTTAAAACAAGACATAAGGTACATGCAGAAAGCTGTAACAGTTACCACATGTTCATAAATCTGAGGCATCCACAGGATGAATATGCTCTAGATGTACAAGAGATGCAGAGCAACCCCATTACTTTCCAACAGGATATGAATTCTGTGTATAGGCTATTAAGATGGCAAGTCACACTTGAAAGTCAGAATCAGTATATTATGAAGCTTCCAAAAAAGTCAATGTGAATGCATTAGACTATTCCGAAATAGTACATGTGTGCTGCAGGAAATTCTAAATCATCATAACATGTATTCCAGTTTATATAAACCAAGGACCAACAGCATTGTCGTATTATTTACTATTCCCTAAAGACATAAAGTAGACTGATAAAATTAGTGAATAATTTTGGATGACAATCTGATCCCTTCTGGTCTTAGCTAATAATGCCTTTAAGCCCTATTACCAAACATGGTTTTTAGAGATGTCAGTAATTCAACTTGCTTTTCATCTGTTTTGCCCTGCTAATTTTTTTTGTTAAAAAAAAAACTAAGATGAAAATAGAGAAGGAAGAAATGCTGGCACATTCTGATGATGGCATTGCTGTATGTTTTAGGCCTGTAATCATGCTTAGATAGAGACAATAGAACTGTAGCTCTTAATCCTAGAACCACGGGTTGGATTGGAAGGGACCTTAGAGACCATCTGATTCCACCCCCCCTGCCATGGTCAGGGACACCTCCCACCAGACCAGGCTGCCCAAAGCCCCATCCAGCCTGGCCTTGAGCACTTCTGGCATGGGGCATCCACAGCTTCTCTGGGCAACTTACCTGTTCCCATGCCTCACCACCCTCTGAATGAAGAATTTCTTCCTAATGTCTAATCTAAACCTAATCTCTTTTAGATTAAAACCATTCCCCCTTGTCCTGTCACTATACTCTCTGATAAAGAGTCTCTCCCCATGTTTCCTCTAGGCCCCCTTTAAGTACTGGAAGGTCGCTACAAGGCATCCCCGGAGCTTTCTCTTCTCTAAGCTAACAATTCCTGCTCTCAGCCTGTCTTCATAGGACAGGTGGTCCAGCCCCTGATCATCTTCATGGGCCTCCTCTGCCTGTTTGAACAGGTCAATGTCCTTCTTATGCTGGGGGAAGAGCAGAGCAGAGAGGGAGAATCGCTTCCCTCGAGCTGCTCACTACGCTTCTTTTGGTGCAGCCTGGGATACGGTTGGCCTTCTGGGCTGCAAGCGGTCATTGCCCGCTCATGTCAAGCTTCTTGTCAAGCAACACCCCCAGGTCCTCCTCATCAGGGCTGCTCTTAATCCATTCATCGCCCAGCCTGTATTCATGATTGGGAGTGCCCCAGCCCAGGTGCAGGACCTTGCACTTGGTCCTGTTGCATTTCACGAGGTTCGCACAGGCCCACCTCTCAGGCCTGTCCAGGTCCCTCTGGATGGCATCCCTTCCCTCCAGTGTGTTGACCTCGTCACTCAGCTGGATGTCATCGGCAAACTTGCTGAGGGTGCACTTGCTCCCACTATCCATGTCACCAACAAAGATGCCCCACTTCTCACGTCCAGCATTATTAACTTGAATTTCTGTTGATGGCACCGAGTCCTGAATCAATTGCTTCTTATTTTCATGTGAGCTTTGAACCAAGACTGTTTACTCCTATACCCCCAGCAATCTCTGTGTCTGAATCCTTTTCTAGTATCAAAACTTGATCTTGACTTTTAAAATCCTTTAAAACTTTCTCAGATTGATTCAGACCTTTGACTCAAGCTGCAGTCCTTTGTTTGTGGGTGAGAACTGCAGCTATTTTCCTTGAAGATATTCCCTTCAGTCGGGGTGAAATACTTTTAAAAGGTTACAGATTCTACTACTGCATGTTTTCCCATTATGTTAATGATCATTATTATTTTTCCTTTCCTGTGTTAAATTTGCTATTCTTTCCTTAATATTTTATTAGATGTGGAAACCTTCTCTTGCTTTGTACCACCATTTATTAAAACTGTCAAGTGAATGTTTATTTACTGCTATTTCTGATCTTTTTTATCTATTGTTAATAATGGCCTGATTCTTCAACTAATGTTCTGTTATTTTTCTAATATACTGAAGCAATACCTTTTTCTTTCTTACCTATTGGTTTGGTTTTTTTTTTTTTTTTTTTTTTTTGTTTTTTTTTTTAAAGCTAGGGCACCAATCGTTGTTATAGTCATCTTCTAAAATATTTTTTATGCTAAAAAAGAAATAATATGAAATACAATTTCAATTAAATTGAGTAATTCATGGCCAATATAATTGTATCAAATACTAAGACTGATAAAACATATCTGTATTTTCAATGGAAATTGAAGGCTTTAGTTAATTAAAATTTTAATGGAATTAGTCTGTCCAGTTTTGGGGTGTATGCCTTTAAATCATTTCAGTGTTTTATTTGGGGTGTTTTTTGGTGTGGGAAAATAGTTGCTATTCAAATCAAATTTATGATTTTTACTGGTTTATACCTGCTTGTTGTTATTCTTCATACTCTTCAGTTTATTTTGCATATGCTGCTGTTACCTGAGACAAGATTGTTTTTTATTTAGCTTTTATTCTTCATATTTCTATTTATTAATAATAATTTGAAACACTAAGTGAGCTCCTCAGTGCTGTATGGAACTTCTGTGATCTTATTTTTTTTATTCTTTTGTTTTTTAATAGATGTTCCACAGATTTCTAATGACATAGCATAACCCTGGAGAAATGGTGGGAACAGGTGAACATCCGTTCCCTTGTTTTGATAAACATATGGAAGACAAGATTATTTAAATGTGTCTGCTTAGGAGATCGCTCCTGGAGTTACAGATCTAGTTTATATTCCTCTCACCATAAGCTATTTGAAGTGTTTGTGAAATGCATGAAGTGGATTCATTCCTGTATTTATTACTGTATAACTGAAACACTCCTGAGCAAGAAATCTGGTACTGCTGTTTGTGGCTCTCCTTTAGCTTCCAATGTTTTCCTCTTCTGGGCAAGTGAAATAGTTCTCTTCACCTCTAATTTTTCAGCTTAAATTCATCACAAACCCTCATTTCCCAAATATTATCCTTGTACTATTCATGCTTTCTACTGCACTCAGGGGTTCATCCCACAAATGAGCTTTGGCACCCCCTTACACAGTGAGATGATACAGTGCAGTGCAGGACTGAAGCAGTTCATTGCTTGAAGTAGATCTTAATAAAGACCACTTATTTGTTTATGTTTCACTAAATTTAACATGTAGAAGAGATGCAAAGTGCCTACAACTTGCAGAAAAGAACCAGAGTGTTCCTGAGCCATGCTTCACGGTCTTGCAGTACTAAGCCTCTTTGCCAGAACATTGAGGATCCAAAGACTGGACACTTTTGCACTGAGCTTTTCATTGCTGGAGTCAATAAGAAATCTCTCTTTCCTGGCAAGCTATACTATAAAGTGGCTACCATGTATTAAAGGTGTCAGAAGTTACAATGAACTGTAAGGAATGACTTCTTAAAAACACAGTGAGCTTGCAAGCAAACCTTGTGGGGGAAAAAGGTTTCAGTTTAAGTGACGGATGACACATTTTTTTAATTGCCATGAGAGTTGAAGGAGTGTCTAGAGAATGAATGTTCATGTGAATTCTAGTATGTCTAGCTCTGCAGTGTTGCAAGGACAAAATAAAAGTGCATGAAATAAGGAAGATAACGGAAAAAAATAAAACACATAACAGCTCTAGAAAAATAAGAGATCAGAGATTTGTTTTTCCAGTAGTAAGCACATGGATAACAGTAACTGTTACACATGTGAAAGTAAAGGTTGAAATCAACCTTAGGCACAGAGGAAGAAAAGCTAACATTTTTTACGTACATTTTTGAACCCTATGGGTTTCTCCCATAATAGTTCCCTTGGAATTGCTTCTTTCCTGATACGAGGAACTAATCTTTATGTACAGGAGCAGAGCCTGAAGAAATCATTAGGGCAATGAATATTTCAGAAAGAGCATGGGGAGCACTTCAGGGAGAAAGGCGTATCAGCAGAAAACCTGTTCTGAGGAAGTTTATGGCATTTTAAATCATTTCTTGCCTTCTTTTTTTGCATGTGGAAGATCATTATATTGGCAACATGTATGCATCACAGTTTTGAAGGAGAGCTGGAATTTTCCCTACTACAAGGGGAGAGGGTTATCAATAGCTGTGCAAGAAATGTATTAATATCTTGTCACATTTGCTGCAGTGGCGGTTGGATTTTGCTTTTGTTTTTGTGGTGGCAGTGATGAATGTCCAAACAGTACGGATAAAAAGCTAGAACTAGCCAATCCAGGAATGACTGGCATGAGAATATGCTTCTGAACACAGTAGGAGTTGGAAGTTGGGATCTTGTTGCTGATCCCATGCTTGTGCTCTTTGCAGTGCCTTGCTTCTGGAAGGGACACAAGCTCCTTCTCTGTCTGTGTGACAATGGAAGTGAAATGAGCTGCTCTCACTCGAATAACTGTGTCCTTTGCCTCTGTGCAAGGCAGGGGCTCAGAGGTCTTGCTGCTTATTTCTGTTGTCCTTGGGAGCAATACCCAAGCAGGGACTCCAGTTTCTGAAGCCACCAGTTGAGTACCATTTATTTCTTTCTGCAAGCCTCTGTAGTTGGAAGCCTTCCTGTGAGTGAGCTATCTCACGTAGCTCATCTTCTGGGTCCATTTCAACACATACACCTGCAACTTCAGGAAGTTGCTCCTGGGTCCCCTGCATTTTTAGGACTAGGCAAGCTGAGAGGAAGAGGACTATGCCATACTTTTTTTCCCCCTGCTATATTTTCTAGGAAGGAAAACAAAGCAGAAAACGGAGGTACTCACAGTTTTCTTGTCTGTGTGCTGCCTATTCCATGCCACCCTCAATAGCTGGCTTTCTTCAGCTCTGTCATCCCTGGGTACTGTGCCTGCTGTGGTGGACAAAGTCTCATAAACTGACCTCATCAACAGTGACAAGGAAGAGGTTACTTGTTTGATGCTTTGTGTTGAATTGTACTATGGCCAAGCTTTGCTTCCTTATGATTTGTGATGGTAAAGAAATAATTCCTAGTGGGGTCTCAGCCTGACTGAGAACTAACTCAGTCCTGGACTTCTACAGTACAGACAGTAGCTCTTCCCTGCCTTTCTGCAGCTTATCGATGCATTATAGCACCTGGCTCTCTGTTGTGCATCTTTGTGCTGAAAGCACACATCACCTAATTAGTAATGGTGATGATTAAAGGAAGGACGAAACAGCCAAGTTCCAGGCCTGCTGGAATGGCCTGAAGGCCTGCAGAAATGTCATGGAGGACTCCAAATAAGCTGCTGTGGCTCAAGTCTGGTTTAAAGGCTTTAGCCTTTTGGAGCAGGATTGAAGTATGAACCTTCTTCTTCATGCTGAAATGTCCTCACAAAGAAGACTAAACAAAAGTACCTTCCCCCTACTTCACTCCCTTCTTCCCAGGCCCAACTCCACTCTTTCATTCCCCGCTTGCCTACCTCTTCTCCCTCCTGAGCATTACAAGGGGATGAGGAATGGAGGCTGTGGTCAGTCCGTAACCACTGCTCTGCCTCTCCTTCCTCCTCACATTTTCCCCCTGTTCCAGCTAGGGTCCTGGATCTAGTTGGGGTGGAATTAATTTTTGGCAAAACAGTCTGTAGGGTGCTGTGCTTTGGATTCATGTGTTACCAGTGTTGGTAACACACCAGTGTTTGGATATTGCTGAGCAGTGCTAGCACAGCCTTGAGGTTTTATTTTTCCATTACTTTCCATTTGTTTCTTTTTCACTGCTTGGTCCCCACAGCAAGTAGGCTGAGGGTGCGCAAGTGGCAGGGGAGGTGACACAGCAGCGACTGCTGACCCAAAGGAACCAAAGGGATATCCCATACCGTATGGCATCATACTCAGCCACAAACGCTTGGGGATCGGAGGAGGAAGGAGGGGGGGAGGCTTTTGTGGTTATTGCATTTATCTTCTGAAAAAACTGTTAAACATACAGAAGCCTGCTTGCCAGGAAATGGCTAAACATGTGCCTACAAATGGGAAGTAATTAATTAATTCTTCTTTTTGCTTTGCTTGTGTGTACAGCTTTGCTTCACTTATGAAACTGTCTTTATCCCCAAGTTTTCAGCATTTGTTCATCTGGTTCTCCCCCTGCCCCATAGCACTAGGGGGGAGACGAGTGAGTGAGTGACTGGCTGGGGGCTTAGCTGCCAGGCAGGGTCAACCCACCAGACAAAGTAAAGATTTTGCCAAACAGGTGGCCCAAGGAAGACAGCAGCTCCTAGCTTCTGCTGAGTTAGAAACCTCTACTTCATGTATAGATAATATACTTGTCACAGCTCAAGGCAGCTTGTGTCACAGATCAGGAGCTCCAGAGCAGAAGGAGCCTCTCATTACAGGGGAGGGGGAGAGAAAAACTGCCTTGAGATGAAACCTCACTTAAAAAGCTTTTAAAATAAATTTAAAAAATGAATAGGAATAAATTGCCAGGGCCAGATGTCATTCACCCATGAATATGAAACTGTTGAACTGCTAACTGTGGTTTGCAATATAGTCTTTATATCAACCTCACTACCTAAGGAAAGAAATGTGGCAAGCATGACAGAAACTTTAAAGAGACCCCCAGAGCAATCTTGGTTAATATAAACAAATAAATCAGATTTTCATGAGAATAAAATAGGTAGGAGCTATGAAATAAAGAGAATTAATTAGCAGATCCATGAATAAATATGAGGCAGTGAAGGAAAATCAGTAATGTTTTTAATAAGGGAAAGCCACTTCTCCCTCTATGTGAGGTAATACTCAGATACAGGTGATTCAGTCGATGTCACCTAATTAGGTAAAAAGTCCTGAAAGGCAGGAAACTATCATTAGGAGGTGTCTTTGTTGGCTGATAAATAAAAGGCTAGGTTTTGTAGTGGAAATTTGCTATTTGAGGCACCAGATCTTGTGTTTGGGACTTACGGTACCCAAAATGCAAGGATATTTTGAACCTGGAGAAAGGGATGAAGTGTTACATTAAAGATGACGATGGCAAGCTGACCTGTAAAAATGTATTCTGTTCTGGGCAAGTACATAATACAGCAGCAAAAACTCAGTGTCAATACATGCTCAGTAGTAGATACTCCCAGTATGGTGTATATTTTTGTGTGTATACATGCATGTATACATTTGCAGCCTAATGAACTCTAAATAAGCTATCATGCAAGAGAGACATTAGGTTGCTATGAAACTTAGTTTTCTGAAAAGTCAAAAAGCTCCAAGTTACCCCACTACATGTATTTTTAGAATACCAAGGATTTGAATACTGTGTGACATTACACTTAGCCAATGTCAGAAAGGGAGAATTAGACCTCAAAACAGTATGTGAAGAACGTTAAGATTAATATAGCTTCCACATGAATCACAGAATCATAAAATGGTTTGAGTTCAAAGGGACCTTAAAGACCATCTAACTCCAACCCCCTGCCATGGTCAGGGGCACCTCTTACTAAACCATGCTGTTCAAAGTCCCATCGAACCTGGCCTTAAACACTTCCAGGGATGAGAAAAGACTGAATAGACTAGTACTCTATCATAGAAACAGGTGGCTGAGGTAGAGATACGGCCTAAAAAGTCATTAATTAAAATACTGAAAAGAGGTATAGGGAAAATACCTAGGTAAAACCACCACAGCATTATATAAGAAGTAAGAAAATAATTGAAATTATTGCAAAATAAGATTAAAGCAAATGAATAGGTTTTTCATGAAGTTTAAACCGTGGAGAGCATCAACATGCAATTCTATGGATGTTTGCATACAAGTAAGTTTGAATAGGACAGCAGTACTGACGGATTCGACTTTGTGGGTCTTAAGATGTTGATAATCAGTGATAATAGCTAGATGTTGATAATCAGTTGATAGTAGTCTTAAGATGTTGATAATCAGTGGCTGGACTTGAATGCTACAGAGGCTAAATTTGTCACATCTACATGGTCTCCAGATCGGTGGTTAGGAATGTTAAGATGTAGGAAAACATGTTTTGTTATTTGCTTAGCTGTAACTATCTCTCTGAGAATAGGAATGTTTGTTCTTTCAATCATTCTGCTGTAGTGTATATTCTTAAAGATGCCTAATATTATCTATGTATTATATTATAACTTACATAGTCTTAAAAAGAGAAGACAATTTGCTTTACTTACATGTGTATATGTGTATATAAATGTGTGTATATAGATATGGGGATGTAAAGTAGGAAGAGAAAGGGCAAAGGTTTCCAAACTAATGTAGAAAGGACAAGATTTCCCACCTGTGAGAAGGGATAAAGGCCAAGACTTGCTAAAGTAGCAACTTAACGAGGAGCTCCCCAGGCTGTAATTAGGCATCTGTCTGCTTTGCTGTGGTGCCAGGCACCTATGAGAAATCATGCTGAGAGGCTGGTTGCTCAGGACTCTTCAAAGAAAACAGGTGCCTAAGCGTGGCCTTTGGGAACCCAGCTTGAGGCATCCGTATGTAAAATTCTTGTCCAAAAAGCAACACCCTTTGTGAGAGGTTTCTAACAACATTTGGTCCTGGTGTTGATTTTGACTGGGGGAAAAAAAAGTCATACGTTGTACCTTTGGAAAAAGTTTACTATTACTAAAAAATATCAACTGTAAAATTGTCACGTTCTCTTTCCCTCTCTGACTGTTTTAGGAATGCATATCAGCTTTTAAAGGGTAAGTGTCTCTAACTTGTGAAAGCGTACTTCCAGTGTTGCTTTTCAAAGTGCAGATTATGTGATGCTAAAAAAAAATAGATCCTTCCATAACAAATAATTCTTAGATTTCAATTCATCTGGGAATCCAAAAGCTTTGTCTCGTATCGCTGTAACTTCAACAGTATTTTCTTGGACTCAGGATTAAGTTTGCTGAAGCAAAACAATCCCTATCTGTCTGATCTGTTCCAACAGTATTGCCAGACGTAAAGATGATTCATCAGTGTTCCCTCCCTAATAGTAACTACCTCAAGTGGGCAGTAAAGAATGACCAAACTGACTATCAGATGGGAAAGAGCAGAAGTTGGAACGATATTTGCCTTGCTCACTTTGTACTTGACTATGTGTCCACGCGTTCTTGTCTGGAGTTGCAGGAGTTGCTCGAGCATTTAATTACTTGAATTCCAATGAGTTGAAACTGCTTGGTTGAGGAGATAGCATAATAAAAGTATTCTCCTGAGGTGACTATATCATTTTTTTAAGCTTTACTGACAAGCTAGAAATAGTCACAGATTTTAAGTGTTGCTGCTGATTATATTCAAAAAGCATGGAAAACATGAACCTCCATTTTCTGCAACATTCATGTTCTTCTAGGAACAGCAAAAGAAGGCAGTGTGGGGTATCCCAGGGAGCTGCTTAATTATCTGGCTGACTACACAGCAGCTTTGGCCTTGTCGTAGCCACTGTTACAAACTGCACCAGTTGATAAGGTCCAAAAGGAGGGAGTTTGGGCTAAGTCTTCCCAGTCCTGTGGAACTGCATATTTAAGTTGAGAAATGGGAAGATTGACTTCACATTACCTCCTGCTGTTTAATACCTCAACTATACAGACTATAGGTGTCTTCGTGTCAATATCAAGGTGGCAAGAAGGATCAGAGTGGCTAAGTGACTCACGGAAAAGGCATATGTAAAAATACTACAATTTGGATTGTATATTCCCCACGTTTGAGGAAAATGGGTGTCTTCCATCTTTGCATACAAATAGGGTTACTGGGTTGTCTGGTAGCCAACTAAGCATGCAGCTACCATGTGTCAGTAATTATAAATGACAAAATTATTTCACAACTTTGCTACTTCATAGTGTTTTGTGGGGGCTTTTCTGTTATTTCTTTATTTTATTTTTAAACTGGATTTTACCATATATTTTTTTGTGAAAAGATGAAAGTTTTCCATGTAGTAAAAGAAAAGGTGCATGGACTTTGGATACAAATCCGACTGGAGAAAAACACCCCCAAAGAAATCCGGATAGTCAGTGACTCAGATAGAATACAGCTTGACATTTGAGCATGCAAGATGATTCGTGGGATGTGGCTTAAACAACTCCCAATTTTCTATGTCTCTCTATAGATGAGGCTGTCAAATCTGGAATAGAATGTATGATTTATTTTTATTTCAGGGTAGAAATAGTCTTTTTGAGTTTCAGTATGCAACAGATGAGCATTTGCCAGTGCAAATTTGTACAAAGTCAAAAGAAAAAAAAAAGAGCACATGCTTGGGCCAACAGAAGTAGAACTAGAGTTATGGGCCCTGATTTTTCTCTGCAGTGTGATTTATATTGGTCTGTTCATTCTGTTAAATGACATAACTTTGTAATTTTGCACTACCTTGAGTAAGGAAAGGTCATACTGTTAGAATGCATGCATTCTGACTTAGACGGTAGAATGGGAATAAGAATTCTCCAGCTATATCTGAATAATTCTCCTCAGGCTTCCACATAATTATATACTATGGACTATCTAAATATGATTCTTTTGCCAGCTGGGATATCATTTGAGCTCCAGCCTGACAAACCTCATTTGTAGCATAGAATTCTTTCACTTTAAATTTTCAGTTTTCCAGGTTTACCTTGTGCTTAAGACAAGTATATTCTCACTGTGTTTACGCAGCTTCTCTATAATGACTGAAAAGTAGGTGCAGAATAATCAAAGTTAAGTTTGAAGAATGATTTAATAATAATAATAATAATAGCTCAACTTTTTCATGTTGCTTACATTTTTCCTGGGGAAGGAGCGTGGCTAGAAGGAGGTATAAAATGCCATCAAAGTTTTGTCTGATACTTAATCACACAACTAAATATCATATCATAGCCACGCAGAGATGTCCTCTTATTCAAGTCATTAGACAAATTATGCCCAAACCATGTGGGAAGAGCTGTTAATAACTACCTGCCTTTTCTGCTGCCTGAACTGTTTAATTCTAAACAGGACATATCTAGGCAGGATGAAGCACAAGCCTCAGATGGATTTGCCTTTGCATCCATCAACAAATTGGACAACTCTCTGTATGTTTAGTCAGCTCCACCACAGGCTGCGACAGAACTGCCGCTGGGTGTGCATGTACCAATGCTTCAGGAGCACTGTTTGCTATGTGCAGACCAACAGAGCTTTCCTAGGTACCACAGCTCTAGGATACCGCCTATTGCTTCTAACCAGTCTCAGATTGGTCCCATCTGTCTCCCCTATCTTTTTAGTCAGCTTTGAATGAAATCGTCTCAAAGGAGTACCAGCAAGGGATATTATGAGATTAGTCTCATGTCTCTGAATTGATTATTCAGAGCTGCGTGGTCATTCACTCATTTTCTGGAAGATACATGGGAGAACTTGGTTCAAACTCCTTGTTTTACAGCACAGATGAGCCAATGCACAGGGTTTTGCATAGACATACAGTAAATTACTGTCAGTAGCAAAGAAAAAGAGAGGAAGACTTGTGATAAGGGTCACAAGTTTTTGTTTTGATGCCTGTTGGAGTAACTGCTGCTAAGGTTTATGTGTTGCTGCTCCTTCCTGAAGCAAGCTAATTTAACCATGTTTCTTTTGGCTAATAGATTGATATGGCTGTGCTGGTAACATTATTTTATGGTGGAAAGCTTCAGTGTGACTGGGGGGTGATACTGTGCAATGCAACTTTGCTTTGGATAGTACCTGCCTTTTTCCTTAATATATTTACTTCCATTTCTAATGCTATTTTGGAAAGACAAATACCGTAATCTATGACTAATTATGAGGCCAGACTAATTCTGTCATGTCAGTACTTTCTTAATCTGTCCCTAACCAGATTAAACTCCTTAATTTAGAAGCCACTGCAGATGCAGTACTCCTTGGGAGCTGTTATAGTGTATCCTGTCATAGGAGTTATTGTGATTTTAACGGCCATTTATAACTTAAAACAGTTTTCAAAGAATAGAAAGATTGTTCATGGGAAGAAGAAATCCAAAAGCATATTTTAGCACGAGGAAAAATGAAAATACTCATCTATCACGATATTTGTACTTCGGGCTTGCTTGACTTTTTGCTATTTAAGCTGAAATATGTGAGGACTATTGTATTAAGAACTTTCTCAGCTTTGGGTTTCACAAGGAGTTGAACCATAAATACTAGTAACTCAATACAAAATCAGTCCACCAATTAGAGAACTTTCATGATATTTGCTCTTTATTTCAAAATCAATTATAGTTACAAATGTTTTGGTGTAGTTATTGGTAATAGTAATAGCCAATGTGTAGAAGGACTAGTTTAAACTAGGTGTTTATATTTTGTAGCCACCCTTGACTCAAAAAACATGGTTTACACCTAAGAAGAACATACTTTGATCACAGGCTGATTATGTGTTGCTAGTGGGATATTCTGAAGTGAAACGTAGCTGATGCTTTAAGCTGTATCAGGAAAAGCTTTCTAGTGAAGATGAAGAAACTGTAAGTACAAAAATGTTCTTCCTTTGCATTGGCAAGCATGGCCAATCTTTAATCTTACTGCTTTCCCAAAATGTATTTATCACTATATTTGAACAATTACCAGTGTAAGATACTCTTATTTCATGGTTTTGTTAATTTTATCAGCTCTTTTTTCTCACCTAGGACAATCAATTTTTAAAGCACTTGATTTGTGAGTGTGTACTTCTGATGATACCAAATCAGTTTGGAATACAAATTAAATTACAAACTTGACTATGAAAGGTTACGAATACTTTGTTTAGAATACTCTTTTGTTTAGAACATCAGCAATTGGCATACCATTGGCATAGTGTCTATTCTCGTTTGACCTGTGGCAGAAGAGGTCATCAGAAAGCAACTGTATTTTTACTTGGCATATTCTGTCAAGATCTGTATTTAATTTTCAAGTTGAAGTAATTATTGCTCTCATCTTAAGACAGAAGGCCAGATTTGTCCTGATTGAAATGCCTATTAAATTTATTTTACCATGGATTAGTTTATTTCCTTGTGTCAGGTTTCAGCCTAAAGCAAATGCTTCTGAAAGTTTATTTCCTCATGTCTTATATGTGTTTGCAGAAATGTTTTCCTCTTGAAATAATGTCAAACAGCTGTTGTGCAACACATATAGTACGATACCTTTAAAATGTAGGCTCTGTGAATTTGAAATATCAATGGACATTTGATGATAGAACAGTGGAAATGATTAATTTATCTCAAGGAATGGTGCTCAAAGAATACAAAGCTATTCTTCATGTCTCAGACACGAAGTATTGAATCAGACTTTGCAATTATTAGCAGTATAAACTTTATACTGGTATCTGTACAAAATGTTCTTATATATACGTCAATCAGAGATGATGTAATCTGAGAAATAGTAGTGCTAGCTTGTTTTGGAGGAAAAGGACACTATTTGGTAAGCTTCATTCTTTAATATCATTTACAACTCAGGCTGTTTTTACCCTTTAGGTTTTGGTTTTAGGCTGTTAGCGGGAGGGGAAAGTAATGAAGAGCACAGGAGGAAGAAAAGATAGAAATTATTGCACTAATATCAAATACTGAAAATCTCTCAGCTAATTGTTTGTAAGATGGACTAGCTACAGGGTTATAAACTAATTAGGATATAAATCAGACCATGTGACAGGATACTTACTACAAAAAAAAATTGCATCTAACCTTTATTACCAAGCACATTCTGCACCACAGATCAAAATTAACATTTAAATTCAGACTGCTGACTCCCCTGCCAAAAGCCTAATTCTGTTTCCAGAACTGTGCACATTCTTATTAAAACTGTTTTTTAACACTATGCTTTGTTTCTTTTTCTTTTGTTCTCTTTCGTAATTCTCAGAGCTGTTTCTCTGTCATTTAGATGGCAGTTTACAATTCTCCTGCTGATTTAGATAGGACACAGATAGAACCCGAGTATGAAGCATCTACCGATTCTTTATGAATGGTTGCTAACCTGCATGTTACCTGCTCTATATTAAATTTTCAAGTTGTGCATTCTTGTAATTTGTATATGTTAAGGAAGATTGACCATCACACACCAAAGTCCATCGGCAGTTAAGTGTGTATGCAAACATGGCATTGGGGCCAGGATGCTGGATACTGGGATCCTTGTCCTGAGAAGCTTACCCTGCTCTATTCAAATGGGCTAGAAGCTGATACCTCCTGAACCAAGCAGGTGGTGTGTGCTTGTAGCCTGGTGCTGCCTCAGCAGGTGACATCCACAGCACAACTAAGACATAAGAAGGTAAGTTGCAAAACGGCTACGGAAAGCATGAAACAGTAAATTAACAACACTGAAGTAAAAACAATAAAGTGATACTGGTCAAAACGGTTACTGGCCATTTCTGCAATACTAGGCATGAGATTTCATTGCTAAAGCTTAGACAGGCAGTGCCAATTGAGATGTCCAAGGTATGCTGCCTGGCCTCCCTCTACAGTTTGTAGAGAGTTAGCTCAGACGAAGAGATTTAGCTAAACTTGTGAACCAGGAAAATAACAGCCAGGCTAAGGCATGGAGAAGACCCAGTTAAAGATGTTACTCTGGATGCAACTCTAGTGACAAAGACGGTGGTGTTAGTGTTTTGATGCTAAGGGACTGCTCATACCAAGGGTGATAGGTCCAGAATGGCCTCCAGTCTCACTGATGCCATGAGCAGCACTCCCCGTACCTTTCAAATCTCTTACAGGATCAGAGTGAACTCAAGGACCATCCTGGGCTTAGGTTAGGGTGGCTGAACTTCACTAGTTTGTGAACGCTGCTATTTTTATAGCCTGGAAAAAGTGTCCTGTGGGACTGTTGCCATGTCCAGTCGAATTCTGACTCTTCAAAACAAATCAAGTAAGCATTAGAATGTGGATTTATAGATACATAGTTTAGCAAGCTGGCTACCTTCCAGCATGAAAAAAGTAATATAATTCACATTTTCACTACTAGTTTTAAAGTGGTGTTTTTTTTTTTTTTTTTTTTTTTTGAGAGGACAAAGTAGTGAAGAGACTTTTAAACCAAGTGAGTTTTACAAAAGTTCATTTAACCTAAAGGTTATATAAACTACTGCATCTCTAATATGATAGTTGTCATGGTAACACTTGGTTTGTTATTGATTACTTGGGTAAATAGTCTCCAAAGTCCTGCTGACAATTTCAGAGAGCTAAAGGAAGTATTTTAGTCTGCTCTTCTTCTAATACGCATTCACTTTCACTGCTCAGTAATTAACAAACTGTCACCTTTTATTTATGATATTAAGTGTGATGGTTATTTTTTAATCTACATCCTTGTTCACAATGTGGGAGAGAATAACATTCAGAAGTAGACATGTGATATACAGTGGACTGATGCTTTTTTTTTTTTCCTGTTGGAAACAAAAATACATACAATGCTTTTAATATGTCCGTCTTTACCTTGTGCTCCTGCAAATTATCCACCACATGTCTCTGGATATTTGGGGTTTGTGTTATTTTACTTAGACTTTTGAGCCTCATGGTGATGATAAAGGCATTTTCCTTACTAATCTGTCTGTGCCTTCAAGAAGCCTCCCTACTGTTTTCTCCTTAGGATGACGCTATTGTAGAAGTTCCAATCTAACTGTTCGTGTTTCACATCTGATGTGTTCAGTTTGTCTGCACTCCCTAGACTTCTGGAAAACACAGTACGTTCTTTCTAATTTGTTTTAAGGACTTTGTTGTTAAGATTGATGAATTCCAGAAAAGTTCCTTACTCTCATGGTGTTCTAGGAATATCTCTAGAAAAGGAGAGGAGATATTGGAAATTACTTTTGTGTCAGTGCTGATCATGCTATTGTGGTCAAACTACTTCAAGTTTATGAAGTATGTGTGTTGTTAAAGGCTATCATATGCCTGATGTCACCATTACTGCACATAAAACTTTCTAGAAAAGCAAAAAAGACTTGATGTTCCTCACAGTGTTCCTGCACTATTAACAGACATACGTTTCTTTTGCCTTTGTTAACAAAACAATGTATTTTTGTTGCTAATTAATATCATCAGCAGAAAAAAGGTCATTTAAATGGGTCTTGCCAGTGAAATGTCTAGTTGCCATTTATGATTATCTTTCTCTTGATTCAGACAATAAATAAGGCAAACTGTAACAGGGCATAACAAAGCTTTGCTTTATTCTTCAGCTTCCTCTGCTAATTCTTGGACGCTGATCGTCACCTGGGTATAATCAGTATGATCATAAAGGACTTAGAGCATTTTGATTATGCTTTCCTAATATTTTTATTTCAAAAAGCTATTTCTCAGAAGGCCTTTTGGCTAGCAATACCTTTTGTCATAAAAATTATTTATCATCCTCCAATTTATAAATACTTAAAAGGTATCTTTTGAGGGGTTATCTTTCCAACCTGCAAAACTGAAAATATTTGTTTCACTGAAAAAAATGAACAAGCAATTCACAATTATGGATTGTATAGTTAGAAAGACAAACTATACAAACAAATAATTGTTAGATATTTGTGTAACGGGGAAAATAGGCCTGTATGGTAAGCTCAGTTAACAGCTTAATAAGCGTAAGTGAATACTGCATTTCCCCCATACATATATATTCCCCAAATCATGTATGTAGACATCTGTAATTTCTGTTCTCCAGTCTGCTATCACCGCAACTACCAGAGTCACAAAATGCATACATGATCTCCAGCAGTGTCACACCTCTGGCCTATGCGTGCTGCAGTGTTTGACTTTGTTCTCTTTAAGATAACTGTCATATACAAAGCAGACAGCCTGCAGCTTTCAGGATCTGGGAATTTCTGCGTGTTGACAGAATGCTGAGAGCAATTCATTAACAGGGGTTACTTGTCATAATCACCAATGTTTCTTTTTTTAAATTTTATATTTTCAGAGCATTGCGGCCACGAACAGAATGCAGTATTTAGTATTTTGTAATAGGCATTAAAATATACTTAATTTGGAGGTGTTTCACATAGCTCCTTTTGTATCTGGATGTTTTTGGAAAAGATGATTCAACTGTCTTTTATTCTTCTTTACTTTCCTCTTCATCTTAGCGTCAATTTTGGTAGTCAGCAGAAGAGGTAATACTTTAAAATCTTAAGCAAGTCAAATCCAATTGTAAAATGAGGACAATGCTGCAAAGAACAGGGCTTACTAGTTTACATTAGAAGCTAATGCTAACATCAATTGAAGATAAAGATGAAAGATTGTGGATACTAGTCCTTTATGAAATTATTTTGCAATTTCAGAATTAAGTTCTATTGTAAACATGATATAAGATCATGAAGTATTTCTATCTGATGCGTAGTTTATATTGTAAGAGTATCAGTGTCAATGCTTAAAACGTGTGTCACATTTGGTAAGTCAATATTACGTAGTTAGGAATGGATTAGCAAATCTGGTTCAACAAGTCACAAATATACACGTAAAGTCAAATACCTTCAGGTTTTTTTCTGTCTTTGTTTGGAGACTTCATGATATAAAGATGTAACAAAACTAACAAACTGAATTTGATTCATTGATCTGGAATGAAAAGGAAAATTATATGTTTTATATTTAAGCTATGTAATACATAATACACAGGAAAAAGAACATTTTGTTACTCCAGTTTTCTAAATGTTTATTAACAAATGCAGATTTTGACTATGGCTTTGTGATATAAATAGGAAGCTTGCTCAGTGGAATATACACTAAGAAATATTTTTAAAATGGACAATTGTCCTTATAGTTTCATTCATGTGGTAACAATGAGAAAAGTTCACTTGAATAACGTAGTCTTTTTTTTTTTTTTTTTTAATCTCTCTGGAAAAGTAAGATGTATTTAATTATTTTCTGAATACTTTACAAATGTTTATGAAAATAATATATTACCTACTAATCCATTTAGCTTTTATCGTTTATCATCATGCAGTATTCTGTCACAGCACTGTAACAGCATGACTTTAAAAAATCTAAAGGTTCTGTGTGAGCCTGACTTCACATAACTCCTTTGAGGAAGTGAATCCCAACTCACTTAAACGCAGGTCTGTCAGTTTAAGACAAGTTGGTAGCATTATCATGGAGCTGACTTGTGTACCTGAACTTTTGTGAGCCTAAAATTCAACTTAGTTAATCACAGGTGGAATTAATGGTACTTAACAGTAAAGTATGAATGATTTTAAAATTTAAAAACGGATAGGATTTGTACATAAGATTATGTGTTTTTTTAAAATACTGGGTTATGGATACCCCATTTTGGGGTGAATTGTATCATTATGAATAGGCCCAATAACAGTATAGTTCTTTTTCTGCCAGTGTGGAAATGAGAATCTTTGTACCAATTTAACAGCAACAAGACAGTTGAGGAACCATGGTAATAACATGGGAGATTTGAAAGGCACAGCTTTGCCGTGTATGTTTATGAAAAGAACAATCTTATGCAGAAACAGCACTGAGACTTTTCCTATACATCAAATCAGCCATGTATAAATGTCTGTAGAAAGAATTAGATTCAGATTCCCTAAGGGATTTAAGCATCTAATGATTCTGATGAACACCAGTTGAGCTTTTCAAAGATCTTTAACAAGTTAGGTACTTATCTCCCACTGACTTTATCTATTTAGTCACTTTGCAGGGGAAAAAAAGCTATTAGACTGTTCTAAGCAGCTTTAGATGCCTAGATACTCAATGGAAAAAAATTGCCTTATTTACAGTTAAAGATTGTTATTTGTTTTACAGACTTGAATCTATAAAATTGTTGTTAATGATTACAGTAGTGCATTTTTTCTAAAAAAAAAATATTTTTCCAAAGTAATAGTGATCTTATAAAACTGCACCCCATAAAAGATTGATTTACATGGTTTAAGGGCCATATTGCAATTTTTCAAGCATACATATGTACAATTAGTTTAATGAAAAAAAAATGCAATTAAAAACCTACTGAATAGATCATAAAAGGTGGGGGCTAGTCTCTGAAATTGGGACTAAAGTTTTCTATGCTATTGAACGAAACAAGCCAGACTGAATATGATACTTTTATCTCCAGCACAGAGACTTGAAAGTAAAGAGGGTTTATTTCACACAGCTATTTAGCTCAGTTCAAAGACCCACACATTTAGGCTTCCTGCGGAGCTCTACTGCAACCGGAGACTGACAGATGAAACGAGTCTTTTCATTTTTGTTTTATTACCTGCCATAGTACTCAGTTATACCTGATCATATAAAAACATATCATAATTTTTATTAAAGCCCATAATTTAATGTCAAGATGTTAACCTTTTTCCCATACTATTACTTCCTTCTTTTAGCTTTCTGAGCGTATGGTTCTTAACTGCTCTGGCTAAAATCCTCATGTTTTGACTGCAGTTGCCCAGAATAAAATTGACATTTCTCATAAAGATTACATTCATTTTACCTTTTTGAAAAGCTTCTTGAACTTTAGAACTGCCCTCAGCTTTCTGCAATAGATGATTGGTTTCACCTATTTTTATACTTTTCATTTCTGAGTTTCAAGGCTACAATTAAAAGTCAGTTTGTTTTAGCTTTTTACCAGCAAGAAGTGAATGGGTAACTCAAAAAAGATGTGTAGGCAGTCTAGTATATTTATAAACTGTGCAAAAAGCTTAGTATTTTCATTCTATAGAGGAAGCCCAGGATTTTGAAAGACTGGTAGTATGAATTACTGGTATTCTTTCTGTTGTTAAGCTTCACTAGAGAGCTATGAATGTTAAATGGAAGGTTTTCCCAGGTGAAAATTTGAGACCATTTTTCAGCATGCTTTGTTTAAATGTGACCAAAATAATTTCTGCAAACTATATTTGGCTTTCATGTACAACAGTGAGAATCCAGTTACTGTGTTCACACGAAAACAATGGAAATGAATTAAGATGAAAAACGAAGGCCAAATTATGTCTTATATTAAAACTTAATTTGTAAACAGCCAACTACCATATGGGTTCCTTTCTTGTCAGTCCTTTTATCTGTAATTTACTCCTCATTTGTACATCCAGACTACTCCATATTTTCCACTTTCAATTACAAGAGTTTTTCAATTTAACAACTTAAATTAAACTTTCAATTTAACAACTTACCACAATAAATTTTGTCAGAAGTAAGAAAAGCAGCTTGCTTGACCAAAAGGCTCCAACTGTTAAGAAAACGAGAACCTGCCAATGTTTTATGATACTGGCTAAAATTCAGTAGCTACTTACATAGAGCATAGTCAAGGCTGTTACATGATACTTGTATATGTGTGTGTATGTTGTATGTGTCGATATGTGTATTCATGTATGATCTCATTACACAGGACTGTAGATGCATAACAAGCATGGGCAAATAGGATATACAGTAATAACTGTGATGAGAATATGCCAATTATTTCCAGTAGAAGGTAGCAGATTGACATGAGGCATATGATTGCTGGCTGATACACAGGATTTGTGGCGTGGGGAATGCCAAATGTACCAGCTACACAGTACAACGGGCACTCAGAATTGCAGCATTCACCATACCATACTGACAATAATAGAGCATACTGACAATAATAGAGGTAACCCTTTGCAGTGGAAACAGAAAATCATTTAGTTCTGCAGATGCTGCTGTGTAGAAAAACTTTTAATGGCTCCCTTGTACCACTTGAAAAATACATTTATGAGTAGTAAAATCTTGTTTAACTGACAAGTTTTTACAGCCGAGGAGTCTGGTAAGAAAATGCCACAGTACACAAACCAAATACATATAAAGAGAATGACTGTTCCTTCTTAGGGTGTAGAATTGTCAAAACCAGGCAGCTGTACCTTGATTTCCGTGATGCTAAGACCCTTTTATGTTCCATGTCAAAGTGAGGGAGCCTTAGCAATGGCCTAGCAAAAACTCCCTGTGCTATAAGCTTCACACTCAGCAAAGTGCAAAATTTTATGTTTTGGTAGTCTTGGATTCCTCTTCTCTCCCTTTTGGCATCCTACAAGAGACTGGGGTGCTTGCTAGCATGTGCTGCAGTATGGCTGCTCTCTATTCCAACGCTGAAAGAGCTAAGGTTAAGAACCCTAAGAGCTAGACATGCATCAAAATTTGCAGGAAAATGCTGTGATATAAGCATAATAGAAGATTCTCTATGACCTCACTGCATGTGGAGTATAGAAATGTTTTGAAGTCAATTCAAGACCTTTTTTTTAGGGCTAGAATAAACTACAAATAGCATTGACCACAGCAATGTTATTTCCATTAAGAAAAATAGTTTTGTTGTTTTTTGTTCTTGTTCTTTTTACCATACTACCCAAATTTTTTTCAAGATTTTATATCAAGCTTTCACTGACAAACAATTTTTTGTTGTTGTTGTTTGTTTTGTTTTGTTTTAGCAATTTAAAAGACTTCTGATGCAGGTATACACTGATCTTAAAGTACATGGTAACAACAACAAGAGAAATAGCAACGAAACAGGGAATTTAACAGCCATTTTTTGTAGTAAGACATGTAAAGAAAAAGAACTAAGGCTGTTTTTGGAGTTTTGCTTTTTCCTTGTTGACATGGATGAACTTTCACAAGTACAAAAGAAGACAGGGCTAAGCCAAAGAAGAGCATACAACAAACAGAAGCAGGGCCAGTTCAAGGTTGAAACAGTGTTGCCTCACAAGTTTGGCCAATGCCATTTGAAATCAGTGGCATTGTTTCTGTAGAGTTGTGCATATTTCATGAATTAAACATCGATTCCAAAGTGGTCATTATTGAAGACCACCTTAAAAAGGAATTAATAAAATACAGGAAACTCTTAACAAGATATATAATACAATGTGTATATGTGTTCTGTCCTATGTTTCACCCATACAATACTACTGAATGCAAGCCACTTCAGAATTCAGTTTTCTGGTTACATTTTTTTCTGGGATTTAGAGCCCTGCTTACGTCAGTTTCTGTGCAGTAATTTTTTTGCAGCATGTGGCCTTCTAACCTGCCAGAATCCTAGTTGACACGTTATAAATGAGTATCTGAATATCTATTCCTGAGCTGCTTCATGAAAGAAAATTCAGCATGATTCTTACCTGTGCATATTACCCAAAGATACAATTCTGTAAATAGATGTTGATCGCTTGAGAAAAGTGTTTTTTAACAGCTTACAATACTAAGGCAATTTCAGCAGCAGAATTGCATCTAATGTAACTATACATTGGCTTCTGTATAGCTCATTTTAATTTCTTATCACTGGTTATCTCAGTCATTTTGCAGAAAAAAATATATATATTTTCTTAGATTAGAAATTTAAAGCTTTGCAAAGAATCACAGCAAATATCTGCAACATAAATAACTATGGCCATAAGTTTTATAATTAGATTAACTTTTTTTTTTCCTCTCACTCATTCATTCTAAACCATCTTTAGGACATTACATTTCATAGTTTGGTTCACGTTGTGTTGCTGCAGCGTTCATTTTAATTTTAACATTCATTTGAGACAGGATAAAAATGGTGAGGGGAAAGTGGCTATACAGTACCTTGGTTGCTTGCTTTCTCTTGCTTCTCTCTTCAGCTCAAAAGAACTGTGAGAAAGTACACACAAAAACTGCAGACTTTTTCAGGAATTTGGAATTTTTCAGGACTGTTTATCAGCTCAGGAATTCCACTCAGCAATTACATTGTTTTTTACTGGTTTCTCCAGGTTATTGTTTATTGTTCTGGTACTATTTTAATTGACTTAATGTTCAAAATCTTTGGGGCTCAAGATTTTAGGCTTTAAGTAAGGTAGATGTCTGTAGGAGGATAGGAATAGACTTGGAGGCCTTTACAGACCAATGAATGGCTTGGGCAGCACAGACAGCTTGTCTAGTTATTAGTCATCCTCTGACAAGTCAGAGGTCAAAATGGGAACAATTTTAAGTGAGGACTTGGATTATTTATTCAAGATAAATTCAGTGGTATCTTCAACATTTTCCTTAAAATGCTGCAAACATGCATTTAGAAAAAAATGTGGCAAGGATAAATGTTTGATATTGGAAGTCATTACAGTGACTGGCAAACATCATGTAGATCTATTACTCATAAGAATAATGGTTGGAGAAAATTATATGTTTTTACCTTTCTTTTGCTTAGTCAGGTAGCCAGTATTTGATGCCTTGTTATTTTCATTAGGAATATGTAATCTGCATTAGTTATCTTCTGATATAATCGAGTGCAATTTACAAAAATTCAGGGAAAGCTGACCATAGTAGCAACAAAACTCAGGCCTTTCCATTGACCTCTCTGTTCCAGAAGAACCTCTCTTCCTTTTCTTAACTTTGCTACTTGTCTAATTTTCTGCTCTTCTTCTTCCTATTTCTAGTTGCTTCATACAGTTATTAATGCAACTGCAGCCATCAGTGCATTGGCCTGCAGCCCTCAGCTCCATGCCACCGCCTGGGCACCTGAGCCCTATACCTTCTCCCTCTTGCAGCATGTTTAAGGTTTTAAAAATAGGACTAACTTCCCCACTTATCCATCAGGAGCTTGATTTAAGATCAGATCTTTTTGATTAAGTTGGAAATGTGCTCTTTGAGGCTTGCATTCGTGGGAGGTGTTGGACTTAATTCACATGTGACAAGCTGTATGAGCTGCGTAACATTTGCTATTGCCAACTGGCAGAGGTAACTCTGGAAAAAAAACCAAAACAAACAAAAAAAAACAGGCATTTTTAAGTCCTGTTATGCCCAGAACTCATCACCATTATTTTAAGAGTAATGAGGCTTTTTGTTTTGTTTTGTTTTTTAATAAAACCTTTACGCCTGCAACAGTTGATTTGGCCCCTGATACCCGTGAACTCTCACACTTGACAGGAATGAAAACTGCATTGTCTTGGAGAATGCTGTACGTCAGGCCCTGCTGACCGCTTTTATTGAGCTACTATTTGATAAGTAGCTAGTGATAATAGATATTATTTACTTCCCTGTCCTAATCCATAAGATATTTATCAGACTTCGCTGTGAAACACAACAATCCTATGTCCCTATTTCCTTGAGCAATGTTCCAGTGTCTGGCTCAGGCCACGCTTCCAGGCCGTGCGCCTCCTGCAGCCTCCCTCAGCCAGCGGCCCTGCAGCCCCCAGTGAGGGCAGGGCTCGGAAGCAGGGAGCCAGGACCTTAAAAACCCCATTCAACTGCTGTGCTCACAGAGTAAAGCTTAGTGAGACTACAGAAGAGCAGCGTCACTTCTCATATAGGGTTTTGAGGAAGAACTTGGCCCTGGCTTGGGATTCAGAGCTGCAGTTGCCTCCTGAGGTAAGAGGATACACCCTGTCCCTTACAGGTGAAGGAGAGGGTGTCTCTGCTTCATGAGGTGTACCTGTCCTGTTGTTTGGTGTCTCTACTTGTACAGCACTCTGTTTGGAAATACAGGAGATGATTTGTGCAAAGTCACATAGCTGAAACATGGAATTACATCAGGATTTTTGAAAACTTCACCCAGGACCTTTTTTTTTTTTTTTTTTTTCTGTGACCTTTCTTTTATTTTTTAACTAAAAATGTATTGGTGTTATAAATGAGGATGAACAGTATAAACCTATTCATTTTTGGACTTCACTTCCATGGTTATTAAAATGGCCTGAGACAGACTTAGGTATTCATTAAAAGGTATGTTTTTATTTAGATTTCTGTTTAAGTAGGATAAAGTTCAGTAGTGTTTGGTCCCTTAAGATTGACCTAGACTAATTTATAATCTGCAAGCACTAATATTTAAGCAATTTAAAAGCTAATGCTGTTTATGTATGTTAGCTGCTAATAATTCCGTTCTATTGTGTAAATACATATTTACACTGGGAAATCCTTATGAAGCTGAATTAAAGGCGAATGTAAACAGTTGGGTTAATTTTTGCACATTTTCAAGCACATTACAACAGGGAAGAGTAAAATTGGTCATTATGAGTCCATAGTGATGAAAAATGGCTAGACACAATAAAGGATAATTTCTTTGGTTTCCAGAGCATAATGGAGTATGAATCATATTTAAAATTAATGGCTGAGAAGGCAGACCATGATTTGAATGTCATCAGTAGCTATTTTACTCCTCCCTAGAGCAGCAACAAGCCTTTTATGAGAGATGAGTCCCTGCAAACAAGCGCTTCTAAACTATCTGAAAGCTCCTGATTTATAACTGAGAGCTTTAGAAAACATTTTGATTTTGATTTTTTTCAGTGCATGGAGTAGGGTGAGCAGACTGGGAACACAGCCTCACTTTCTAGCAAGTAACAAGTGGTTAACTTATTTGCAAGTAATTTGTTTGATGTAACTTTCTGGGGGGTAATGTTAGCAGTGTACAGCAATGTTGTTTGATACCCTTGAAGACTGCAGTCATATTCCCACCCTTTGCTGAAGTGGTTGTGTCCACGTGTCAAGCTTGGACTGTGGAACTCTGCCCCATGTGTAGGAGAAACACCACTCTCAGGAACACACCTTACTGAATTCTTTGCAGGGCCCTCTACCAATCATCCAAACCTCACGTGTGTGCAATGCATGTTCTCTAAAGCCTATGATCAACTGTAGGGCAGCAACCAACTTGAGCGATTGTTAAATGAGGCGGTATAGCTGGGCCATTACCTAAATCTACAGCTACATCTGGAACCCTTGCTTGCCAACCTTGTGTCCATGAGGTACCTACCAGCGCACTCATACAACAGCTGTATTGAGCAGGACCTTCTAGCTTTCTAATATCCCAGGGGAATCAGAGCACTTGTACGTCATGTAGTATGTCCGTAATTCCATTCTTTCCTGACCTGAGGTAGATTTCTGGACTACCCTGAAACAATATAACCTTCTCTCTGACCTTCAGCAGGTTAGATACTTTATCTTTAGCAATAGGGAAAAATAAACAATTTATATATATAAATATGTGTATATATATTTCACAGTAAGACAAAAGAGTTGTTTTTTCTTGTCTGGAAAGAACAAGAGCAATGGCCAGCTCTAAAATAATACTTTATCTATGGTTTCCAAAATTAATGAAAGGAAGGATCTGTCCACCATCTTACCTGTCTGTGCAATACTTTGAAAATGAGTATCGAGTAGGCAGGAGTGTCTTGAAATGAGTATGCACAGCAACAAGCAAAACTGTATTGTTTTCCATTTCTTTGAGTCTTGAATTTGGGAGGTTCAGGACAGCATTCTCCCATAATGCACTGCTACAAGATAACCCTAAAGCATCTTCTGATAGGGTACTTGGGGTGCTCATGGTATTGGAGAGAGGCTGAACCTAGCCCAATGGCTGCAGAGCCAAGAGAAACATCTTCATCATGGTGTCACAAAATCAGAAAGAATGAAAGAACCACTAAGACCTACTGCAGGATGTGAGCAGTAAGGCTGCATGCATGTTCATGGTCCGTCTGCTATGTAAGATGTACTCTTTTGTCCTCCCACAGCTCAGCTCAAGCAGAACCAGGCATTCGCCTATTTACTAACTTTAATGTTTCCTTTCTCCTCCTGTAAAATATGTCTGCATGTTTTGTAGATATCCAAGCAAAATTGCAAGAGGAACTCACAGCAATCAGCTAGCAGCAAATGCCTTGCTCCAGTTAGGCTGCTCTGCTCAGGCTGTTCCACCAAGGCCCCATATGGACCAAACCCTGCCATGTGTGATGATTAAAGAGTATACTGAGAAGAATCCCCCTCCATGACACCAAGTGCCAGAACTGCTCCCTACCTTCCACCTCACCTTCAGGAGTTAACTCAAGCAACAAGTGGGAGGCAAGGTCTACAGGTCACAAAAGTATTTTCTGTCTTTAAAAGCATCACTCTCTTAAACATCTCTTAATCTGTTTATTTCTGGGTACAGGGAATGTGTTACAATGTCACTTGTTCAAAAGGAGTGCATTTGGCCAGGGTGGCTTCTCCTGGTTTGTGGGAAAGGAAAAGGAGAGTAAAAAAGCAATGCATAGTATCTGTCTGTAATAAAATAGAATAAAATTAAATTAAAATGAGTAAGTAGTACTTGTCCTGAGCATATTATTCATGGGCCTCAGAGTATGTGCTAGTATTCATTTTAGTCATTGGAGAAATATTACGGTGGAGGGGGACATTTAAGTGAACATGTAAGTCTTGCTAGTGTGTATATGTACTAGGCAATAAGATAACTGATCAACAACCTGTTTCTAGAAAAAGGCATCTTGATGTTTTTGGCACAAATATTAAATAGGTATGAAAGAGAAAAATCTGGTGGTGGTTTTTGTTATTTTGTATTATTTTTATTTTGTCTTCTGCAGGTATGCAAAGTAATTTATGCTTTTTGATTTTCAGTATCAGTGATGGTCCTGTATTGAAGACTGAAGTCTGCTGTTGGAGATCAAACTGTTAATAAAAGATGAGGTGTGCCTTTTGTTCTAAAGGACTGCAGGTAAGACCTTTCCTAGCATTCAAACTTTGTGTTTACTAAAACTGTATCTTTCAGCTCACAGGCTGTCCTTAAATTGTTGGAGTTATTATAGTGGTGTATTACCTTTCATTCTTCCCACCAAATCTCTCATGGCTCATTTGCTGTGCACTATGATATTCTGTGAGATTGTTTTCATTTTTCAGTAGCTTATATCACAGAGTATCCAAGATTTAGATATAATTCTATTTCACTGGCAGACTCCTTGGTTCTGTTCCTCTTAGAATTGTCTTTTGAAGAGACTATTCGTAAAGCATTGCTAGTTAGGATCTCAGTTTAAAGGAATGTCAAAGTTATACTATTTCAAATTGGTACAAAGGTAGGATCATGAACAGAAGGGCCTAAGCAGGCATTGGAATGGTTCATTCTTACAAACGGAGACAGGACAGAAGGGATGCTTTCACATATAATACCTAAAATAATAGCCTGACTTCTGGTTTTAGGGCATCATTCCTCATGCTCCACTGTCCTATTTATAGTCTTGTAACATCAGAAGAACACCTCTATTATATTTAGGTTCTTGTATTCTTTGGTAATATCTAGAAAGATACAGAAGCTATTCTGCTAAAGATAGATGAAATTTTGTTGAAAAATGTTTCCCTTCATGTCATTACAGTCTATAGTTTTCCAGGAGCTGAAATGGGTACAGTGAAAGTTATGGACTCTAATAATCTGTAGCCTGGCAACTACAAGAGTGGTCTGGGATTTGGAAGACACATACACGCTAAAGTTCTTGCTCTGACTAAAAATACCGTAGGAGATATATATATATGTACATGCATGCATGCATACATATAAATATTATATATATATATATATATATAAATCAATAACAGAAAAGTAAATTCTTCTCTTTGCATGCTACTTCCATATATTCTAGGACATGGTATCCTGACCACAATGTGACAGGATTCTGACCTCTTAATAAATACTTTCTAAACAACAGCAAAAGAGATTTGAATCCATCTCCCCACTCTAATGTTTTCTAAAATTTCTTTATTGTTAGAGTCCTGTTAAGTTTACTTCTTATTTCAGGGTGATGAAAAACTAAATGTCAAAACACTGGCATTTCAAATATGTGGTCGCTGTCTTTTGATCAGATATAATGTATTGTTTCCATTCACTCTACTGATAGGCTTGTGAATTATGTAGAATAACTCTGCTCCTGATGATTCCTCAGTAATCAAACCACAAGGACTACAGGAAAGTACTTTTTTTTTTTATGTATAGAAGATTAGAAGGAGTGGTAATATGGGAAGTTTGTTGGAACATGAATAAATGGAAGGAATTCTCTGGCTGGGAAGAGAACCAATTAATATTATAGTCTAAGTAGTCTAAACTGCCACTTCTAAAAATAGCTTTCTCTGTAGTACTTCTCATTTTGCATAAGATATACCTGATACAGTATTGTACTACACAGGAATGGGTCTGATGGTTTGGAAAGCAACACAAATGAAATATAAACAGCTAGTTGACATGCTCACAGAAATACATTAGAAGAACATTACATGGAAGCAGTAATTTGGGATCCCAAACACGTTTTTTCCCCATTAATGATGTTTTAAAATGCAGAAAGCACTTCCGTGAAGCATGAAGGATGGTCAGGGTTAGCTAATGAGGCTGATAGGTACAATTGCTGCATGCTTGATCTGTCTTGGATCCTAATGCTCATTTGGACATGTCTTATTATTGTGTGGGTGTTAAGTCTGTCCAAGTATCAATAGATACATGGTCATTCAGAGTGCTTATGTCTCTATGTTAGAAAGCTGGAACAAAGTGATTAGGATGTAGTTTGCTAGATTCATAAAGAAAATTTCTCATTGAAAATCTGATTAAACTAATTGCTGGCATTAACAGTCATATGAGCTGTGATAAAGATATGGATAATGAAACCCATGCCTCTGGCCATCACTTTATCACCTACAGGGTCAGAAAAGAATTTGTTCAACCCTGAGCTGCATTTTATAATTGGATATTTGTATCTGGGAAGATTTTGGTTCACTATGGTAGCTTCAGATATCATTTATTGACTGTAAAATGGTCTACATACATCAGAAGAAAGAATGGTGAGGACTCACTGTCAAAATTTGTTAGAAAAAGTAAAGTAAAAAAACCTCATACTTTTTAGTTTTAAAGACATGTATCTTTGAGAGTTACAGGAAATGGCCTGAAGTGGCAGCTTAGCAATACTGCAGCAGATTTGTAAAAACTGTCTATCTGCCAAATGATGATGACATGATAATGTGTGAGCATATTGAACAAGATGGGGCAGTGCTTTGCTAAATGTACTTTTGTTTTGGTGATGTGGCTCTTCAATCTTACAAAAGAGCTGAAATTTCCTACCTTTAATTCCTCACTGGGTATCACAGCACATCAAATTAATAAAAGTCCCCCTTGTGACAGGATACTAACTCTTCAAGAGCTCTTAAATGCCTGAAGATTGACAGTAGGAAAAATTTCTCGTATTTTCTAAAAGCTGAATTCAACATGAGACAGACATAATTCTTTCAGCATGTGTCTAGATGCCTAGTTGAGAAAATAATTTGGAAATCTAATTTTCTGAATTGTAGCATATGCAGAGAGAGAGGCACCACTATGGAGCAGATCATAGCTTCATAGCTTATATCCCTCCAGAAAGCAGTTCAGCCTTCCTTTCTTTCTCTGTTAGCCGTAAAAAAAAAAAAAAAAAATAATAATAAAAAGCCTAGGGAGGGTATGATTTTCATTTAAGCTTGTTTTACGAAGACTACTTGACTTATGTTTGGGTATTCTGAGTTTACTGTCCCAGACACATGGGCATAGGTGTCCAGCAGTATCAGTAGGTTAGAATGACCCCCACAGCAAAGAACTTGGTAAACATCTCCAGCCTTAGCTGTGAATCGTGGCTCAGTAAGACCCAAGCTCTTCTACCAAGAACGAGTTCTTATGTAGTTAACCATAGCTTCTGAGCTTACAAGGGGTGCTCATACCTGGCACTTCACAGCTTAGACTGGGGCCCACTCACAGCTTTGCTACTTCTCCATTCCCCAAAGTGTCACCTGTAAAAGGTGGAAAGAAGATACTGATGGCCAAGAACGGACTAGAAAGAGCTTCTGGAAGTGCCCCTTAACTAGCACTGCCTGTTCAGATAAGACAAGAGCTTAGAGGGACTTGTTCATGGCAGGCTAAGAAACCATTACTGAAAAGTCCAAAGAATTAATAGGTTTGCACCAAGGCATTTCAGTAGTTTAGGTTAGGTGTTTAGCCATAGGAAAAGTAGCTGGAATGAACCTAAGTTTTGATCATCTCGGCCAAAAAAGTGATCCCAAATCTCTTGTTCAGTGGTTGCCTATGGTGACATGGATGTCACTTGCACATCCTTCAGGTGTCAGTTCTGCTCCTGGGTTTACTCCTGGTTTGAGCAGCTGTGTTGGTAGCTTCAGTTGAAATCAGATCAAGATCTAGATCATGTCCACTCTGGTGGTGAAAATATAAAACCAAAACCAAAAAACCTTCAGCTGCTCAGCACACACCCACGACACTGATTTACCAGCATGGTTATGGCTACTCTCTTTTATCTAGATACAAGGAAGCTATGCTATTTTTTCAGACCACAGAAGAAGAAATGGTCTTTCAGGAAGGTTTCATAATGAAAGGACATACCAACTTAGGTCCATAACCAGTAAATCAGATTAGGTTTAAGCTATTTCAAATGTTTTACTTATCTTAATCTTGGAAAAAATATAGTAGAGGAGCATACAAAGAAATAATAAGTAAAAAATTACCTTAATTTCATTTTTACCTTTCAAATTATTTTTGTCTCCAAAATCACTCCAGAAATAAAGTTATTTGAATACATAGATTTGAGATTTTTCATATGAAAATATATTTCCAGTCAGTTTTTAACATAGTAGTTTGGAAAGCATTCACTTACGTTTTTAATCTCAATAGCTATGTGTTAATAATCTGAAAGGGTTAACACAAACTCTTCAGATTTATTTTATTTTGAAAGTCTCAGAGAATATTGTCAATTTTATATTCATTCTAAGAGTTTGGTATTATAAGAATAAGATTTTACAAAGACAAGAGTCAAAATGGAATAATTCTATAACTTATTAGAATTTACTATTGTTTCAAAATACATTATTTGGTGATAAAGCTTCAAGGCAAAATTTCCACCCATAGCATAACATAGCAGAAGGGTTTTTCAGTCATTTCTGCTTATTATTCCAGTGGGCAGGTGAATCACATCTGAAGATATTTATGAGGGCTTCTCATACGATGGATCTGGGCCATAACTTTGCTAGGACCTTGCCAAACTATACATGCTGTGTTTTTTACATTCCTACAGAATATCCCATACTTAGGTTTTTTGTTTTGTTTTGTTTTGTTTTCCTTCTCTAGTATTCCTAGGAGCAGCTGCACCTTCCCACTATGGTTCTTAACTACAAGAACGGCATCCAGCACCTGTCTGTCCTGGCAGAGAGCTGGAAGCCTGCTCATTGCTTCCTCCTGGGTAGATTTTAGGACAAGGACAGAACATTGCTGAATGTGCTGAAGAATTTGCTCTAAGCTGGAAAAGGTACTCCTACGGCCTGGAACATAAATGTAAACTCAATGACTAGGTGATGTGGCAGGAAAAAAATAATAATCATAAAAAACGTCTGTCCTACTCTCTACATGCGGTCAGACCTCACGAGAATTTTCGATTAAATTTGCTGCCTGTTTTTTTGCTGGTAACTGGAGGGTACAGTATCAGGCAGTTCTACAACTGTGACTGCTGCACTGAAATATTAAAAAGTTTTTTTTTTTTTCCCTTGTACTTTTGACCTGTGAGACAGAAAACTCCCTGTTCTGAGAATTAAAGCAGCAGTGCAGTTTAGGTTTCAATTGTAAGAAATGGAGAATTCTCGATAAGACAATTGCTGGGTTAAGTATTTGTTTAAAACCAAAGACGACTCATGAATAACATAGGCAGCTAAATTGCACCATCTGGAGCTAGAGGCAGATGTAAGCATCTCTATTTAAGAATTAGTTTATAAATAATAATAAAAGATATTTGGAATTAATTGGCTTCTTTTCTGTAGGTAGCAACATTCAGGAGAAATAGCTTTATTTAGTTCCCAGTTTATCTCTACTTAGCACAGGAGTCTTTGTATAGACATCTGGAATAGATATTTCTTAATCATTTTGTATAATAATTTCAGAATAACTTCTAATAATTAGGAAGCAATATTGCTTAAGAACTTCAGACTACCTGACAGCCTGAACAAAGAACAGGCAGATGCTCTACACAGGCTGTAAGAAAGACTGGGAATTACAAGCAAGTCATGAAAGTGACCTTTTATTGTGTCAGGGACTGAAAGTTTCATCATATGCCTAAGCACCACACATTGCACAAAATTAGACTCATACACTGACTACATTTAGACAATTCTGTTTTCCATCTGGTAGTCTGGGCCTTTCAATCTTAAATTGGTATTGAGGCATATAAAATTATCAGTCATCTACTAAATTGTATAGAGAGTGTGTTATTTTCATAAGAATACAGCCATTTTGTTTTCACAATACTAATTTGTTCTCAATGATTAATGAAAAGGTAATCATTTTTGTTACTGTGAAAGTTACAGGGCTTGATTCACAAAATGACTGTTATGGATACAATGTTTACAGATGGAAGGAAAAGAACATATGAAAAACAGTTCACACCTGATCCTCAGTAACATTCATAGCTTCATTGAAGTTTGTTCAAAGTGAATATATAAATAAAAAGATAATATAAGCCCGTAATCTCTGTATATCAGGCAGAAACAGACTAAGATTTAGAGCCCCTTAGGAGGAAAATAATGAATTAAAAGGACTGCTTAATTAAAACTTAAGTTTTGAACTTTTAAAAAGGTCTATCTAATTCAGAGCAATTTATTTTCAGATGGAAGGCATACATCAGAAAGATTGTGCTCTTGGAAAAAAGAAGAAAACTAGTGAGACCAAGGTAACCATTAGTAAACCAACCATTAGCTCATTTATAGAGCTTTGATAGGGGAAGATTCATGGAGAGAGAGTTTTAAAGTAGCTACCACCAAATAAAAGTATAAAACCTTAGATTTGGAATATACGGCTGTTTTCTCATGTCAAGAAGTATAAATTCGTTCCAAATATATTTTGTGAGCTGTAAAATTAAAACACGTGTGCCTAAGTATACACATGCATTATATTGCCTGTCCAAAGGAACCTACTAGCTTAGGTCTTGTGACATCAGCTAATATACCAAGAAAAGAAAAATGTGTTTACTTTTCAGTGGATCTTTTTCTTTAGTCGAATGCTAGTAGGCATCAGGAAGAAGGATCTATCATAGCATCTATTTAAGCCATGGTCTAATTAGGCCCTGGTAAAATTTAATTTAGATTTAATTAGAGATGGACTGGAGTCAAGATACATGTCTTCAACAAGCATTTGTTAACACCAAAGCGAAGTTACTTTTGTATTATTGGGCCTCCCGGTTGCTCTTGAGTCACAAAAACCTACCTTTCAAGTTAACTGGCTGTGGCCATCATCAGCCATCAAAACAGCCTTTACAGCAAAATTTGGGCCACAGTCGACAGCATCACATATTCACCATTTGTGAGAAGTACAGTCTGTCAAAGTATCAGTGCTGAATGCAACACTGATTATAGAAACCCCATGCTTGGGTTTAGTTCTGACAAGCAGGGAATGAAACTGTGGGCGAACACTGGCCCATTTGCTCATGGGCTTTCATGCAACTCTTCTCTTTTCTGGATTACGTGCTCATGCAGGCAGTTTCCCCAGCTGTGGGCACTGTGTTTCTATCGCTGTCTTGTCATGATGCCCCCAGCTCGGGGTAGTGCCTGGGCATGGCTCCCATCTGCACTGTCTTGGCTTGTCTGAGCTCTGTGTCTTGTGATCTCCTCACGTGCCTGGACAGAGCTTGTTTAGGTATTTTTTTTTAGGTATTTTCAGTGCATCTCTGTGGTGGACCCAGGGTTATATCATGTAGAGCTCCTTACAGGGTTGGCCCCTCTATCCACTTTAAAGAGTCAATAGTATTAGGAGTATACTGAATAGCTAGAACCTCTCTTTCTGGTCCTATTTCTAAACTTGTTTTGTTACCTAATCCAGCTACATTTCAAATTGATTTGTGGCAATTATATTCTGAGGACAGAACTTGGCGAACCTCTTCTACTACTTTTGATAGAGCTGATCACCGCTAACCCTTTATTTTGTTTTCATAAGGATTATTTTTCATGAAAAATTAGCACTCAAAAAAGAATTTGCACATTTTCTTATCCAGGAAAAATGTAGAAGTTCCCATTATGACTCAAAACAAAAGAAAAACAATACACAAACATTAAAACAAAGCAAACAAAAAAAAAAACACAATGAAAAAATATATGTGAGGAAAGAAAAGGTAATCAGCAAGTTTAAATGGAAGGTTTAATAATCCCAAAATATTTCCAAAATATTTGAATTTTTAAAATAGTATCTTTGAAAACAGAAAATGTCCAGTACGGCCTATCAATAATTTGAAATTTTCTTCTCAGTTAAAAAAAAATAAAATGTTAGAAACAGCTCTTTCTCCTATGCATTGACACAGCATTGTCTGGTGATCTGAGAATGCTGCAATGGAATTGAGCAGTTCAGGAATGACAGAAGAGCACCTCCAAGCCCAACATTTTTTTCCTGTCAGATAACGATGCTAGAAGTTTTAAAAGGCTTGCAGTTGGAGTATCTTTTCTTTCAGTGGTGTCATGGAAGTTGAATACCTGTAGGTTGTTTGTCGGCAGTTGCCTTCTCATTTGTGATTATACCTTTTTCATTACGTTTAAGAGCTTTGCTACAGATGAGTAGCATATGGTATTGGCTAAGAAGATGAGACTTTAATGAGATACAGAACACATCATCAAAATGCATGCTAAATTGCAATGACACGGTTGTGTTGGTAGCATGTGAAATTAAATTCCTGACAAGACAATACAAACAAATGCACATCAGCAAGCATGCAATAACCAAACTTGTTTGCAGGTTGGTCTGGGAGACAGGGCAAATGAAAGGATGGCAGGGGGATAAGGGATTGGGTTCCCCTTCGTCTGCTACTGGTTTGTTGTGCAATTTTGTAGAAGTCATTTTACTGTTTGTATTTTTTTTCTCTCATTTTGCACAGGGGCATAATGAGGCATAGTATTACTGCCTTGAAGGTGTAGAGATAAAGTGGTAAGTATGCCTGCTGACCCAGAAGTCTTCCAAAAACTGTTGCATTTATCTTACATATACACAATTTTAAACAGTTAGCTGAACAATAAATAATAATAAGAAAAATAGAATCAACACAGTAGAACGTAAGTGATCTGTGGCTTGCTGTAACCTGGAGCTATGGACACTAATTAAATAGCTCCACTGAAAATCTTCCATCAGGGAATTCAAGAGCCTGTATTCTATTCAGCTCAAGAAGCTACTACTGGGCTAGCAGAAGGAAATGGCTGTCAGTACCTCTGACACTTGGGCTTTCATACCTGTATTCCCAAATCACCCATTTTTGCAAGGAAGAGTTAAAAGTAATAACATTAATAATATTGTTGTGGGTACTTCACAAGGTTTGGAAGAGTTTGGTAATTTCATTACTTGGTCTTGGGAGACATTAAAGGAATAAAACGTTGGATTCCTAGCCAAGGAATAAAGATCCAACAGATATAACCTAGGTTGGCACCATTTGGAGGATAAAACGAACCTATAACGATTCCATTAAAACTGCTCTACTTGAGTCCTTTCACCACTCTGTAATCTTCCTCTTGCCCACTCAATGCAGAGAAAAACAAGTCAGAAAAATAAAGTATGTAAACATCTGTTTCTTACCATGCTTAGGCAGAAATCGCTAGATAATTTAATATAGCAGCTTTCATCCACTCAGCCCTCCCAAAGCAACCCAAGTCTTGTGGCAGAAATGTATTTTTAAGAAAAAAATATATTTTATCTCTTTATGGTGAGTTTATTCACGTCTGTTTCACCTTAACTAAGTTTGGAAGGCTACAAGGAAAGAAGGCTTTTAGTACAAATTATAGAGAAATTGCATTTTTCAGGTACAAAAATATTCCAAAAAGTATCATTGGATTTGAACCAGAAATAGTCTTAAACCAAACAAACCCCCCAAAGATTCAAACATCTGTGAACTTTGAGAAAATCCAGATCACTCTGTGAAATTCATGGCTGGTCTTTTGTATCTATTGTTGAATTTAAACTAAAATCTACCACTAAATCCAGGATGCAATGTTACCTATTTAGAATAAATATGATCATTACAGTTTGGGTTCTATTATATTTGAAAAAAAAAAAAAAAATGAAGCTTGGAAGAACATAGCAGTTGCATCATCTATAACATATCTCTAGGATATATGTACTGCAGGTGAGTGCAGATGTTCCTGAGATAGGTTTAAAGTAGGTTAATTCTAGAAATTTAGCTTCAGGAACTCAACATTAGCTAGCTCTGGTTATCAACCCAGATGCCAAGGTGGGTTTTGCCCCGTGCTGAGCTTCACAAAGCGTTTAGCAGTCAGACAGCAGTAGCCGTGAGGTAATTTAAACCTACTTTCAGTATGCAACGTAGTGAGCATATATGCATATTTGTGGACTATGCTCTTTTGTTATTGACATAATCTGTTACCTGGTTTTGGAAAAATGGGAATCTGTCTTAATACTACTAGCAAAGAGCATTTTTCTTTTACTTGGCAGAGCACAAGGACGACAATAATGTCTTCTCATGGTAGTAATGGAGAAGAAGGAAAAATCAGTTTAATTTGCAGTGAGGAAGAGCTGGCTAGGGTTTTCAGGGTATGCTTCAGTTTACTTGATATTTTTTGAGAAGAAACTGGATTAAAACAGGATGGTGAGCCTGTGGCTTTTGAGTTGCATGCACTTACCCAGCAATTTGAGTGCCATTTCCATGCTAAGGCTTTATCTGTTATATCATCATGGGAAAGCCAGGTAGTTAGGTAATGTGAGCCCTGTTGTATTGAGGCTGCTGTATTGAGATTACCTGTGATCAAGCTCAAGTTACCTTCTAGTGACGTGTTAAAGCCCAAGAGAATATCTTTGCTATTTCCGATGTGCAAATCATTTTAAGAACTCATTCAGACTTTCAGAATATATGATAGGTGCATTTGGTTTTGGCAGGGGGGTGTTAAGATCAATACAGTTTTGTGGAGACTCTTTCTTACTGATTCTATGTCAGCTAGTCTCTGCAAAACTGTTTTCCCATCTTAAAGCCAAAAAAGGGGGGGGGAGGGGCAGGGCGGATCTTTGAAAGCATTGAGAGGGAAGGGAGATCAGGGATCTGAGCAAAGGCCCACTGACAGCGTGGAAAAAAGACTGGAGAGGGAGCTGAAATCTCCAGCTTGGTATTTTTATATTTTTATTCATACTTAGTCCCTCATACTTCATATTTGTACTCCTCTCATTCCTGGCACACCCTTCTTTATCTCTTTCTTTGAGTCAAATATATTTTGCTGTTATTGGAGAGATTTTCCAAAGGAGCTATAGCATCTCCTTGGGATGATGGCTTCTAGTAAAAAGACACTTTCATTCACTGAGTAAAGCACAAAGCATCATCTGTTTTCTCATAATAGTTTTTTCTTACAGGTAAATGTCTTCTAACAATCAAAATTAGAAACAAATTATATTCCCTCATTCAGACCTTGCAAGGAAAGAACTAAGATTGTCAGCCTTACGCTTTTGTATTTTTTCCCTGTTTGAAAAGTGGGCTAAAGAACAAATGCTGTACTGTGCCCAATACTCTCAAGAGTACATGAAAAATATGTATATATACAAATGCACGTATTTAATATACATTTTAAAATATATACTGTTGCCTATATAATACTTACGTTTTGTTTACAGATGATCCAGTGATAGCAAAACACTTAGGTACAAAAAAATGGTTTTCTTCAGTCCATTTAGTCATTGCATCACACCTTATATACACAGGTGATCTTCTTTCACTTTTTAAATTGTGAATCGTAAATCTTTAATTATATTCCTACTGTCTTTATTGGGGTTATTATAATCAGTAAAAATCCTTGCATGCTTTTTCAGGATGGGGACTTTGCATTTATCCAATGGAAACGTGATCATCCATGAGTGTGGTATCAGCACAGCTATGTGGTTAGAAACTAATTTTGCTTTTTTATTTTAGAGAAAGACAAAGAAGAACAAAACTTCGGGAAACAGAGTTTCCCTTATTAAATATTTACCATTTCAGCTCCAGAGTCAGGAAAGGTAAGCTCTGAGTCATTACTTTTTTATTTTTAGTATCCAATCTACTTGGAAGTGAATGGAATGCAATAACCTTCAAATCCCTTTAGAAGTTGTGAGTTACATGAAATCATTTATTTGAAAAGCACCAGGAGATAATAGACGGGTTGGTTGAGAGGTATAAGGCACTATTCATGCGAATACCCATTTTCTGACTCCATTTTTTCCATATTTAAAACTGGAACTCTGGAGATAAGAGTATGATTTTTTTTTTTAATTGTGTTGTTAATTTAAAGTGATCAGCTAACACAGCAGTAGTGATCACAGAGGACTTCTTTTGAAACAGTGGTAACATCACTGATCTGATACTGCAGTCATAAGCTTCAGAATACATCAGAGATTTTTAAGGCCACAAGGGAGTGTTTTGTTCATCTAGTCTGAATCTGGCGCATGGGAAGCAAATAGAACTTCACCCATCGTTCTTGTACTTCTGGACAAACACAAATAATTTTGCTTGTAAGAGCTTCTGTAAGTGAAAATAAGGCTTTCAGTAGGTAATTTTAACTTCTTTTGAAAGCACAGCTGAATATTTCATTTCATTATGCACTCTGACTTTAGATACTTATTAAAATCTGGAGTGGATTCTGGAAGTGAATGGAAGAGATGGGTTATTAGTGAACATTTGAGTAACAAAACTAAGCCAAAAACATTATAAAATGTTGAAGCATTATTGACCCAGTACAGTTTTAAGAAGCTAGGTCTTAGAAGTAAATGCAAAGAAACGAAAAACAGCTAAAGTCATAATCCATTGAAACATTAAAGCATGCCTGTGACTCTCATCATGTGAGAAGTTTCATCAAAGACAATGAGACTGTTAAAGGTTTCAGAAGATAGGCATGCATCTAAGCACTTTAGTAGATTGGAATCCAAGTGCCTTGTCAAAACCATTAATTTCTTTTAGCAAGGAGGCTGTACAGAGTTCATGAGAAGCTCAATAAAATACATCACAAAAGAGAAAGAACTATAAGAAAACTTCTTTTCTTCAGTAGTCATGTTCATGGTATTACCTAAGGATCAACTACAAATGAGGTTCCCACTGTGCAGTGTACTGTGCCTCACAAAACACTAGACGCTACATGTCCTGCAGAACACACAGACTAAACAAGAGAAACTGTCATTTTCACGCAAACACAGCCATAATTTTAATGTCGTTTGTATTACCTCCTCTTGTTTTATTCTTATTTATGTATTTGGGTGTATTTATATATATATTTTTTTCCAACACAGAAACCTCTGGTTCAGATTTGTTGACACCAGAAACTACTGCTGAAGAAAACAGGACATACCCAAATATTGCAACAGCCCTGCAGGTGAGTTTTGCCATGGCATTTTTCTAAAAATGAAGTGCTTTTATTTGAAGACGACAGGGTACATAATGGAACAGAGTTGCCATCATTAAAACATAATTAAAGTTGTGAAGCCACTGAGCATCTTAAATTGTGGCATGATACAATATTTATCAGGCTTCAGAACACAATCACATCTATGGCCATCCTGCCATGTTTTGTTTTTTTCACTCAGCAAGATTACCCATCTATCACAGTTTAATGGAGTTAAGTTTACCATCTCCTTCTGTGGTGGAAGAGTAAGGATTATGGAGTTGCACTGAAGATCAAGCCAACAAAATGCCAAGAAAACACATGCACTTAAGCATTCGTTTAGAAAGATTTTTTTTTTCTTTTTGCTGTTGAAGAATAATGGAGCTAATATGAAATTTTGACAGGCATAAACCTAATGAATAATTCTGATACTGCAATCTACAGGTGACTTGCAAGCAGTAAATTGAATGGTGTTAATTTAATGCAAGAAATGATCTTTAAAAAGCCAGAAAAAAGGCAAATGTATAATTCATATGGCTAATATTTGAGGTATTTTGTACGCAAGTCCACACGTTTCCTGATTGTGTCTGCATGTGCATATTCTTTTCACATGGGTTAAAAATAAAAAAGTACAAATGACCTTCAGTTAAAAACTTGGCAACCATTTCAAATTCTACTTCTAAATTTAACTTTGTCATGTATGCTTATTAAGAATATAATTCATTGCCCGGGTATCTGGTCTGAAATACCAGTATCTATCATAAATGCTGGACAATTTTTCAATGTATCTGCTTTCAGACACTGGCACAGTATCAGCTTCAATGACTAGGTCGAATTCAGGTATTCACAAATGTAACCATAGGCTTTTAACGACAGATTTGTGAATCTGCTGACGAACTATGCTACTGAAGTTCAAAAGATTTAATGTTATTTTGATTTTTCTGTCACATTTAGAAGTTGAGTCACAAAGATCATGTAAACTGTGCCAAAATCAGAACAAAACATAGCCACCCTTACACAAGGATGGCCTTAGCTCACTGTTAAAAGTGCTGTAGTGAGTTTCCCTGTTTTGTTTTTCCGGGTAGGAAGCATATGCTCTAGGGCAGGAAACAAATACTGCCGCCACAATTTTTTTTCCTAAGAAATAACTGCCTGTAAACAGAGCAGGGTTTTAACATTAGAAACTCAGTACTGCTTAATAGATTTTTTTGTATGCTGTTACTTGCTATGATTTCATGTGTCAGAATACACAAGTGCACTAAGCTCTGTGTTGCTCACAAATCGGGAAATAAATGCAAACGTAGTATCTCTGCCTAAACCAAACAGTGTGGATGAAATCCAAATTTCCTTCCAAATTTAAAAGCAGGAGCTTTAAAATAGAACAACTTACCTAATAGCTCAACAGATTGAGGACTAGTGATGTTACTGCATTTTAGAGCTGAAGGCTCAATTTCCAATACTACCAATCCAACCACCACAATTTCCAAACAGTACCTACAACAGCAATAGAAGAGAGAATTGTGCTTGGTGCACACAACCTAGAAATTGAAAATGTGCATGATTGGAGAGGCCAACAATCTCCTAAATGGTGGAAGATCCTCCTAACTGTTTGCTAATTGTGACCCTGCTGCAAGCACTGCTTCCTCAAATCATTGCTCATCTTCAGGTTGCCCTTCCGAGAGCAGCACGAGCCTCTCCCTCTTCTCTCCCTCACCCATCTGCCTCCACAAGCTCAGCTCTAAGTGTGGGAGCTTCACAAATTCTCAAGGCAGTGCTTCCCAGCTGCTGGGTTGAAACCAAGATATAGTAAAAAAAAGCTTCCCTTGTTAGTGGCACACTGGGAACCATTTTGAGTCGTTAACAAGCAGCAGTTTAACAAGTGGGCAGAGCACAGGGTTGACACGGGGGATATGAAGCAGGTAAATGCTGTTTAGACTAAGCCTCTGAAAAGTGCTTGCTTGTTTCTGAGGAGGGGAGGGTGGACTTGATAATATGGATCATTTTTTTTTTTCTGTGACTGCAATGCAGAAGTTTCTTTGTGCTAATCTTGGCACTGACATTGAAATTGATGTGTGGCCTTTAGGCAAGTCACTTAATCAATGTGTTTGTAAAATGAGGATAATAACATTTATTTGCCTGCCTGAAAAGGATGTTGTAAGGACAGACTAGTTAATGCTGTAAAATGCTATTTACTAGCAATTGCAAGTATTATTTTATTACAGACTTAAACCCCTCCTTGACTGGCAATTGAAACAGCTAAAGATCCAAATGGCAGCCTGAAATATGAAGGTGACAGAGGTCTCAGCTAAAGTGGAGGTGGTTAATCCCCTTCCTTTTCATGGAGCTAATTATGCTCTAACTGTAGCAACAAATACAGAAAAGTCCCAAGCATACATCTGCTCTTACTCAGGTACAGAATGAAGAGAGATACTGAGGGAATCGTGTTTGATTCACTGTGTAATTTTCCACAGATAATAGGTCAGGCAAGGAGCTGGGTGCAACACAGAAAAATACACGTTCAAGCCTTTGTTCTGGGACACAGGTGTCATCAGGTGTCCTGAGAGGAGGGGGAGCACAGCAGATAGGAGAAAATTAGATGCATCATTACCATTTTCAACTCAATTAACATCCTTGCTCTTCAGGATTAAATGAGTTTGGTAACTTGCCTTTAGGTATGGCAGGTAAAGAAAAAAAAAAAAAGTCCTGAGGGTGAGAAGGATGAATATAATGCTATAGAGCAGCAGGAAGTAGATTAGGAAATGAACTGCAGTAAATTGTCTTAACTGTGAGCTCTGCCCTAAGGACAGCCTCGAGAACTCTTGAGAACTCTGAGGCCTCAAACTGCAACCACTTCTCCCACAGAAGTTTCTCTGAGAAGGCTGGAACGTAAGTGGGATGTCTACGGGGTGGCTAAAGGAACAGGTCCTTTAGTTTTGTCCCTGGTGACAAAAAATCCTTTATGTCATCTCTTATGCTTTCAAAGATCATTCCATTAAAAACAATTGTGTTTAGTTAATGTAGTAGTTAAAATATACAGCCCTAGGTTTCTATAACAGCTGTAGTACAGAGTCGTATTTTGATTCTTACTTACACTGAGTGAAACCTAACCAGCAGGAAAAGTGCCTCTGACTTTATTAGAATTTGGGGGGATATCTGCTTCATGGATATTACATGTATCTCAGTTTAATTGTCTGGTATTTTCAAGATGAATTTGAATTAATTGAAGAATGAAGGAAGCAGGGAACTGGGCTGCGATTAGAGAGATACTTCCAATAATATACCGACAACTATGGAATGGCAGAATTGTTAATTGAGGAATGCCCTACTTTGCTTATTTCCAGGTTACAGCCCTGCTTTTCCATTTTGAGGTTTACAGTCAAAACCCAGGACAAACCCGGTCTGGGAAGGAATGGGGATGACAGAGATAGCTGACTGGCATCTCCAAAGCTGAGGTGAAAAACACAAGGATAGGTGCTGAGTGCTGCGACTGTGACACTGGCACACCCGAGGCAGGTACACTTCTGATGCTTATCACACTGGCGAAGCTTTACAGCAAGACACAGATAGACAAACATTTCACACCTTTCTTTAAAGTAGTTCTACCAGAGATTGCAAGTCACTGCATGCTGGTGTAGTACCCAGAGAGAAGGGTCATGCAGAGACAAATCACAGTTTGCCTTGCCGTGTTAATAGGGACAGAGATGCCTCTTCAGAGCTCAGAAAAAAGTGGTAGCTTTAGGATATTCAAACTAGAAAGAATAAATTTACTGAAATTTAGCAATTTACGGGATGTACTTCTGAGGAGATTTAAATGCAGGAAAAAATAATGCAGGATGCTGTAAACTCATTAGGTTTAAAGAAGAGTGTTTCTTGGGAGTTTTGCTACAGGTAGTATGTGGGTAGAGGCCCGTTGCTCAAAAATACTGAGATTAGTTAGAGGTGAGGTCCAGCAACTATCCACTTGCCAAGGGATACAGTACTACTGGATATAAAGGCACTATCTGCCTGTTAGTGAATGCTGAAAATTATTTCTGTCAATATTTGGTCAAATCAGTAAATGCATATGCTCAGACATTTACTGTTCCTTTTTTTTCTTCTTCATGATTATAGTCGTACAGAAACAATGAATTTTCAGTGACTGTCTGAGAAAAATCACTCAGAACAGTATTTGAACTGGCTATGCCAAATCACCTAGCACCATCAGTGTGAAAACAAGAACAGGAACATTATGCAATTTCAGTCAAAACAAGCCAAAGGCAATCAAATTTCAGGACATGAATGCTAGTACCAGATTATCTGTGGATTACCTACATACCCAAAATAGATAGACAAGGTCTTGAATTTATAGAAAAGATTTTACATAACTGGAGAAAAAGTTTCTGGAAGACTTAATGCTTTGTATTTCCCTTCATTACCAGATTGGCTCACAGATAAGTATTTAAATAATTATTTTGTATTTATTTCTTACTAGTTTTTTTGTTGTTGTTGTTGAAAAATTGGTTATGCTGATAAAAAAATATTAGAAGGATGAAAATAAAGCATTTTAAATTATGCTTTTTTTCTTTTGCTTTTGCTTTCCTTCACCACTGCAGCAGGAGCAGCAGCTATTGTCTTTGAACCAGAATAACAGAATCTTGAACTAGTCTTGTACTCTAATTATGCTGAAATTGTTTATTTAACGTTTTTTCCCCTTGTACCATGTGTTTTGAAAGTATACCAATCCTTCTTCTATACTTTATCACTTCATGATGAGAGTTAGGTGGAGATGCCTATTCTATTTAAAAAATTCTACAAATCAAAAAAAAAAAAAAAAACACCAAAAAAAAAGTACTTTTAACAGGAACAGTGAATCCTTAAATGGATTTTAGACAAGTGCTGTCACTAGCCAGTGCAGGGCAGCTACTTCTTTGCTTTGTAATTCTGGAGTTATCCCTAAATCACACATTTGGCAGTCTATAAACTAGACATCTATCTACAGAGACTTTTAGAGAAATTGAGTATTTTATTTCAGCAGCTGAAAGGAAAGTCAAGTAAGGTTGCGTAAATTGCTAATTCCTTAGAAATATATTTTATTTGCAGTGCACTGCACACTTGGAGGTGAGTGAAAAAATATTTGATATTTAACAGACGAAGGCATTGTAACATAAATCTTAAACTGTAGTTATGCAATAATTTTCTGTGTGCTGGAGCAAAGAATATGGGAAAGGGTAAGGGCATTCCCATGTAAACAAAGAGACATAGATCTGGTGATGTATGTATTTTCTAGCCCTTTTTCCTTACAAAGAGTTTTTGCATGTGTATTGTAGGAGGATACAAGTGTTTTACTCCTGCCTTCCAACTGCACGTGTTCCTTGCACTGCTCACCTCAAATTCGAAGGTACAAGCACACTGGTAGGTTTACTTGCTATGGTGTTTGCTGTCATCACTGACATCGGTAGAAAGCCAGTAATTCAGAGGGGTCACATAAGGTCCAGAACAACAGTGGACCAGATCATGAGTTTATTGACTTTTCTAAGTCCTGTGTTCAATTCAGGTTCTTTCTGGAAAGAAATAGGTTCTGTTTTGCTTAGCACACAACTATATATATTTTTGCAAAGTCTCGCTCTACTTTGCCTGTTTTGAATTCATTGGACCTAGTTATTTGAGGCAAGTGACAGTTTTAATGTGCAAGAAACTCAATTTTCATTGATGTAGAAGCAAGGTATGTCATTTTGTCAGCAAAGATAAATTCACTGAGTGTTATGGTAATTAATATGTACATTGGAAAAGGAGACTCTCCATCCTCCTTTAATGAGCTATTCTTAGAACTAAGAGTATTTCCTAACCCGTGATAGGAGAAGGAGATTGAACCTTACCCTGTCAAACTCAACAGCTAGATCAACAGCGTCACAAGAGGGGGAATACCAAGTCATCTCAATTAGACAGCACCACATGAAATAATTATATTTGGTTACACTTTAGAAGGGTATGTTCTTGAGGGATAACTTTTATGTATCACCCCTCCAAACAGGACTACATTCTGGCCCTGTTGCTTTTGATTTTTAAATAGCTCACAGTTACAACCTCTGCATATTATCTCTAACTATGAATGACGGTAGTATATTTACAGATACCATATTCTTGAAGATTTCATTAACTATGCAGATTTAAAATGAAAGACAATAGATATTAAAGCCTTTGTTGAATCTTCTCTAACATAATGGGAAGTTATCAGATAATATTTTATACTTTTTACTAATAGCGCTAATATACAATGCAACAGACTCTTTTGAAAAGAATGAAAAGAGTAAAACTAATCAAACCCCTTTCAGTTAATATGCAAACCTGCACTCAAAACTGTATATAAAATACATTAACCTGAAATGCACAATGTACCTGTTTCAAACTTATAAAAAGGCTTATTTTCATGTTTCTAAGTATTGAATAAGTTGTAAAATTAATTTAATTTACTCCAGAAGTACAACAGAACCTACTTCAGTTCCCTGCTACTGTGCCCGTGTTGAAAGAACTCTAGATGTTTATGTAAAATTGGTCCCCAACATACAAATAAAATTATGTGAACAGGACAAACGCTAAAAGCTGAAATACTTAGGTTTATTCTAAATATCAAAAACTGGGGCAAGACGCCTGTCTCATGACTTAAGATACAATCTACAAAATGTTTCTATACTTAAGAAAAACAGTAAATAACGTGATAGTTTTCCTTGACTTTTTTTTTTGAGAGAGTATGAATGCCTGTGCTTCATTCTATAGAAAGGAAATTAAATAAACAAGAAACAACATATGGCAGTTATTTTTCTATTGTTGGCAGCATTGTTGTTGCTGTTGTTTTTTTACAGTTATGAATACTCATGCTTAAATGTACAGAAAAAGAATGACTCCTTGTGCAATTTCTTACAAAAACAGGTAAATATTTTGACATTTGTATCTCATATTCCAGAGTTCCATGCTTTTACCAATATGCAATGAGACCACAGAGAAGCTGTAAAGCCTATCTCATCCATTGGTATGGGGCTCAATTTTCTTCTGTATAGCTCTAAATTCCTTAAGGAGAGCAGAGGAACATGACTTACTGTTTAAAAAAAAAAAAAAAAAAAAAAAAAAAGGTACATTTTAAAAAAAGGTGGACAAGTGTTGATAGGCAGAAGATAAATATGCAAACAAATAAAGCAGGGAGAAAAAAAAAGAGGTAAGTTTGGGAGGTTAAAATTTAATAAAGGCATTATTTACAAAAACAGCTAACAAGAAAATTTCAAACACATGAAAAGAATTATGCTGGAGAAATCAGCTGAAAAGTTTTATTTCAGGCAATATACAATTCAAATAGAGAGGTCTCCAGAAGACTTTGTATAAATCTTATTCTTAGCTGTAAGTAACCCAGCAAAAACCAGTCAACCCAGTAAAAAGGTTGTTCACGTTGATAACTTGTAGTAGTGCTAGGGTGGTTTCAGCCTACTAGAGTATTTATGTTTAGCAAGCAGATACAGGATTAAAAGCAAGTCTGTTCATTTAAAAATACAAAGAATGTGTATGGTATTTTATAGTGCTAAGAAAAGAGTAAGACATAAATAGTTGGTCTTGCTTTTTCCACACTTTGAGGATGTCTAATACATGTCACCGTTAGTCAGCTATTTTAAATGTTAGCTGTATCAGATGACTTAAGCCAGATTGCTGTTCACCATGACTGTCTTTTAAAGGTGTGATTGGACTTACTATTTGATTGTACAGGAGATCATGTTCCTTGAGTACTGGAGGTTTCCTGGATGACAGGAACGTAGTTGGAGTTCACAGGAATTAGATGTATGTACAAAAACCAAACCAGTGAAGATTGAGTATATTTTGAAAAGACAGTAAATAAAAGAATGGAAATAGAACGTAGACCTGAGAAGGATTACCTAAATTGCTGGCATTAGGTAACACAAATTATATGAATACAAAGAAATTTTTGGTGACTGATGTGGTATTTTGAGTCAGAAACACAAGTACTTTTAAAGTAAGAGAAGCTAAAAAATGCAGTATAAAATCATGCAGGTGATACTTGCTGTTAAGTTCTGCAGAAGAACATTTTATGTTCAGAGGATGATGGTCCTGATTTAGAGAATGACTCAGCTCCCAGGAAGGAATCCTTTGTGAGTTTTTCTTGTGCATGTGTTGAAACAGTTGATAACATAAGAGTTACTGAGGAGACAGCTGAAGGAGTGCATAGGCCAAGAAGCAACAGATAAGTTGTGAACTGTAAAAGCAATTCCGTATTTTAACTGTGTACAGATGAAACAGAGAAAGGGGAAAAAAAAAGAATCAAGCCTAATAATTTGGACAACAATCTTATCAATGAAGAAGTGTCTCCATTTCCATAAACCAGTGCATTAACTGCAAAGGGTAAAAGAGCCAAGGACCGACAGAAAAATACCAGGAGAGCATCTCAGTGTAGTTTGTGAGACTAAGTTTTAATGGTGGGGGAAGACAAAGGCATGGAAGACTTTTTAGAGCATTTGTCCTTTGTAGTGTACTAACATGGCTGTTAAATTTGACTCCTACGGACCAGAGACAGCGAACAGTAATACTGATTAAAAACCAAGTTAAATTTATAAATGGTTGATATTAAAGCAAAAAATATATACAAAACAATAATTTTACCTAGAACACCGTATTAGGAGAGTTAGTGGTGACACAAAGTAATTAGCAGATAGGTTCCAGTGCACCTACTGGTCCATCTGTCATCATGTATCCTACCGTAATTATTCATATTTCATATTCTTTGAGGAAAAAAATGGAATAAAACAAGACAAAAATATTTGTAATCCTTCACCAGGAGAAAGCATATGGAATACTTAAGTATTTCTACAGCACATTTATCTGAGAACAGTGAGTTAGTGTAAGGGGATAGCACACAATCAGCTGATTTGCTTATGGTCAACAGTGACAAATACAAAGCTTTTCATAACCTGTGTTAAAATTTCAGCATAAATTTGGCAAATGCTGCCAAACTGGAACAAACAGGAAGAGATACTGGATTCAAGGATCTGATGATATTCTTCATTGACAAACTGCTTCAATGCAGGCAGACTGTATAATGAGCTTTATGTATTGCAACATTATAAATGTTCACAATGTCTTCCATTTACAGATGCATTACTTGAGTAGCTAAATGACAAATATGACCTTATGACACAATTGCTTCCAGTTTTATACAGCTCTGCTGACTATGTATTTCAGCAAAACTACCGTGAATTTGAAAAAACAGCTGCTACTTTCTGTATCTGACTTGATGATAAACACCTGCATCCTGGATTCTCCACTAAGGAATTACAATTTTATATTGCTAAAATTACTGACTTAAGCAGAATTAACATTTGTATGATAGTGGAATAAAATAGCAGAGAATTGGATGGTAGGTATCTGTTGAGAGCCCCAGAATAAAGATATTTTTAAATATTCAATCTAGCTGAGAATCAATGATAAGGTGTAAGGAAAAGGTTTAAAAATAAAACCAAACATACCCAAGGCTGAATAGTTAAAACCCCCACTGCAAACATCATCATACTTCTTGTGAAGACCTCAGGCTGATGACAACTTGTAAAACAAGCCCCCTCTCGTCTGTATGAGGAAGACTTAAATTGTCAACCTCAGGTCCTAGAGGCTTATTGGAAAGGAGAACACCAGAGAAGTGAGGCTTTTCTGTATTAATCAGATAATTTGGACTGATAGACTGTTAGATATTTACTGGACTTACACTATGGACTAGCACTATGTATACAGCATAGCATACAAGACACTGAGTGTAAAAAATCAGTGCAGAATGTGGGGAAACCTTTCTGTGAACCTTTCTGCTGTGTTGGTGAGTAGCTGTCTGCAAAATCTTTGTGGGCAGAAGCCTGCGGTCATCACAGAAGAAAGACCAGGAATGCAGCCAGTGTGCAGTCCTGTGTCCTGGCAGATTGCTCACTTACAGTGTAACAAATGAATTTTGGCAGCCCAGGTGATTCAAGATCACTAACGATCTGAGGAAAGCTGACAGTTTGCTGAAGGTTTGAGAGAAAGAGGAGAAAATGGGTAGCAGTCTGAGCAAGCTCATGCTAGGCAGACACTGGATGGAAGCCCAGAGTTTGCTGATATTTGCTTTAAAAGCTTCTGATCATAGTCCTAGGTGATCAGAGATCTTTGTCTCTGCTCCATTCTCATGACTCAGCTCAGAGAACAGAGATTTTGGTTATATTATGGCTTATCTGTAAAGGACAAGGCCTTTGACAGGGGTACAAAGGAGAAAAACAAATCCAGTCCCTTACTGGACATTCGCACTGCTCCTAAAAACATCCATCGTCCTACCCTTGGAAAAAATGGCTAAGGTAAGGAAATGGGGTATTCAGCAGGGACTAAATCGCTGGGCTCCAGACTCTTGCAAAATAGCTAGCTCCTGCAGTGGCAACCGATTATTATGGGTGGATGCATAACACTGTGTAAGCTTAAAACAGAAGACCAGAATTTGAAAGATTGCATCATTATGATGATCAGAAGCCAAAAAAAAAAAAAAAAAAAAAAAAAGCAGAGATGTATGAGAAGCAGAAAAAGTTGTCAGGCTCAGTTTAAAGTTTTATGTACTGTAGAGATGGACAAGCCTTGTGTTAGGACAGAGATGTATTTAAACAGCTGTAGTGGCTGGCCTGGACACAGGACTGCATTTAGTTTTATGGCTGGTAGGTATCAGCACAGCATGGAATGAGTTAGCCTGCATGAGGGAAGAAGTCCTCTAGGGAACTGTAAGCAATAGTAAATAATAATAAAAAAATAATAAAAAATAATAATCCAAGGGAGCAGATGACTTAGAGGCTATAAAACTGTTATTTTTGTGAGTATTTACACTCAAATACTCTTCTCCAGAAAAAGTGGCAAAAGAGAGATTACAAGGTTAAGAAGCAGAAGCAAAGTAATCCATGCACATATGCAGTGGTAGGAAATAGTGTAGCAAGAAAGGAGTCAGAGCTAGCACAAATATACATCCAAAGCAGTGTGAGAAAACTGGGGAAGATGCACACTGGGCCAGTATCTGCAACAAGGCACTGGATCACTCACTGAAGACTGACATAAGGAAAAAGGCAATGAATCCCTCTCGGTCAGAGCCCAAAAGGTTTACGCCACACCTTTACAGACTCCAAATTACAATTTGATCACTGGGGAAGGCGTACCGTCCTCATGGGACTAAGGGGCAAGTGGAAAACTAAGAGCCTGGATGTTGCCGTGGAAGAGAATATAATGCCGAAAGATAGAATACCTGGCACAGGCTGCGATCTGTGCAGTTTAGAAGGCTGTCCTGATTAAGCAGACATGGGAAGAGAACGAAGCGCTAACGAAGAAGTTGAATATGCAAGCAGTGGAAACCAGAACTGCTGCGAGAGCTGTGACTGCTGATGCGTGATGCCCTGCTGCAGAAGCTGATCACGCAAAATGGGAGAGGTATCTGCACTGAGCGGTTGGTTAAACTAAAATCAGATTGGGCAGTGATATCAACCGTTTCTTGACTGGAATTAGAAGACTGAATCCAACACCAGAGAGAATTTTGAGAAAGAAACAAAAGGCTCAAAGAAATACCAAAAAGGAAGGATGTTTCAAAGGAGGAACACGAAGTGCTGTCAATCCGTAAACAATTCTAATTGAATTGGGATAACAGTAATTCAGAAAAACAAAAGTTAACCTTATAATACGTGATTGTAATTAATGTCTTAAACATAAGGTTAAAAAAAAAAAAAAAGCTATGTTTAATTGCAAAAACTGCTGCTTAAAATACTTAAAATACAAATGCTTATCTCTGTTACAAAGAAGAGGTGAAACTAAAGCAAAACAAAAACAGATGGAGGATTACTGAAGTGATCTAATAATACAAAGTAAAATATTCTTACTAAGTAGGAATGAAGTAGTTATTTTATTACTATGTGCTTCAACACAAAGTATTCTTGAAACAAAATTGCAGCTAATGAACCTGAATATCCATAAAACTCATACAGGGAGAGCTGCTCTAGCCTGGCTAAGTCTTAACTATTAATATAATACCGATTTTAGTATCCACAGGATACTGTAAGCTGCATATTGCTCAGTTTTCTTTTAATGTGTAGTAACTACGATACATACATAGTGGAAAAGGGAAAATGCTAATTTTAACTAGAAAGCCATGGCTAAAGATATATATATATATTTTTAAAGTGTAAAATATGAACGTAGGTACTTAGACAAAAGGGATCCAGCTTAAAGGTTCCATCTCAACACAAGACAAATCCTGTTTCTGTGTGTGAAGACAGATGTACTTCCTACTAACCTATGCTTATCTATGCTCCTAACAGATGTGTATGTATTTGTTATGGATGAAACTTTTTATATACATGAAACACAAAATTTTGAGTACTCTAAGAAAATAGACCAGAAAATAGCAGTACTGGCCCTTGTAGAAGGTTGCTACTGTTGGCAGTAATGACTTCTGAGAAATATATATATCAATTGTATATACAAGAGTGTATTTGCCACCTCCATAAATGTTATGGTATTCTTAAGGGTCTCCTTTATTTTGTATCTATGAAATCTTTTACAAATTCTTACTTGAAACCAACGACTTTCTGCTTCTTTTTTTTTTTTTCTTTTTGGTGAGATTCATAAGCATTTTCACAACAGATACTGTTCTACATCTGCTGATATTTTTTTTAAATTGGTATCACAATTGGTATGAAGTGTCTTGTCTGTGTAAACAGCTACAAAAGATATTTACATTTATTTAATACTCTGTTACATGAAATAAGGATACCAAATCATATTAATACTGCAATAACGTGAAAGCAAAAAGCAGCCATTAGCTAGAACTTTTGTGTTGTTGGACTGTGGTTTCATTCTTTTCTGCATGGTAAGTGCAAATGGCATTCCAATCAAGTGCATTTAGTGGAGTTTGACAACCCTGAAGCTGGCTTTTTAGTAGTTCAGGTTGCACAATACTTTTGATCTTTAAAGACGTGTTATTTAAAGCTCTTGATACCACGACAGGGCAGAAGTAAGTCCTAAAAAGACAATCTCAATGAATAACACATTTCTTAAACAAGAATTTCCTTATTTCTTTTTTAAAAAATCAACAAAAACAAACACCCCAAACCCACAAACTAATTAAGAGAGATACTCATGGATTCATGGAATGTTTACTGTAATTTTCCAGGTTTTGTGCTTTAGTGTTTGTATGTAATCAAGTGGTCTCATCCTTACTAGAAGCGCCAAACTCTATTTAAATTATGGAACTATGACATGCTGTTGAGCTATAGCAGCTGTGCAACATTGCCCAGTTTTCCCTCTGTGTCTCAAAAGGGCTTTGGAGAGTTCAAAGACAGGGATAACTAGCTTGCTTAATCTCCATTCCCAACATTTGACCTGCCTGTGAAGACTACCCAGGTAAGTGATAATTAAGAAATGTACTGGATGTTTGCAATGTCCCCCTAATGTCTATACTGGAATAGAAACATGGTACACATCGTCCCTGGCTACTGCTCTCTTTCTCTCCCTGCAAGCTAGAAGGCAGCTCCAGCGAACACTGTATTCCTGCTCTGGCCAGTCTGAGAACCAGAGTGGTGGGGAGAATCTGAACCAGTGCCTCAATTAAATCAGGTGCCTAACAGAACCCAGATCCTGTTGTTTAGCATCTCCATCATCTTTTGTGAAGAGCAAAATTGATGTACTGCACGGCGTGAGTAGTCAGTTTTCCTTTTGTCAATGCTTTTCAGATCATGAGTGTTCTTTAATCCAAACCTTTTTCTGTTTGAACTTTGAATATAAACTATTACAAAAATTGTGACTATACAGTTATTGCACAGCATGCAATTAGGGTTGGAACTAGATGATCCTTGAGGTCCCTTCCAACTCAGGCCATTCTACGACTCTATAATTCTATGCAACGTTTTAAAGTATACATAACTTAATCACGAGCATCCCTTAAAAAGTAGTTTAGAGTGGATGGATATACTACATTCTCACTGGTAACTGAGTGCGAGACACGTACTTTAGGCATCACTCCTTTATGATCCATTATTGTGTGCCCAAAAGAGCAGTTATTATCACCCACCCTCTTCTCCTATTTCTGCTGGCAGGCAGCAGCAGCTACTAGCTTTGTATCAGTCCTGAACAAATGCATAAAGCATTCAGTTACTGTGACAATTCATTGTTTGAACAGCTTTTTTGCCTCCAGGTGGAAGACTAAATGGCAGTGTCCTGAGAGCCAAATTTGGCCTCAGCGTCTCAGCCAGATCACATTGTAATAGATGACCACAATAATATATGCCTGAGTGTCTTTGTCCTGGTTTCAGCTGGGATAGAGTTAATTTTCTTCCTAGTAACTGGTAGGGTGCTGTGTTTTTAATTTTGGATGAGAACAATACTGTTAACACGCCACTGTTGCTGCGGAGCAGTGCTCATGCAGAGCCAAGGACCTTCCAGCTCCTGGTGCTGTCCTGCCAGCAAGGAGGCTGGGGGTGCACCAGGAGCTGGGAGGGGACACGGCCAGGACAGCTGGCCCGGGCTGCCCAAAGGCAAGTCCCACACCACGTGGCGCTGTGCTGAACAGTAAGACTGGGGAGGTTGGCCAGTGGGAGGCCACCACTGCTTGAAGACTGGCTGGGCATCAGTTGGTGGGTGGTGAGCAATTGCACTGTGCATAACTTGCTTTGTATATTCTGTTATCAGTATAATTATTTTCCCTTCCTTTTCTGTCTGATTAAACTCTATCTCAATGTGTGAGTTTTACCCTTCTTTCTCATTCTCTCCCCCATCACACTTGGGGGGAGTGTGCAAACGGCCGTGTGCTGCTTAGCTGCCTGCCAGGTTAAACCACAGCAGAGTTACCTTTGACAAGGTAAGCAGATAAAATCATGGCCAAGTAAATGGAACATGAACGGATAAACTGGAACATGAACAGATACAAATGGAATGGTTATCAATTTCCCAATTCTCACAGGGTATTAAATATAGCATTTGGGTTTGATCTATTTACAGGGATAGGGGCGATTTGCAGAATTTAACTTCCTGAAGTTTAGGGTTGCTTAGATGTAAGGCTTGATACTGTGCTATTTCAACTCAAAATCTTCCAAACAAAGACTAAGACGGGGTCCCTGTCTCCAGGGAGCTAGAAATCACAGCAATATTCCTACTGGTTATACAAAATGCTAATGTTAGTTTATAAATCTCTCTCTTGTTTCTATGCCAAACAGCTAATAATGACACTGTGAACCTGCTTGAGCTTTCTGACAATGAAGAAAACCAAAAAGACTGGGCTAAGAATGAAGCTCCTGTTTCCTATGCTAGTGAATTCAAAGACTGTGTGTAGGGATTGCCCTCCTCCTTCCACTTCAGCAGCAGGCAACCTCTCCACTACAGCTGGAAGCTTCAAAGCAGCAGCACAAGTAAAACGTAAGCTATTGTGAAAAACAAGTTCCTGGCTCTTGATAATCAGCTGGATTTTCTCTCAGTTCTCTCAGCTTGCCCTGCTAGTTAGCTGTGAGAATGCCAGTGACACATTTGCAAAAGAACACATGATGTGCATAGTATGATGTGTGAAATATGATGATAGAGTTTCTAAACTGTGGTTTAACACAGTCAAACTGGAATCACTGCCATGCAGGCAGTTTTGAGATGCACGGGTAATACTAAAAGCAGGTTTTCAGCCCTCACTGAGAATGAAGAAATGGTGGACATTGGGGAAAAAAAAAGGGAAGGAAAAAAAAAATCCTCATCTATCAGAACTGGATACGATAGGTAACTGTTATATCACAGATGCTAGTTCTTTAACAAAAGAAACAGAAACTGCTTAGGCCTTCTGCTGGGGCAAGTTTTATAACAAACTATTTCCTACTCCTGTTTCTTAGGACAGAGAATACTTGTTGTTCTCCCTAAGGAAAAAGGACAAAAGTACTGAAATTTTTGCCTGTGTAGTTGTAAACTGCTGCAAGGAAGGAAATATAGTGTAGTTAAACATATACAAATCACTTTGGAAACTTTCACTGTAGCCAGTTTTGGGCAGTTATAAATGAACTGCTAATGTTTGTGATGTGCTATGCTGTCAGTTATCTGGCAGGCAGGAATGGAAAGCCACACTAAAATTCAGAGGAAGCCAAAATGGGAGATGTGGTACAAACTGAGGATAACAATCTCAGAGATGGTTGTGGAAGTGATGTGAAGTACCTTGGAGCTGAGAAGTTTATTAACCATGACTAAAAGGCTTTCAAAAGAGGCCTCTAAATGCATGTTGTCACTTTGTTTGTAAACAAAGTATTAATGTTGGACCTTAAAAAGAACAAAAGTGCTGAAGTTTGGCCTAGAGGCATGGTCAGGCTGGTGAATAGCTGCCTTGGATATTTGGTGGCCTATCCAAAAATGAGACAGTGATATCAGGCCAGCAAGTTCCCTAACAACCTACCCATGCTATTCACCGGCATGCATTAGGATCAGCCGAAATTCATCTTCCTTTGTTATGGGTTCTTTGGACGCCTGTGAGGCAACATTTTGCTGTGCACAGACAGTGTGGATGAGAACTGCACGCCCTCAGAGCTGTGTTTCGAGTTCAGCCGAGACACCCCACCTCTGCCCCAGAAGCCCGCTCCTCTCACCCCGCTCCCTCCGCCGCCAGGAGCACCGCTCGCTCCCCTCCCTCTGCTTCGCTTCTCGCAGCCTCCCCCTGCAGGGAGGGAAGGAGAGGAGGAGGAGGAGGAGGAGGAGGAGGGAGGGAAGGAGGCGCCCCGCGGGCTGCCCCAGCCGGTGGGCGGCTCCGGGAGGCAGGGGGTGCGCGGCCCGCCCGCCCCGGCTGTATATAGCGGCCGTGCCCGCCGCGGCCCGGCCGGGGCGCACAAAATGGCGGCCGCCAGCACGCAGGGCCCGCGGGCGCCCAAGCTGCCGCAGCTGCTGGAGCGGGACCCCTACCTGGCCCCCTTCGAGCAGGATTTCCAGCGCAGGTACCGGGCGGGGGGCGGCGGCTGCCTCCCCTCCCTCTGCTCTGCTCTCCCCTCCCCTTTCCTCCCCTTCCCCTCCCGGCGGCAGGCTGTCGGTGGGCTGTCCCTCCGCCGGGGCGGCCCCGCTCTTTCCGACGGCGACGCCTCCGCTGCGGGCGGGGCCGCCGCTGCCGGGGCCCGCTGAAGCCCCCCGAGCAGGGGCAGGGGCTTCAGGCCGGGAGGGGAAGGGCAGTCGGGCTGCGGTGGCTGTGAATAAACATCTCCCGAGCCTCCCGTGCTTTCTGGAGCTCCCCTTCCTGCGCGTTTCCGCGGTGTGCTGGGTTGGCCAGGCCCGCGCCCGGCCGAGCAGCCGCAGGTCGCCTCATCCAGCACGGCTGGAGAGGGGGCCGGGCGTCCTCACCCCACAGCTCCCTGCCTGCCCTTCGCTACTCGGCCTCTCCTAGCCCAAACTGCAGGGCTGGCTGGTGGCCGCTGCCTGCCCCCAGGGCCTGGGGAGGTGGCAGGGAGGCAGGAGGGAATCGGAGTTCATAAACTACATACCTTTCCTTTTTTCCTTCCTGTATTACAAATCGCATCTTTGGTGTACTGTTGCAAAGTGTCCTGTTGGTTTCTGGCAGAGAGCAGTAGTAGCAAGGGTAGGGTCTTGTGAAATGGGATTAAGAATTGAGTAAATTGCTAGGCTGGTTTATCAAGCGTTTTCCTCAAACTAATCTCTTAATGACAGAATAACAGTGTTTTAAACAATGATTTTTGGCATTCTCACAGTACTGTATGTGATGCCATAAAACACCTAATTCTTTCAGTAGGGTGCCGGGGTGTAGGAAATAATGAGTAGACCTCTTAATAAAAAACGTTTATTAAATGATTTGGGAGCCCTGCCACCGTCTAAATGTCACACCGTGGATAGCAGTGTTTGCGTTTCAGGGAATAGCACGGCAGTGCTGAACACAGTGAGTCTGCAAAACTTTGGTGTACTTGTGCAATACTCATCCCAGCTTCCAGGAACAGCGTCTGAGATCTGCGTGGTGTGGAGCTCTGTGGTCTCTGCGCCAGGCTGAGGTATCCTGATGACTTCAACTGGCTGTTACATGAAGGTGTCCCACGTGTCTGTCATTCTTTGCCACGTTTTCTGTGTCAGACCCTTCTGAGATGGGAATTAGAACTGAAAACAGTCCTTGAGTTGCATACTGTATGGATTTAGTATAGTTACATAATGATATAGCATTCGTGTAACTAATCCTTCACGTGAAAGCGTGAAGGAAAATAAAACCTAGCAAGCTCTCCAGAAGCAGAAATGCATTTACCTTTTGAAGCTCCAAGCATATGTACAAAATAAAGTTGCACGTATAATCTTAAAACCTATTGACAGTATGTTCTTGTGCCTCTAGAGGGATAGCAGTTATTTTGAGTGGTGACTTAAAGCTTGATTCTGCATTTGTGGGGCATATCATTAAGCAACCCAGTGAATTAATGTGCCCCATATAGTGTAGGAAAGGCTGTGATGAGGCAGCAAAGAATCTGCTGTGAAGAAGATGTGTGTATTGTCTGATCAACTCAGATCCTTGCCCTGGCCTTGTGGTCATAGCTGGGGTGGGAGGACCAATTCTTAGTGTGCATTGTGATATTAGCAATTCTTCCAGAGTAGGAAAATCGGATGGAAACAGTACCACTCAATTCCTGAATGGTTATGTTCATTATTTCTTCTGATACTATGGGCAGGCCTTCTCTACCTCTGCTGCAGATGACACCACCACGCCTGCCTTCCTAGTAGCCTGTCTTTCCATTAGAATAGGTTAAACAAAAGTGCAGGTAGTTTGTCAGTTCTCTGCGTTGAGTTGTTCCTGACAAAAGGGGCGAGAGAGAGATCTTGTGCCTGGCACCCTCTAGCACCGAAAGTGTTTTTTTTTTTTTTTTTTTGTTTGTTTGTTTGTTTTTTTTGCTTGGGAAGTTTTGAGAAAGGAGTAGAACAGATTTGGTCAAATACAATATGTATGAGTGCTTTGTGTAGTAGTCTAAATTTCTTAAAGCTTATAATGATGTTGACACATTAAGCCAAGTAATTAATCCACAAAATTCCCCCTCAGTTCTGACGGCTAGCACACTGTGTATAACCTAGAGGAATAAAAACTGGAGATTTTGACAGAGGATTAAGGATGTTTGAGAAACAGGCTTGTTTTTTTTAAAACACATCTGAGATCTTTTTACTATGTCTTGTGCACACCCTCACAAAAATAGCCCTCCCTTCTCCTCGCATACTGGCTATGTATTCTTCTAAAGACTGGAGGGGCTGTAAAAGATTTGGGCTCTATTTCTGGCTGTGGCATCAGCAAGTTGTTGTCTCACCCCTTGGGCGGGAGTCTGCCTGCTGTTTATCTGTAGCATCACATTAGCCTAGATTATTGCTAGTGGAAAATTTCGTAACTTTTTTTGCATGGTTGTTACAAGACACACAGCTAACTTCACTATGACGGCTTATTCTCCCGCTTAAAGCGGGGCTATTTCTGGTGTTGCATCAGATTGTGCAAGACCGTGTAGGGTTGTGCTGTATCTCTGAGTATGTGTTTCCACAGCCTCCTTGGGCAGCCCATCCCAGTGTTTGGCTGCCCTTGCTGTGAAGATTTCTTAATGCTGCAACTTCCCTTGCTGAATTCCTGTCTGTGTCAGGTCTCTCTTCTGCGTGCTGTGGGCAGGAGCCCGGCCCAGCCTTTTCTCCAAGCATTTCCCCTCCCATCTGCCCCTTTGGTAGCTGAAGATAGTAAGCAGGCACGTGCCTCGCCAAGGTTAGCTTTTTCTGTGGTCGGAAGACACCAGCTGTCAGGCTCTGCCTATGTGCCATAGGTAGTAGAAGCTGGACAAAGAACAAGAAGCTTGCTTGCTTTCTACAGAGGCTGTAGCCTGTCCTCGAGCACCCGTGCTTTGCTAGGCTCAAACCTGTCCTGCTGGAGCTCACGTGCACCTCTCCTACCCTGGGCTGTGCCCCTTCTTCCCCTGAGAGGTGACTGTGCCACATGGCACCATGCCTAAGGCCCAGATCTTGTGTCCTTTTTTATTTATTGGGCAGGGGGGAGAGGGCAGTACTGCAGGGTACATGGGCTTTACTTGCATCAGCCTGGATTCTGCACAGTGATGCAGTTATTCAGGTTCACTTTGAGAATTGCCAGATTCATGATGAAACAACTTATGATATTGCCTTGAGTTCTGAAAACACTCCTTTTTGGTTTTGAGGGCTGCTTTCTATAATTTGTCTTCAAATATAATATCCTGATTTAGACAGCTGACTTTGTTTCTCAAGAATTTAAAATACAAAAAAAAAAAAATCTGAATTATTGGACTGGGACACTTAAAGTAACAAGAATAGTCTAATTTTAATGCAACATATCTCTCTCAGATGCCTTGATTTAAACCATGTGCCAGTTTAGTGTGTCTGTGTATATGTTTATTTGTATAAAAATATGTAGTATAATCAGCAGAGTTGCTTAACCATCTCAGGCAAGCTTACCTTAAGAAAAGTACATCTACCTCTGCTCATGTGACTGCTTCTGTACGTGATTCCTATACATTAATAATAATAAAAAAAATATGTTGATAAAAAGCATAGGTGTTATGATGCATCTATTTTTGTTGGGCGGTAGTGGTGGAAGGAATGGGAGCATCTTTCATAAGAAGAAACAGAAAACATTTGTATGTTACCTAGAATTGACAGCAAATATTTACATGGATTTTATTTGTGACAATTTAGCATGAAGGAAGGGCCTTCTGTAAAGAAGGAATGGATGCATAATGTTAATAGCGTGCAAGTTTTTAGCCTTCTGTTCTTTATCAACTGCATTTTCTTCTGTCTTAATTTGCCAAGATTCACCTGGTAAGCAAGGAGGACATCCTGCATTTGAAATTAAATCTGTCTAAAGTTCTCAACTACTACATTGGCTCTTTAAGACTAGAATAAGACTCCATTAACATTAACTTTCTTAATGGTTACTATTAATTACTCTGTTTACTTTTCTGGTAAACAGACCTTTCTATTACTTTGAAATATGTCTTCAGGTATGCACTTAAATTCCCCGGCTCCCGCTGTTTGGAAACAGCTCCCTAACACAACTTTAAAGATTGTAGCTGTAGCATTCAAATGATCTTAAGAGGTATTTGTAGTTTTCATGTCACAGAGTTTGTTGCTGAAGGAGATGATGTTTTCTGTTTACATAATGTGCTCTACCTCTGAATTTTTAATTTGCTCTGGCAGATAAGTGAAATGAAGCCAGCCATACATGGTACAGCTCGGAGGAGATGTGCATCTTAAATAATTTTGCATATAGCCATTTAGAAGTACTTGCTGCAGAAATGGTCTACTAGTCCTTCACTCGTATAGAAGGTAGGTCATCTGTGTTTGAGAGGGCTTTAAACCCTGATTAGCAGACACTGTCAAAGCTGCCTAACCTGGCTTTGGCTTTGAGTGCTCGATACTACAACCTACAAAGAACTACAAGTTCTTTGCAGTAAAGTGTAATCAAGCCTTGATATCACTAGCTGTAAGGTGACACTGCTGAATTCTTCCCCGTTGGAGCTGTGTTCTCCCACATTAGTGGTCTGCAACCTCTGAATCAGTGATGTGCAGTGTTCTTCAAGTGATCCCATTGAATGTTCTTGCTCCCAGGTACTATGTGCTTTTTCGTGCAAATTTTCATTCAAAAACTCTGTTTATAGGTAGCTCTGCTTGGATATAACTTAAGTTCTCTATGACAGTGATTAAGCAATGAGTAGCTCCAAAGGAAAGGGATCTGAATAAAGTAAGATACATCTCAGTGTGCAGGGCTTGTGTAGATGGGCTTTGCAGTGAACGCAGCTGGCTCACGCTTTACAACAGAGCCATTCTACAAGTGTTGTCCTCGTTCTGCCGGATTTCCAGGCTTCTTTTTGCCTTGACCTAAGAAAGGAGGAAAAAAAAAATCTCAATACTGTAAACTAACATCCATTTAGTAATGGATTAGATCAGCATGCATCTATAAAACATGGAAGTGTTCTGAAACACTTTGTTTCACAGTCCAGATGCCTTGATGGGATCTAAGCCCTACCCTAAAGAAGGGCTACTTAAAATATGATTCTAGGACCTTGTTAAGTCGTCAGTGTGGAGTATGGACTACCATGGATAAATGAGTGACTAGTGGGAAGAAATGGGCTTCTGTTGACACTTCTCTGGTCATATCTATGCAAATGGTGTTTTGGGGGGAGAAATAGACATCTACAATTCTCCTTTCCTCTGAATACCTGGTTTTTAACCCTGAGCTGTGTGGGGTATTTTGTTTGGGGAAGAAAGCGATTCTTTCACTGTTTGTAGTGAACCATTCGGCCTTGACCTAAAGACACGCTGTTCAGAAGTTGAAACAAGAATCTAGTTAGAAAAACAACCTAACAAAAAAAAAAACCCAAGTGATAGCCTTTGCATAGGATATCACTGTTCTAAATTGTTTGACCATCTGTGATACGTTTTCCCACAAGTATTTTGTTAACTCCCAAGTGTTATTTAGGCTAAAGGCTTTGTATAATTTAGTATGTATTTTTAGTCTTTTACCTCTTAGAACATAATTGGCTCAATTAAAACCATTAATGCCTGTGGTGTAATTGCATTTTATGGAGTTACGAACTGGTATTAGAAAATGCTGCCCATTAGAGTTTTCAGCTGTTACAACGTGCATGCCTTATTATATTTTAGTAGCCCCTGCCTCTTTAATCTGCTAGCTATATAGTCCTCAGTGAAAGCTTACATTTTGAATAGTTTAGTTTATAGAGTAAATGAGTAAAAATGTACTACTGCACAGCTTCAGTCTTTATCTTGACTAAAGCTTCAAGAAGGACATTGTTTTGTTCAGCTAGGCAAAACACCTGCCATAGCGCTTGAACATAGGCATGGGTTGTGAGAGAAAGGGAAGGTCCCATTTCTTTTAAGGTGTTGCTGAGTTTTTCATTGACTGGGACATCTACTCAGTGGCTTTAGTAGCCGGATCAATTAACAAGGTATCTGTCAATTGGCTTAGACGTTTCTGGTGATGTTCTTAGATACCACCACCCTTTCAATAGGGAAGTATTTGCCATTCCCCAGTTTTTATCTATCTACTATCTGGTTACTGCTGCTTTACTATGTTTTTTCATTTTTTTCTACTTTCAGAGATACATAGTAGTGGGTACTTGAAGAGGTATTGGAAATGAAAAAGCGTGGAATTAATTTTGATGGGACTGAGTGGGAAGGCAGCTGTTACAGTCTCGAAAGTTTGGGAATGATGGCTGAGAAGAGTTACTTGGATGGCAATGGTAATGGTGGATGGTAATGGTGGGAGTGAGGTGGAAATCTGGATAACATACATTGCTGTCCTTTCTTTTTTCTTCTGGCATCCCATAAGTATGGCAGATTTCTGTTGAACTACTCGGAATGATTCTAGAGCCGTGCAGAAAACAATACCTGCCAGTTCAATGGGTCATATGCTTCTGCATTACTGTACTCTTTAGAATGGTCTTGTGCATTAGGGTAAACAACCCTGACAAGCTCAGCCAATTGCATAATTGATGGCCTGAACTTTTAAGCCTGTGAGAGGAAGTACCTGAGCATGATGAACATAGAGATATTTGGAAGCTTGTCGCAAGCTAGCTCTCATCTGATGTCATGCAACTTTGCAGTGCACTGAAGCTGACTTGCTTTATCTGTTGTGGAAAGCAGTTGTGATGGGCTGAGGCTCAAGTGTAATCCAAAAGACTTAGAAGAAATAGTAGCCTGAAACCAGAAGCATCAAAAAGTTGGGCCATTGGATTAATTAGGTTTTTAAGAAGTTGGGATGAGTGGAACATGTGCAATCGCCACGTATTTAGATCTTAATGTTATTGGCTAAGCCTAGGAGCTGGGATTCCCGAAGGAAATATTAAGATGATGTTAGGAAGATGTTGACGCAATGCAGGTTGGAACTGTCATTGACACGCTGACACTGAAGTGTTCAGTCTGTACTGGGTGCTCCTTCTCAGGCACTACAGTGCTACTGACTGCAAAACAAGGCACATACTAGCTGGTGTGATGGCTTCTTGTCCATTCCAGGCTGCATTGGCCAAGCGCAGGGCATGCAGTAAAGGACCCGTTATAAAGTCAAATAAAGACTGAGCTGTGACCTCTTGGAGTTTTGAGCCACTCTGAGGGGTTCAGCTGAGAAAACTGTTCTTCCCGTGGGACTGTTTAAATAGCAGAAAATAATTGAAAAGGTCTATGGCTTTTTCTACAATTATTAGATTCAAACTTCAATAACGGTCTTTCCATGAGGAATGTGAATAGTCTTGGGAATACACTTAAAAGGGAGGCAGTTGTGGAGTGGGGAAGGTGCTAGGTAACTGCTTTGCAGGGTGTGTTTCTTATACTGGTAACTGTGTCTGTGTGTTTTACTTGTCCTTGCTCAAGGAGCTGGAACCACTGATGGCCAACACAAATCCTGTCTTCACTGGACTTGTTTACCTGCACTTTTCTTTTTTTTTTTTTTTTTTTTCCCACTGGTAATTGCTAGAGTTGGGCAGCCTCCCCACAGGCTCCAGTTGTTTTTGCTGGGTAATAAACTGTTGTGTGCATGGTAGGCTTTCACTCAAGCTGGTAATCCATGCTTTCCATAAATGATGCTGCTGCTCCAGTATTTGTGGCATTCACATTTTTTCCACTGAGAATGGGAGAGATGTATTCACAGTGTTAAATACAGCCCTGGTAGTTTAAGTCTTTGCTCTTAAAACATCCTCTATCTCCAAACAATAAACCAAATTGAATGTCCTCTGAAGTACTTACACTGGAGGTGTTGAGACAAAACAGGGAAAATGCTATGCATGACTTGTTTTCCTGTTTTTGGCTGGTTAGTACTAAAAGGAGGCATGGTCCTGATGGTGTGGGGTTTGTCATCAGTGGATTCTTAATGGGAGACTCGTGGGCTGGATTCAGGCTCCACAGATTCTTTGTAGATCTACTTAAGGGCAGGATTCATTTGGAGGAAATTAGAGCTTGTAGTCTCTGCTTCAGCTGAAGAGACTTAGTAAGCAAGGTGTATCTGGGGTCCCTGGAGCTGGCATCTCTGTGGCTGTACAAGTGAGAACCCAAGTAGCTCTGCTTCCTACCACAGTGAGACCCTTTCAGCATCACTATGGTGGCACTGGGAAAATAGCTCCACAGGCCGATGAACGTGTAGCACGTGCATACCTGGTCATAGTTCTCAACGAAATGTTCAAGTTGTCTATTGTCTCAATAACTGCTATGTTCAAAAAAAGGCAGTAAATATTTAGGATATAGTTAAATTTTGTTAGCAGGGCAGTTGCTTCTATATATGAATTAAAACTAATTACTCTTTGAAAAACAGATTGGAGGTCCCCTCAGTTCAGCTACATAGCGTTAGCAGGTCTGAGAAAATTGGGTGGGTTCTGAGAATTTGGCCAGAACTTTAAGACACTGGATTGTGTCCAGGTGTCTAATTACTATCACATTGTTATCGTAAGGAATAGCTTTGCATTGATGAATACTTCCCATTCACGTATTTATGTGTGCATCTTCACTGCTTCTAAACTGTAAAAAAGGCATTCTTATTCCAGAGGACCTTCTTAAACTGACAACCTATCTCATGAAGATGCATTTTTCCCTCTGTTCAATTTCAGTATTTATGCATACACACTTCTTTCTTTCCAGTCTCCCCATTACCCTCTACTTACTCCCGCTATGCCTTCTAATCCTCACTGCTCCTTCATCTTCTGTCTCTCCACAAAGGGAACTCCTTTCCACTTGTGCAGTGTCAGAGATCTAAAACCTGTCTCGCTGCTGCTTCGGTTTACTTTGTACTTCTGAAGGCTTGCTTCATACGGTTATTCATTAGCTTAAAAAGAAAATAATGTCTTAAGGCAATGTGTCAAGTGAAACAACATCAGATTTTTGTATTTAAAATGTTTAAAACATGAGTTTTCAGTTTTCCACTGCAAAAAATGTTTTTCTGCTGAAAAAGGTTTTAAGCTGGAATATGGCTTGCCTCTTCTCCCAGTATCTGACAACTTACTTGACACTTTTATAGCACCTTGTGTTAACAAGTTGAAGGCCAGTTATTGGTGATGATTCCTGGCCATGCTACAAAGAATAGGCCTATGTGCTGATTAGAACAACAAAGTCTGCTTTGCTCATGTTGCTGTCAGACTCACCTTGCCAATGAATGTTATCTGGACATTATTTACAATTAAAATCTAGTGTAGGCTTTTGATCTTCTTTCTCAGAATAGATGTCTGAAGACCTGTCTAATGAGCTAGGTCAACTAGTTTGAATTATATTTTCACTTATGTGAACATCTTGAAACTGTTTCATTAACCTGGGTATTTCTAATGCTGATTTTTTTTTAGTCTATTATCTTGGTATAGTTAAAAACAAAAAACCCTAAACCTTATTGACAGTCTCTTTAACGTGCAGCTCTGAATCTGTTGTCTAATATTACTTGCAGGTAGCAGTAGCTCTAATGCTACTTGACACCCTCCTTCTTTCCTTTGGGCTGTTGTTCAGGCACAGCATCCTTTTGGTTCTCACATGTCCTTACACTTTTGTTGTGACATGTTGCTGGTTTTTGTGCTTGCATGTCTGCCATTGTGCTTAGCATTAGAGAGAATAATTTTGAAGGGGGTTATGAAGTTCCAGTAAGGGTGGACCTACTCTCGCAGGCATTCCCCTACTAGGAGGTTATGCAAAGTTCCAAAAACATAGCCTAGGTCTGCAGAAGTAATTGAGTGATGCTTAGTCATACAAAATGAATTTCTGAGGGCTTTCTTAGTTCATAGAACAGAAGATAAGTTTCCACCCTTGTTATGTATGTGAACTGGTCTTGCATTCAGTGAGGGTTTTGCCTCTGTATGTTCTGCAGTCCTTCAAGAGAGATGGGAATCCATGTGCTCCTGCTTCCAAGTGATACAGACAAGAGGAACCGAAGTAAAGATACTTTCCTTTGTGGTAGAAGCAGAAAAGTGAAGAAAGCCTGTTAGAGTAATATGCTTGAGCAGTGTGGACTTGAAGTATGTTAGTATTAGTTCAACCTGCTCAAAAACCAACCAAAAAAAGAAAATAAACCACCAAACCCCTCCTTTTCGATCAAGAAATGGTTTATAGGGGTATGGATAAGTTAAAATACAGACTTCATTGATCTTGAAGAGTAGTTAAACACTATTGTGAGGATGTACAACTTGAAGAGAATTACTATTATTATTATTTTATTTCTAGGAAATGCTTAGGTTCTAACTTAATTTGCACTTGTCTTCCAGAGAGGAAGATGGTAGAGAAGAATTAGAATCTCTTTGAGAGATTGTATTGGATGATAAGAAGAAAATAACACTTCAGTACTCATCACACTGTTATGAGATTATTACAGTCAGCATGGGGATTTTTGACAAAGCAGTGCATTCCCATTCCATAAATCCATCTGTGCCAATTGTGTGTGGGGCCAGACATCTGTTTTGAGGGTGTTTTTTTGCTCATGGGTCAAAGTAGGCAGGCTGCATGCATGTGCAGGATGTGTGCCTCCAGGCATTGCCCATGGTCATATACAAATGCAGCCTCATCGGATCTAAGGTTTTTGGCTGTATGAGCCAAAAGCATTTGGTAAGATGGTTTGGAGAAAAGCAGGAGGGCTGGGGGAGTTGTCTAAAAGGCTGCTGTTAAAATCATGCTGTTCAAAAATTGCCCATCTAGAGTGAATTAATTGCATAAACATAGGAGTCTAGCAGCCTTAGGGGGTACCTGACTGTGCTGTAACTGCTATTCCAGAAAAGATAATAAATAGAAGCTTGATAAATTCTGTTGTATGGGATAGTCTTAAGCAGTTATCCTGGATATTTTAGGCTAACATGCCCTGAGATGTTTCTGACTAAGCTAGTAAGTCTGACTGTTTATATAATCTGATACCTATTGTCATTGATTTCCATAGTGTAAATATTCCTGGTTATATTCCTTTACTATATTATTTTCCAAGTTTATTATTATTATTATTAAAATATTTCAATTTTCATGAGTAGATGTTATATATTTAGTATTTCCAATGGCGTTGGCTCTTAGGATGTATATGTGAGGTTTTAAATGAAGCATAGTCTGTTGGCAAAGGACTATTTCTTTCAATAGAGATCAAATGTATTCTGTATACTTCTCATCAAATCATAGAATGGCCTGGGTTGAAAAGGACCCTAAACATCATCTAGTTTCAACCCCCCTGCTCTGGGCAGGGTTGGCAACCACTAGAGCAGGCTGCCCAGAGCCGCATCCAGCCTGGCCTTGAGCACCTCCAGGGATGGGGCATCCTCAACCTCTCTGGGCAGCCTGTGCCAGGGCCTCACCACCTTGGGCTGTGTGAAGATGCCACCTGACCTGCTGTTAACTGTTTCCTAGCTTTTCTTAGAATTTCCCACACACTAAGATAAAACTTAGAGGGAAAACAAACTTTTCCTCTTATGTTTGCTGTAGACCTTCCTTTACAGATCATGTACATGCAGACACCCACCAACCCTTCTTTGAAGGAGTTTCCAGCTAGCATGTGCACGTATCCGGCCTCCAGTGGGTTCATGGCAAATTTACTATGGCTTATGGAGTTCATAGTCTTAATCTATGGCATACTTGATAGGAACCTTCAAACGAGAGTTCTTTAATGCTTGATATCATAAACATCTGAAGATTTTTTCAAAATATTGCTGACTTATTTTAATCCTGTTTACAACAATTGGGAAATATTTAAGAAAAAAAATCAGTCTTCTAACAGTGTCTTTTAGATAGCAGTAAACAGACTTGTAATAGTAATGCTATTGCAGTGTAATTTGAATGTGATTATAATGATTAGCTCTTTCAAACAGAAAATTGTAAATGATGCTTGTTAGCATGTAGATTTATTTGCCAAACTTCTTCAGATTTTCTTCATATCATCTAAACATTTTGGACAGAAACCCTTTTTCCTACTTGTTACCCTGAAATAAATAAAAAAAGTTCATACCGTTTTAGATGCTGTGTGATTTTGATGGTAGTTGTATGCAGTGCTTTCCTTAAAAGTTAAAAATACCAGCTCTGGTGTGATGCAGTTTTATGGGAAAGGCCTTGGATTGTAGTGTCAGCGTATGAAAGTGTGACGTATCAAATATGTAACTGTCTTTAAATGTTGCTAAGGTAGAACATGGATGAAAAGCTTCAGTTTGAAAAAGGAGAGCTAGACTGAAGGAAGCTAGAGGTGTTACGTTAACTACCAAACCTAACCTATGGGGTAATGACTGTGTAGAATGGTAATGCTGGGTACTGATGCTATGTGGTGAAACTTACCTGTTATTTGTATATGAATTTGACCTCTCTACCCCCAGAACATGCCATGAAGTAAATGCTGATGATGGTGCAAGCTGTCTCTTCTGATTTTAAGATTTATGGAAGAACTACTCTGTTTCAGAAGCGGATATAAGAATGTTTTAAGGCCAAAGATGAGGCTTTAATTATACGATAACTTCAAACTGACTTTGTCCTCACAGGTTGGCATGGGGCACCCCCTCCCAGGTTCCCAGGCAGTGGCTGGTTACTCATGCTGATGTGCAGGCTTCTCAAGCCTCAAATACAAGGCCCGGTAGCGCAGACAGGACCTGTTTGTCAGGCTTCCCAAGTACGGTGTCTTCTGCAGGTCTCTGAGTACAGTGTTTCAACAGGTTTCTTGTGTGCATTGTTTAAAATGAGATTACTTATCAGATTTTTTTCTCCAGAGGTTGAGATAATACAAGTTACTTGATGAAGCTAATGTCTGCAGAAAACAAAAATAAAGAGCAGTACCTTTCATAGTACAGAAGTTAACTTGACACCTTGAGCTGGTAGAAGATGTCTGTAGGTTCCATAACTGGTAAAACTGAGTCAGTTTGCATACAGAGATGTATGTGTTTCAGCTATTCCTTGTGACTTTTGAGAATAAAGTGAAAGGGTTTACTAGAAAATTAGGTACTGGATTAGACCTGATGATCATTATTACTTCAAAATTTAGCATGTTTGGAAGCTCTTGGGTGGCAACTACTTTATCGCAGCCAGTAAACCAGGAACGTTGTTGCTGTACAATAACAATGAGCAGATGAACAATTGTATGATGTCTCCTGGTCTACTTTGGATCCTGAAGCTATGGACTAAGTATTATATTTGACCATAGTGGCTTATGACACAAGCATCTTCCAGGCCCTATAGAAGTAGGAAATGTTAACTCTGACAAGACTTGATTCTTCTCCAAAAGTTCCTCTAAACATCTTTTTTGTCCTTACATAGCAGGGATTGGTGCAGTTTGCAAAGTCTAGTCAGTTAACGTAATTCAATTGAAACAGTATTTTCTCAAAAATGCTTAGTTCTGTGTTATAGGTTGGATAGTCAATGCGTTACTTGGCAGGGCAACAACAAAAAGGCAGATATTGAAGTAGCTCTTTTAAAGACAGGCATTGCCAGTACAACATGCAATATTAGAGAAATAGTTGCACTATCAGTACAGCTTATAGGTGCAATAGTGTGCTTCTTGTAGTTCCAACTGTTGCTGATGCCCTTTCCACCCTAGACAAAACTTATTTTGACAAATTCAGTGGTTTAACTGCATGCTCACTTTGTCAGGAGAAAAGATACTGCTTACCAAGTAGCATTTGCTAATACATCAACAAGCACTTTTAATGTAAATCTGGTTTCAGAACAATTGTCTTCATATTTTAAAAGATCAGTGACAGCTTCTAGGTGCGTTTGCTTAAGTTCTTTCAATGTGGCTGTGATTAACTGAAGTACATGTTTTGATACCACACTTGTGCAATGTGGACTTTATGAAGGAGAAATAGATTGGACTTTGTGTATTTGGTTCCACAGGTTACTGTGGGCTATGAATTTCAAGGGCTGCTCTTGGTATCATTGACTCTGCCACATAGCTCTCAGCACTTGTTGGCTGGTTAAGTAGTTCTAAAAATGTCACTGAGACTTTGTCATAGTTCTTACTCAATGCTTAATAAGGCTTGTCCATTCAAGCTACAGAGTATACCCACTCTAGGGGGTATAACAGAGCAGTGATTTGTGTATTTTTTGACTCTTTCCAAACTAGATTTCACCCATCTAGTCTTTGCTTGTTCAAAACAATGAATATGCTGAGAAAGTCAGAATTCTTTGTTTTATTGTTCCCTTATTCTGTTTCAGAACTTTTTCTTCATTGTCTTTCCCAGGCCTTGTGGGTTGTCTGCCAGGAACTGTAAGAAACCTGGGACTTGTTTGGGGAGAGAAGGTTTTCACACTCTCTGGAGCCTTTTTTGGCTTCTCTCCACCAGTATTTCTTCATGATAGGTGTTGGACAACATGGTGCTTACCATCATGTCTGTTACAGTATTTAATAAATTCACAATACACGTTGTTGAGTTGAACAGGTTGATGATTTAGCCTTTGGGGTTCCATAAGGCATGATCCAGAGTGATGATGACTTCTTGAGAAGAAACAGAATAAAGATCAGAAATTGCTTGTATTTTGTTTGTGGTGTTCGTTTTGTTTAGGTAGCATTATTCTTTCTGGTATCTCCAATGAGTGCTACTACTTGGAGCAGGATGGTGAGACAGAAACATGTCAGAAACAGCAGAAAAAACTTTGAAGATGCTAAAGCAACTTGTTTACCACCTTGATGCAAGGATTGAAAGCTGATGCTTGTTTTCTTTTGGCACAGAGAAATGTGTTGTCATTCTGGTAGGACATTTTCCATGTCTGATGAGCTCCAAACACTAGCTTTAACATTTTTGATCACACAACCATAGAATGGTTTGGCTTTGAAGGGACTTTACAAGCCATCCAGTTCCAACCCCATGCTATGGGCAGGGACACCTCCCACCAGACCAGGTTGCCCAGAGCCCCATCCAGCCTGGCCTTGAGCACCTCCAGGGATGGGGCATCCACAGCTTCTCTGGGCAACTTGGTCGCTCAAAGTAAATAATTTCTACCTTATATCTGATCTAAACCTACCCTTTTTTAGTTTAAAACCATTCCCCCTTTTCCTGTCAATATAGTCCCTGATAGTAGGGTAAAAACATAACTGACAATTAGATGAAATAATAAGGGTTAGGTATTTTTTTGAGGGACCAATAGTTGTTCTGGCAAAAAACAAACAAGAAAACCAACAATTATGACAGAAAAGTAGGAATAAGTAATAATCTGTGGCTGTGTAATGTATTTCACACCTTGTAACAGTGTAACTCAGAAAAAAAATATTTTTTTCCAAACTGGGGATGCTTTTTACGTCTGAGGTATTGTGTTCCTGTTTTCCTTAATATCTGAATTTAGAGTGGTACAGTAGTGGCACTACTGGTTTGACAATGAATACGTGGCTTGTTAGGTGAGAAGTTCTGACTTAAGATTTTCCTTTTTCCTACTGTTTCTACTGATACTTTTTTCTTCAGGTGGTCCATTTGTAAACTATTAAATGAATAGTAAGGAAATTGAAGTGAGGAGGAAGTTGCGGTCTTGGCAGATTAACTTTATTTCATACCACTAAGGTATGAACCCAAGTGGGAAGTATTAACTGAGGGACACATAGCTGCTTCTGTTTATGCATTGTAGGCTTTGGAGGAAAAATGAAGCTCAGTGGGATTAAATAGCTCTTACTGAGTAAGAATCTGTAACTCAGCTGCTTACTAACCAACTGCCAGAGTGTGCAAGGCACCATTTGTGTTGTTTTCACACACACCCCCCTCCGCTGACCTGTTGGTCAGAAGAGTGTGTAGCCTGTTAGTGAGAACAGTGTGTTCAGTTTCAGTACTTAATTGCTACGTTACATGCCATGAGCACAAGGTTTTAGTTGGCTTTGTTACTTCATTCTTTAGGTATCAAGATCATGAAAATTGAATTTAGGGACTTAAAAAGATTGTCTTACCTCATGCTGATACCTGTATGATGTTTTTTGAACGATGGAGATAATTATTGTACAATCTTTACATCATCTCCCCAGAAATCATTCAGGTCTTTTGCATTACAGGTTATATGAGTAAGTTGACTATTTCAAAACTTTTGACTCAGAAGCCTAGATAGTTGAGAATAAATGTACAATAATGTTGCATATACTACCATAAAACTCTCATTTTGTTTTCTCTGTTTTATAATACAGCCAAGGCAAATGTTGGTGGAAGTCTGTGGGGTTTCATGCATGTGCCTACACACACACACACTATTGCAATGTGAATTTGAATTTCTGTGTGGTCAAATAATGGAAAGAAAATGAAAAAGGACGGATGAGGTGAAGGCCAAGACGAATGTGGGAGCAGAGGGAAGAGGAATACAGAGTGAAGGTTTTCAGACCACCTCTAGAGACTGACAAAACACGAGGCTTGCAACTCTGTCAGAAAGTTCCTGACTTTGCTGCTGTTTTTCTCTTTTTCCTGCTATGAAGTGCACGGTGTGTGAGTTGTTCCTAGATGGGTAGGATTTTATTTTTATTTTTTAAATAATAGGGTGGTTATAAGATGATTGGAACAAACAGGTTGTAATTGCAACGTGGAGTGTTACTCCTCATGATGGTTATTGCAGTGATATGGTAATTGCAGATCACACGCAACTCTCAATAACATTTGTAATGGAGTATTGCTTCTCCTGGCTGGTTCCTTTGTGCTCTGCTCTGTTAGCTGATGAGAGCTGGTCAAATGCAGGGAACTTAAGAAATTGCATCATTGTATCATCTATATGTGAGTAAAATAACTATAAACCTTCAGGTAGAATAATGGTGTATTTCAGTGTCACTTCAGTAATTCTTACTGTTCTGATATCCTGACCAGATATTGCTAAGAAATTTGTATTAGTAGGTGGAATTGCTTAACTGCTTTTTGTTAAATTCCAGAAAATACTGCTGTCAAATTCTACAAGAACAGTTTCAGCATTATTTATGGTAAAATGTGTATTAAATATGCTCGTGTCAGTACTCTAAACATTTCCCACACCTGGTGGCATTCAGTATACCTTGCAAAGAAGTCATTTTTTTTTCAATAATCATGGGATTTTTGTATTGTCAAAATATTTTTTAGTTAACTGAGAGTTAACTAAACTTACGTAAAGGTAAAATTTGTAAACTTCTAAACGCGTTTTCAGGTCTTGACAATATTCTGCATTGCATCTACTATTTGCTATTTTCATTTGTTGTTTCATTCATGCTGCTGTCACCATTTTTAATTTTGCTTACAAGCACTACTTAGTTGTGTACTTCTTAGACAGGGAGCAATCTGTATCTGTATTTGGGGTGTCCAAACCGGAATTTCATATTCTCTGGGGGATCTCAGGACTTCACGGCTCCTAATATTTTTTTCTTTTGCTCCGAAGTGCAGCATTTGATTAGCCCACAAGGTACTGGAAGGAAGTTCCCTCCAGAACATTTATTTTTACCTTACTCCTTTTTCGTAATCAGACTTAGATGATGATTAAAGGCCCACATATTTGGTAGTAAGCTAGGAATGATTTTTTCTGTATGGTTTCTTTAATCTTTAACACTTATGGTGCATCTGGGTTGTATCTTAAACTTCCAGAACGAGAGTATTTCTGGAAGAAAATGTACCTTGTAATCATATCATTCTTCTAACTCGTCCTATTTCAGTGTTGTTAAAATACATGAATCAGAACATACTGCATAATACTAAAAGCTGGAGTTTCCATGAGTGCTGCTGGGGAAGAGGCAGTAAGAGGATGTGGTCAGTGTGCGTGGAGGTGGTGGGACGGGACCTTCCAGTTTCTAAGGGCGACTACAAACACAAGATAAAACTGCAAGCAATTGTATGATGTGGCAGCATTTGGTCTACAAAGTTTTTAATGGAATAAGATGATTTTGGCTATTCAGCTGTGTCCAGGGGATGAGTTCATGGATTAGATGTGGCACTGTGCATGGTAACATTTTATGTGGGGGGTGGGATGGTTGTGTGTGCTCTTTTGGTTGGTTGCTTTCACTCTAATTGAATGGACTTTGGAGTGAGCTGTATGACTGCAAAGTAAACTTGCTTCCAGTGTTATTTTGGTTTCTGGGAGAATAAAACATAAATTAATGATTGTTATAAAAGCTGGGGTGTTTTCTGTAGCTTTCAGTGCCTCTCACCTACAAATAACAGAAAAGCACTTGGACTGGTGGATCTTACTCTGAATTTATTCTTAAAGCAAAGGTGGAAGCAACTGATGCTGAAATTGGGTCTAGGAGGAGCAAGATGATCAGCAAAGGGACAAAGTAGTTTTAAACTGTAGGCTTTGCCTTCTGTTTGTTTTAGTAAAAAGCTGCCATATTTCAGGTTCACCTCTACTGAAATTAATAGGCATTTGCCTTTGCCAAAATATTTGCTTTGAAAGTGCTTACCTGTTTTGCCTAACAACTTAATATGTAAGTAATGAGTTAATTAAAGAACAGTTTTTTCCCTTCACGGTACTGTAGCCTTTTAACAGAATGGATTTTATTAGTGTTCATGGCTTTAAGCCTTGGCTGAGTATGAGCTGCTTGAAGTGTTAGGCACGTAGAAATGCATCACGGGCAGTTGTGCCTGTTCTTAAACTGTGCGCAGGCGTCTGGCCTGGCTGCTTGGGGATTTCTAAGCTGGGGCTTGTTCCAGACTGAAATGAAGAAGGGGAAGGGGCCTTTTGAAGGAAGGCTCGGTGCCCCCTTGGGGCTGGGGCCTCTGAAACCCTGCAAGCCCCTTCCCCAGAGGGCCGGGAGGGGGAGTGGAGGGGAGGGGGGGAGCTCCAGCTCCGTTGGCAGCTGCCTGCCTGTCATTAAAGAAGTGTGAGGTTTTGTCTACCTTCTTCATACCGTGTGCCCCCTCACCCTCCACTTCACCCCCCACGAAAATTTTCTGGGCTGTTGGTAAAAGCTGTCAGCTGGAGAATTTCGGGTCAGCTTTGTGTTTGTGAAACAACGTGCTCTAGTAATGTGCGTTATGTACTGACTCTGAATTGGATGCTGTCCGTGAGCATCCAGCTTTCTGGTTTTGTATGTACAGAAAAACAGTCTTCTCGGTCTTGAGATCAGACCTCTTTGGGTTGTATGAGGGCACGAACAAACTGGGAAAGCTGTTTGCAACTCGCGTTACACTGCAAGCATACTCTAGGGAAAGAGGCTGTCTGTAGAAAAACAGCAACCTGTTTGACTCGAGGTGGAGTAGTACTTAGGTAAGACACCTTTCCCCTAGACATCCCCCAAGACGGCAAAGAAGGGGGCTTGCTGTATAATATAAGGAATTTGAAATTCATATTAGTTGAAATTCATATTAGCTGTGTTGTGATTAGAGTATGAATGTAAGCCACTCCAAACTCAATTATGGAAGTGAAATGCAGTTCTAGCAACTCCTTACTGCTATAAAAGAGGAATGAATTATCAGTTTGAACTCCGTTTTTTTGTCCGTATCAGTTCTTGTTCATACTGCTCGTTACAGATATTATTGTGCTTGCAAATTTTTTTTTAATTGTGTTTTTTTCTCAGTAAGCAATCTGAAAGTTTACACTTAATTAGGAATAATTGGTATTCTTAAGAGGTTTCTCTCAAAGTCATCTGGCAGGTCGAAGATTACTTTTTTATTGAATTCAGCTGTACATATGGCATGTGCAAGGGAAAACTGTTCAGTTCAGACCTGAGACTTGCTTATTGTACTTACGCAGTGCAGCGTTCACAATTCATATGCTGGTAACCCGGAATGAACTTCTCTTGCTCCTGTGACTCCATGTGGCAGACCGAGCAGTTCATCACACCAGCTGTGTGGTATTTTAGGACTCAGAAAGAGACCGTGGCTCTGGTCTGCATTTAGAAACCTGACGTATACTGCAAAGGGCCTTTCCATGTGGTTCTTCTGTCTGTCTGCTGGTCCTGTGCTCGGAGCTTTTCCTTGTAGCCAAGTAACTGTATCGTATAACATAACGCAGTGGGACGGCACGTTGGGGCTTTCTAAACTAAGGTGTTTAAACTTTTGCAAATGGTGCACCTACTGATGCCCTGTGTACTTAAATGATAATTTTTTTTTAATCATTAGCAAGCACTCTCTGAAAGAAAAGGCACTAAATGCTTAGCTCAGAAAAATGTGAGAATTAGTAGTTTTTTTTTCCTTAGAATAATTTAATGGAATATAAAAACCCAGGCTTCCTTCAGGAGAACTAGAGTAATGTAAACATTCAGAGCCCTGTACTGTGTAAGGCACGTTGGGCATTAAAGTAGTTCTAATAACCATGCCACATGAGTCCCTCCCTACCAATGCAGAATTATGCTAATCTGTTTTAAGGGAGACCTGTAAAGGAAGAAAGATGTGCTAAACACAACTATCCCAAATGGATTTGGGTACCTTTTCAAAAGCAACAAAGAGTGCTGCGTGTGTCTTGCAAATTTAGCATAGAGACCAGTCCCCTTAAAAATCCTGAAGAAATCAGCAGCGGAAGTTCTCCACGAAGGAGTTCAGCATGGCAGAATTAGGGCTGGTGCACTTAATTTAGATATACTGAAGCTGTCTGAAAGGTGGGTAAGGTGCTTGTCCAGCTCATGTGTTGGCCCAGGCTTGCCTGCAGAACCCCTCTGTTGGCATAAATGAGACCGACAGCAGCAGTCAGGTGGGTTATTGCCAGTGGGTAGCAGGAAGGTATGCAAGGTGAGACGCTGAGCATCGTGTGGTGGCTTCACATTCCTGCGGATTTGGGTGATATAGAAAATCAGGGTTCCCCTTGGCCTCATAGAGGCATCACGTTGATGAACAGCAGCCCTGTCTTTCAGCTCAGGGTGGAGATGTATTCACATTGCCTTTCCTGAGGGCTCACCCCCCTCTGGTGCAGAGTGCTCAGGAATATGCATCCCTCTTGAGTTAGCTGTCCAGGAGGAAAGACTTGGAAATTGCATCAGGAACATTTGGTTAAAAGGTTCAAGAAAGAAGAAGAAAAAAAAATAGTATTGGGTGATATACAGTATGAATACAATCTTGCATCCATAATGCCTCTACTTCTAAAGAGTTTTATATTTTGGTGGTGAAAACTCTGGAAATTTTTGTCAATAGTAAATTACTTGTTGTTTCCAGAATGCTTTGGAACAATACTCTCTATATAAGTGTGTGTGTGAATTTCATGTGTGTATATATGTGCATGTGTGTACAGTGTATATCATAAATATACATGGAAATTACAAGAAATAAGAAATAAAATAACCAAGTATCACAATTCCCTGTGAACATGTGGTTACTGTAATTGTAGTAATGCTTCTTTAAGGTAATAGTGATGTAAAAGTTCATTGGACATGCTTCAGTGACTACCTGAACCAATTTTAAATTGCATGGTAATTGTGCTAATAAGGCATTCAAGGAGGAGAAACAATGCCTACCACAACAGCAGAACTTCTTTCAGGGTAGGAGCTGGGTTGTTTCACTTGCATTTTTTGTCTGTTTTAGCAATGTGGCATCCCTTTTTCTTTGTAAGTTTATTTATGTACTCAGATAATGAATGCAAGCTTAGCAGAGGTGTATGTGGTGGCTGGTAACCGAAGATACATTAGAGTGTTTTGGCACTCGCAGCAGTTGTATTTCTGTCATTAGCTGCATCGTTGTTCTTATATCTTGCCACATTCTTTGTTGTGTGAAACTGGCTAGCTTAAATCGGTGTCAAGTAGTAAATATTCTTAGAGTAATTCTGGTTGGCAGGGACCCTGGGATGTTCAGTGTCCCAGCATCTTGCTGAGAAGCAGGTCAACATTGACTTGAGGCTTTTGTCCGCTTGGGTCTCAGACCTGCAAGGACAGATCCTGCAGCCTCTCTCAGGCTCTGTTCCTAATGGAAACTTCTTTTCTCCTCCTTAGTTGGTACCTCCTCTCTCAAGTCTGCATGCATTTTGCATGAAACTGGTATAAGATGAAAGATTTAAGATGAGAACTGAAAAAGTTCTAACCGGCAGTGCCTAAATCCTAAGTGTTAGGAGGGAAAGGATAGCCACCTGGATCTATGGATGCTAACGTGTGTGTGGCCTTGCAGAAGGTAATCAGTAGTTGAGGCTCCTCAGGAGAGGAGGAAGAGGTTGAAGAATTGAATTTCGGAGGAGTTTTACAGATGACAGATGTACTTACGGAATAAGTACCCCAGCTACTCTAATATAACAAATACATTGTGATGGAAAAAGTCACACGTTAATTCTTTACATACCTAACGATATTCAATGCCTCAGAAGTCTTTATGAGCTTTGGTCTGGGTAGGCAGCTCTTAAATGAAGAGGTGAGGTTCCTGATGAATTGAAAAGCTAGTCAAAGCTGTAGGTCTGTGGCTCTTCCCTGCTGCTGCTGCGCGTTGAGCTGACCTGGGGTAAGGAGGCTGTGCTGGCTGAAGCTCTGGGGCTAACCTGGCATCCCCCTGGCTTCTGTTTCTAGGCTTTGCTTTGGCAGCTCTCCAGCCTGAGAATTGGAGCCAGTGGTGTTTTCCTAGGCTTAGTTCCAAAAAAGAGACTTTAATGTTCAGTTCTACCTGTTGTGGGTGGGGGAGGGCGGAAGGAAGGGATGTTTAAGCACCTGATGTAAATACTTAGATAATTGTGTGTATACTAACATCAAGAGTATGGTGCGCTGCTTTTTTCTATTTTGTACCTGAAAGATAGACAGGTACGTTAAAATACACTGCTTGAAAAGTTGTGAATCCTCTAAATTTCTCCACAAAGAGGGAAAAAATCGTACTAAGTAGCCATAGGAACGTCATAGGATGGAAAATTAATGAAAAGGAAGAAGTCCTGTTAAACCTGTAGTCTGTTACTATGTTGCTCAACCTTTGTGTTTAACCATTCGCTTCAGATGTATAAAGTTAAAAATACGAATTTTTGATACAAGGCGTTCTGGGTAAATAAAGCTTCTGTCAAAATTTGATATGAAAGGCTTCTCTAACTTCAGTACTTGCTTTAGATGGTGCGTTATAGAGCCTTAAGCAGAAGAGATGAATAAGGAGCTGTAAAAATAGGCTTTCTCCACGTGGTAGACAGCTTGCTTGTCTTTTGTTTCTTAACTCCTAGCATTAGACAAATGCCAATACTTCCATGATCTCCGAAGCTTTCTCAGTAGCCTTGTCAAAAAGCAAGACCATGGCCGTGTTTAAGTGGGCAGCATATCAAGAAGACTGACCCTGCTAATACCAGGTTCTCCAAGGGGGGTTGGTGTGGGGGTGTGAGGTTTCTTTCTTCTTCTGCACCCCCTGATTGATAGCTGCAAGCAACCTTCTGCGTGTCCCAGCTTCCTCACTGCTTCAGCTGCGTAAAACTCTGGTGTGAGCTTCAGTGTCTTATGGAGGCTTGAGTCATGTTTCAGGTAGATTATTTGTGAGTACTGAGTAGTGGTGCAGTATTAGTTGTTGTTCTCCCCTGCCTCTTGTTTACAACTTTCTTTACCAGTCAGAACTTGGACCATAAGCTTTCTAGTGCAGTGACAGACAGGTTGAATTACAGACAAGAGACTGACGTGCTTGGAGACTGCAAAGCAACAGTGTCTTCTATGATTATCGGGCTGTCCCTGCTAACTTCAAATACAGCCACGATCCCTTCAGAAGGCAGATGTCTTGGAAACTGTCATATGTCCTTCTGAGCTCCAATCCTGTGAAAATGGATGTGTGGGTGAGAGGAATCCAGCAGCTGCTGGGTAGTGCTCATTCTGCAGTTCCGAAGCCCTTAACAGATTCCTGACATGCAGCAATTCGTGTAGTTTCATTCCAATAAAAGACTGTTATGTCAAGGAGATACAATAGCTTAGTGTTTCAGAAGAACAGACAGAGTCCATAAAACTTGAATTCCTCTGTTTTCTTAAGAGGCTCAAATATTTGGTATAATAACCTCTGTGAATTTGACATTCATACAGCTATTCCTGAGATGATGGTACAAACCAGTTAATGACCGGTATTTCTCAGCTTTGTGCTCCTTCTTACCAAAGTTTGGAAGAACTTTTTAGAGCGCACCTTGAAAATGCTTGGCTGTGAATAAAGTAAGCCTTTGTATTGTTGGTTGCTGCTGTGAATAGTTGCATACATGCTTCTTGATTGCTCATCTTCCTTGGGAATAGGCTTGATTACCTGGGACTAGTTAAAGATGTTTCTTAAGTACCCAAATTCTAATTATACTTCTAGTTTATTGATACTAAATTAAAAGCATTTTGCACTGCAGACTGTACAGTGAGTTGAGTGCTTGGCTTTCCTGGTTGGTCCTGCCAACAATGAAGGCAGTTAAGAATTACACTTAGGCAAGCTTGTGCCGTGAAGACAGCATGACACTTCTGCCTAGGTGCCTAAGGCTGCTCCAATTATTTAGCAGCTAAAGTAGCTCTTGGTTGTTCCTCCTCTCCAGCTCCAAATCCCTCTAGGATCTTGGTCTGTAGTCACTGGAGGAAACATTTTCTTCCTTAAAACTCTATTCTCAGCGGGCTGCTATTCTTCATTGGCGTTACAGGGAACCCATCTAGCAGACCAGGCTCACTTGGTAAGTTGAATCTGCAATCAATATGAATTGTGCTATAGCGCCACTGAGCCTAAATAGAAAAGACTTATTGATCCAGCCAGTGAAGACTGATCGAACCACCTCGGCGGTCAGCCAGAAAAGCAAAAGTATACCTTCCTTCCCATCCCACACTTAATGCTTGTTTTTCTGTTCTTTACATGTAAAATAACATACACGTGTTTCTTTCCTGGAGCTTTGTGAAGTTTTCCTTATAGCATTAAAATAGAGAGAGGTAATCTAAAAGTGGGTGATAAATAACTTAAAGGTTAGGAAGAAAACCTACCTTGGGGGTATATTTGTGCTTGTGAGAGGAAACGAGAATGCTTATTTAGTTAATATACGTGCACATCTTGAAATTGAGGCCAAAATAATAGAGTTTAAAGGTTTATTAAATTAGAGTGGAGTACTGCAGGTTTATGCTTATGCTGGATGAGAGGGAAAACTGTTGCCAGAGAGCAAGGTTTGCTGTAGTATAGAACTCGGTGATTGCTGTGGGTACCTCTCTTCTAACCAGCTTTTTGACAGCCTCTGGCTATCTATTTAAATCTACTTAATCTGATGTTTGACAGAGAAGCAGCTCTGTAGTGAGGTTTTTTGTTTGCTTTATGGCTATTGGGATGAGAAGACTTTTGTTTAACTTTTTGACTTAACTTTCAGATAGTAAACTACTTGAGCATGTAAGCCATTGATCTGATCCATTAAGTCAAGACTCTTTAATTTTTGGAACATATATTAATAGAAAATGTAGTAAAATTTATGAAAGTCAACAATTATGCTGTAGCTAGAGCAGCTGCAGAGTTTTCAGGTACAAAATTCAGATTTTTATTGAATGATGTGCCTTCTAAAGTGGGTTGGGAGGCTAATGTAATGACAAATACCAATGTTTGATTTGAAATTTTGAAATAATCAGGAGTGACTTCTGACGTAAACTTGGCAGGCAAAAATTTTGGTAGACAACTAAAAGTTTTGATTCTTAACTTCTTGGGGGTTATTTAGGAGGATAAATCATTCTTAGTATTGCATTGAGCTTCATTTATGCCAACTAAAATTACTTGCGGCATTCCAAAGAATGTGGAACCCAAATTGATGCAGCACACTTAAAAATCCAAATTTGAGAAGAAACAGATGGCTTCTTATGTTTACTGCTGTGGTAAGCTAGTGAAAAATAAAATACATTGAAAAGAGCTTTTTTTAAACAGCTAAGATGAAATGAAATAGTCATTGAAGTCCAGACTATCCTGTCACGATGTGCAGAGCTTTTAAAACCCATAGGAGGCATGTGGGCTGATCCCTACCAGGCAAATAATTGCATCAGAAATAGTACTGCCTGACACTTGCAGGTTGGTTAAGACTATCATGAAGCAATAGCACTTGCCCACCAAAAAGCGTATCATAAATTCATTCTAAGTTCCTATATTATCTTCTGAAACCTTTGCTGTAGCTACTGCTTTTAGCTTCTGTTTTGATTCCAACTTAGTGCTAGTGCTGTGGGAATTGCAGAGTTTTTCCCTCTCCCCTTTACTAGACCAAGATACCTATTAATACAAAGAAAGTCTTTTAGAAATAGCTGTCAGTGGGATAAAATGGGAATTGATACACTCGTGCTTACAGCTTCATTAGGAATAATTCTAGTAAACAAAATGTTTGAGTTGTCTCTAACTTAAGGAGAGTTTAAGCTTATGCTAACGTGACTTGTAAAAAATGTTTTGGAGCTTTCCACCAATAAATACATTCTTCTGAGAGGAAAATAAACTTTGATGGAGCTCTGTCCTACAGTGTGCAGGTAAACAGGGCCGAAGAACAACATTTTGGGTGCTTAAAGCAAAAATGCCTCAGTAAACCAGATGGATGAATTTTTGACTGTATTGTGTCCCTATTACAAACAAATTAATAACGGTGTTTTTTTCTGTAGCTTACCTGGGGATGTGATTAATGTTCAGTATTCCTTCTTCTAGTGTGTTTTGGCAATATGAAAACCTGAATGGTTAACAGGAACGCTAATTTGAAATTAAAGCAATAAATCAGAGTTAGTGAAGTAAGTCCTGCAGAGTGCCATGCTCCTCAGCTGGCGTTGGGAGCAGCATTTTGTCCCACGTCCTGTGGCAGCATGCCTCTTCATCAGCTACTGTCTTTCCAGTCACGCTTGTGTTCACGTCTCTGCTACATGCTCTGCTGATTACCTTGGAAAAGGGCAATGCTGTAACTGTTCAACTGACCTTTCAGTTTATTTTCTCTTGTGTAATATGAAACATGAGCTAACACAGTCTTAGTCTACTGATTTCTAGAAAGAAATCTGTCTCTTTACATTTCTGCAGCTTCTGCTCAAATATGATGGAGTTTCTCTGTAGTTATGTTAATTTGAAGAGAACTGACTCAAATTGCTTTTGCTTCTCTGTTAGGATGATACCCAATTATTACATCTAAAAGAAGGGGTTTTAGTGCATAATTTATGCATAATTAAGACTATTTATCAGAGATAGCGAGACAATGACTATTAAGTGAAGAAACTTGATATCTAAATTTGTTTATCTGACAAATATTTAGATGTGTAAAACAAAAAGCATGCTACTGGTAAATTTGTTGCTTTACATACAAAGGGAAAAGTGTAAAATATAGAGCCTTAAGATAGCAATTATCAAGTGCTTCTTAAGACTGTTCTGTTGTGCCAGTGAAGCTGTTTTGGGAGCTTTGGTGTATGCAGAATATATGTAGCTGTAGCGCTCCAGAAAGTTGTAATAGCTTAGTATCTTGGAAGTAGCTTTGTTTTTTGGGGTGTCTTTCAGTTTTTTTTTTTTTTTTTTTTTTAATAGTAACTGTATACCTTTTATTATAGCTATAGAGCATAAAAGATGAAGAGATTGAATAGCTTTCTTGTAGCAAGTGTTAATACTCAAGTATGTATGCACTTCTCTCTTTTCCTCTCTTGCTAGGATTGATGTCTAACTAGTTCTCTAGAATTCAGATGGAAAGAAATTACCTTTTGCTCCTTCTAAGAATCAGTAATTTGATGTGTTTATCCTGTGAGGTGTGTCTGTGTGTATCTAATAAAACTGAAGGGGTTGAAAGATGAACAAACATATGAGGATGGGGGTAAGAGAACATCTAAATATTGTGGGGAAGGGGTTATGAGAAGTAGATTGGTTTAGATAAGCTAGTGGGGCAATTATTACCAAATGGTTGCATTAAGTTTGCACTTGATGCATCTTGTAATCACTCTTGCATTTGGTTCTGAATCAAGGACGATATATATTCATTGTGTGGCTGATGGCAAGACATTGCAGCTGTCAAATGCTGGTGAAGTTGCTAAATTATCTTAGTGTGTACAGGAGGGAAGAGGATTACTTCTAGTCCTTGGTATTGTGCAGAAGGCATTGTGCCAAAACTTTAGTTGCCAAATCATCTTTTTGCTAAAACACTACTGAGATATATTTTGTCTTTAATATATTTCTAGCTTAGTAGTCTTCACTTCTGTCAAAAATAGCAGCTGCTGGTAGGATGTCAAGAAAAACTTTGTGGATACTCTTTATTTTCTCACAGTTTTGTTTTCAGATATAGTAGACTGTATATTGTTGGTAAGGCTCAAATTGCACACCACCACTCTTATTTTGGAAAAGCTGATGCTTAATTAGTAACTGTCCTGTGTACGTCCAATAGAACAAGTGATTGCTCATTGATTATCCCCAAGCAAATATTTCCTAGATTATTTTTAAGTTACTATGTTTAGTTTAGGACAAAGCTGTGCTCTCTTCATGCTGAAGTAATGGGACGTTCAGAGGGAGTTGGGATTTTACATCCCTTTGCTCACCATGGAAGGGTCCTTGGAACTGTAACTACTGAGTTAAGGTGTTGTAGATACAATTGCATTGCATTTCCTGTTTTCTTCCTATTCCATTTCCTGTGAAGCTTCTGTATTACAGATTTATTCTAGTAGAAAAAGCAGTAAAGACAGTGTACTGCATTTACCTATATTCTTGAGGGAGATTTTTGGATGTAGCTAATGAAAAAGCCATTATGTCTGATGGCTCCAGCAGCAGCAGACACTGCTGAATGTTTTCCCCTCACTCCATTCACTTGAGTAAACTGCAAGGACACTTTTGGTGAACACCAGAAACACAGAGAGAGAAGCTGCCTCCTCTGTTGGAAAGCAAGAAATGAAAATTTGGATGTTGGTGTTTGTTATCTGCAGAGTAGAGAACAACAAGAAAAGCTGCTTTTGAAAATTTTGGCTTTCTTGTATTTTTTGTTCTCTGCTCTAGGGTATTTTTAGTGGCAAGTAGCAAGGGAAACTTATTCAAGCTAGACCGTACCTTGAATTTTGAGCACTTCCTAAATGGTAGGAATCGAAACAAAGATTTAACTCTGTTTCTTACTGCAATAACTGTATATCCAAATTATTTGAATAACAGTTAACTGTATTACACCTAATATGAACTTAATATCTTCAGACAATCTGCAGAATACTTAGTTTTCAGCTAAGGATGAAATGGGTGTTAGATTGCCTCTCTCCTGGGATAAAGAGGCAAAGTACTTGTGTAGTGAAGAATTTTAATAGTGCAGCTAGAGCCTCTGGGATGTTCTGATTTAGCCACCCACAGACAATGATAATGACTTCAGAAACATATAAAATCTTTGCTTTTAACCCACAGAAAAACAACATGAAATGTCAGACTTCCTGTCTCTCTGTAAACACCACTCGTTGGTGTCCTACACTTCAAAAACATTCTCTTGGAATTCTTCTAACACTTGAAAGGTTACATGCTGTTCAAATGTTGGTTAATCTATTTAAACATATTTAAACTTATTAAAAATTCATTTAATCTTTCTATGCAGTAAGTGCAGGTCAGTTGCCTAAAACTAAAGCTGATTGAGGTTACAATGCAGTAGTTCTAGTGTTTTGAAATCATAGTACCTACCTAAGATTGATACTGTCCTTAAATGAAGGAAAGGTGAGTAAAGGAGGTGGAGAAAAGAACAAAATGAAATGAAGGGCTTTTGTTTTGGTAACCTTTCACTAGTGACTAGTTGAAGAAACAGTTACGAACAAGAATTTGCTTCTGCCACTTAATTCTAGTTCTGGTGCGCTTGATTTGTTGGACTCCAGAAATCTGCTTTGGAAAGAACTTCATCCTACTCCCATCTTCCTTCGATCTGTGCCCTTACAGGCAACTGAATGAGTACAGTGTTAGGGAAAAACAAACTGCAGAGTAAAGGAGAAAATGAAATGCAGGGCCTTGATATGCAGAGCAGTGACTCACTGCATTGGCTTTGGTGTTGGTGAAAGCATTTGTAACTGCATCTTCATATCAGTATCAGCAATATTAGAAAAAGTAATCTCTGAATGACCATGTGTTCTTTATTTTGAAGTATTCAGAGGTGTTGTATCTATGCTTCTAGCTTCCACTTTGATGTTTTTGTTTCCTTTTTTCTACTATGAAGCAGTAGGGGTCACAGCAGGAAGTGAATTAGCACTTATTAGTGGTGATTGTTTCGTGATTGTCCTTCTCGTATTCCCACATGTTCCTCGGGCATGTACATGGAAAGCATTAAATTGTACTGCTTCGGCTTTCCAGGAAAAGCCAGTGGGTACAGAGACCTCGTAACTGCTTCATGAGATGGCAATTACCAGTAGCGTGGTTTACAAATGGGGATTAAAGAAGTCTGTCGCTCTGGTGGACTGCAGTGGATCGAAGATCTTGTGCTCCCCTGATCTGGTAAGCCTGGACTGCATGGCTCTGCGTGGATGTACCAGATCAAATTTGGAGGCAGGAAGGCCTATTTTATAGACAGGCTTCATGAAATGCCATAACACATTGCTTGTTGAATTCAACTAGTTGCCCAGAGGGTTGTGGCAGACTGGAGTCTGTTCTTACTGCATAGTTCTCTGAGTGAATTTTACTGCTGCTGCTAGCCACTTTTTGAATAGACCCGTAGTGTTAAGAGCTGCTTTGGTGTGGAACGTTATGACCCAAGTGTTAACATCGCATCTGCAGGTGCAGAGCTTCTCTTCTTATGTAGCTATCAAGTGTTTTTTTCCCAATTCCACAAGGAAGCTGTTGCTGCTTATATTTTCAGTGTAGGCACTTAAATGATACCCGTCACTGCTAGTTGGTGACAATACTGCAAGACTTTGGACATCCATCTCCAGAGGATGGGCTTTCTGTGACAACAGGAGGGGATCTGCAGCTTCTGAGCCTCTTGATATATAGATCAAAACCGGCTGTTAATCCTTTCTCATGTTCCTGTAGAAGTAGTCTATCTGAACTAAAATCAGCATTTCTTCTATTCCTTATTTGCCAGTTTTTCAAGTGTGTCTTTATGTAAATAATACATTATTGTAGAAAAATAAGTCTTTAAAAATGATGGCAGTTTACCTCTCTGTAGTATGAGGAATAATCTGTGTGTAGTGTTATATGTCAGTGTGGATGCAGCACACTTCAACCACTTTGGATTTTTCTTTGTTGCAGTTTTTTGTCCTTTCAGTTGTCCACAGGGATCATAAGTTAGAGTGGATCCTGCAAATGATCTGGAATAGAGTGACTAGATCTCTACCTGTAACAAAACAGGGAACCTTTGATGGTTAGACCTGTCTGTCCACTTCAGGAGGTCAATACAGGTTTGACACTACCCGGTTCTTCATTGTCCACCACTGGCCCCAGTCTTCCCACGCTGTCACTGCGAGCTTCATTCAGTAATTCTGAACACAGCATGCAATCTCACCACCACTCCATAGGTGTGGTGGTTTGTACTCTTCTGTAAGAAAATCTAATGCTTGAGAAACAAAGCCCTAACCCCAAAAAAGCCTACCCTTAAAATAAAAAAAGAAGTCTAGAGAGAAATCAGCAGATCCCTGTTCTCCAGCCCTTGGTACTGTGTCTGGGAAAACTGCGAGAGAGCTTGAGGTCAACGTAATGCTGTTGCAGAGGCTGATGGTACGTGAGCCCTTAAACAGAGCTGCTGCACGGGTGTGTTGGGAAGATGCTTGCATGTCAGCATGGTTCTCTACCACTGTTCCAGTCATAGCAATGGGGGTTGGGCAAGCCAGTTTTGTAACGCTGCTGTGAAATCTCAGTTATTCTGAATTGCATTGCTCTTGGTACATAATTGATGGTACAGGAGAGGATTTGATGACCTAGGCACTCTTTGCTTTTCTATTGCCTGTTTTACTGTAATGCTGATACAGCTTTTCCTGTGGTGGAGGAGAGTGGAAACTTGAAAAATAAGACCTGGTGTTCCCCTTGGAGGCTTCAGGAGCAAACTGATAAATAGGATAAGTGGTATCTCAAAACATCTAAACAGGTTTTCTTAAGGTTTGTTGTTTAAATGAGGGGAGAAGAACAACAGAACAACAAAAAACTAACATTTCACATTTTCTACTTCTGATCTTTCAGTCCTTCCAATACCTACATTGACTCTAGCTTTATTTTTAACACTGACATTCCTGCAAATGTTTGTATTTAGTGAGAAATGGAAGGATTTGGCTACAGAGAATACCTTACTGGACATTTTCTTTCATATCCTTTCCCTTTGGTGTCTGCAGAACTGGGCTTTCCATATGGATGCCAGATATCATTATCAAAGCCTCTCCTATTTGCTTTCATGTTTTGAATAAATTAGCATTAATATTGGGCCAATATTGTGGAAATAAATTATGGCACAAAAGCTAGTGTAGACAAAAATCTAAAAGATGAATAGCTATTAAAATGAACATCATAAGCAGAAGAGGGACTAAAATGATTAATGTTAGTGTTGACACCACAGGTCTTAAAATAAGCTGATTGACTCTTCTGTAAACTGCAATAACTATGATTTTCAAAAAAAAAGTGTGAAAAGGGGCATAAAAATGTTCTGAAATTTGGCAGCCATCTTAGAGTGCAGCACCATACTGATTAAAGGAGGGTATTTTGTATGCTGCCAAGGCCTTTTTGGTTATATTTGTTTCTGTTTAGATTCCTGTGATGCCTAAGAAACGAAAGCTTATTTGGATAAATACAAAGATTTAAAATACTATACTACCTTTTCCTGACACCTTACAAGGTGGCCAGGAAGAAGTTAATACTTCTTATTGCTTTGAAAAATAAATATCTGAAGGCTTGATTCAGGATTCTGACTTGCCATTAGACTTTAACTTTGTGCCTTCACTAAGGCATTTAAGTCTGTGAAGAAGAGGGAAGCTAACTTTTTATTTTTTTAAACCCTGCAGTGAAACTACTGATTTTAACACCTTTCTTTCATTTTTATTGGAATCAGTTAGTTGAATGAAGTCAGTGATGATAGGAAGTGGGTTGGCGGGTTTTTGCACATCAGATGGGTTTTGCCCATCATGGTTATCAGATAAATAGAACCCTATTCCTTTGACTAAGAACTGTTCAGCTTTGCGTAGCACTGAAAAAACATCAAAACATCTCTTTTACTGGCCTTTCTGCAGTATCTGTATACTTTCATTACATAAGTTTTAGGTCTCTAAATACTTAAAAAAAAAAAAAAAAAAAACTCAGATATTTTGGTTTTTAGGTGGTAGAAGTATGAGGAATAGCTGCTCATCTGAAATGTAACCACCCTAAAATGACTACTGAGTTATACAGTCTTTACTCCTTCACTGTGAAGCTTATTCTTTGGCAAGTTACCCACCTTCTGGATAGCTATTGTATGATGTCATATTTGATGTTTTAATTCTGCTTCTGTGGAAAGCCAGCCAATTCCTACACTCTCATCATACAGTTCTAAACAGGGTTGTGTATAAAGCATGGGATTCAAAGCAATGCTATGTTACAAACTATTAATATAACAAAAACATAATTTGAAACAGGGTCAGTTTTTAATGATTTTCAGTATTTCTCTATGAAATACAAAAGGAGGGGGGGAGCAAGGATGATTGTAAAAGTGCTAGTCTGTTACTAAGTGTATTGTTTCAAGTTGGATGTTTATGTGCTTGAAGAAATGCCATGACTGAAGTTTCTTTACTCCAGCAAGTCTGAAGAAAACACCTAACGTTGGCATTTGGTCTTTAAAAAACATTGGTCTGTAAGTGCAGATGAGCTGAAAGGATACGGAATTTGAATTGCAAAGGCCCCCTGGTATGGTCCTTGGAGCCCTTCTCAGCACACGAGCTTGCTTTTTCATGACAATTCCTAGAGCAAGAAAAGCACCCAGAGCAGTCCTACTCTATCAGCCGTACTTGTCGGGTGTGTTTTGTGTCATGCATGTCCCCGGAGGAAGGGACCCAATGTATGTCGTCTTCCACTTAGACATGACCAGTTCCCTGAAAGTCTGTGGATCTTGTTACTGTATGCTTTTTTTGTCACTAAGGTAAGCTGTACTTTTCAAAACATATCTGGGTATGGCTTTTAACCTTGTAATGTTTCTTCAGTGCCAACTTGAATATTGGGAAGTAGAGAAATCTGAAAAGACTTTTCACAGTTTAATGAGCAACGGCAGGCTTTGAAGGTAGGAGGGCAGAACGGCCTTTAGTCCTGGCTTCTAGCTCAAGCTGTTCCTGTTAATTCTCTCTATATGTTCACAGATTTTCAAGATTCTCACCTTTGAATTGTCCCATGTGACCAGTTTGGTTATAGTCTGTATGACTATTTATGTTGCTGTATGTCACTGAATATGGCAATTTACAGTGCTCACAAGGAACATAAGGAATTGTTAAATGTGACAATCAGTCTTGATATTTACTTTTTTTTTTTTTCTTTTTAATGATTGTATGCTATTAGTGCATAATAAGCCTTTGGAATTGCTCAAACAAGAACTTTCCCGTCATTTTCCCTGTGTGATTGTGAGGTTTCAGTTTGGAAGATCATAGGATCATTGCTGTTGGAAAAGACCTCCGAGGTCATCTAGTCCAGGACCAGGGAGGTAATCATCCCCCTGTACTCAGCTCTGGTGAGGCCGCACCGTGAGTACTGTGTTCAGCTTTGGGCCCCTTGCTGCAAAAGGACATCGAGGCCCTGGAGTGTGCCCAGAGAAGGGCTAAGAAGCTGGTGAAGGGCCTGGAGCACAAGTCCTGTGAGGAGTGGCTGAGGGAATTGGGGGTGTTTGGTCTGGGGAAGAGGAGGTTCAGGGCAGACCTTATTGCTCTCTGCAACTGCCTGAAAGGAAGGTGTGGGGAGCTGGGGGTCAGCCTCTTCTTACAGATAACTAGTGATAGGACTAGAGGGAATGGCCTCAAGTTGTACCAGGGGAGATACAGGTTGGAAATTAGGAGACATTTCTTCTCAGAAAGAGTAGTTGGGCATTGGAACAGGTTGTCCACGAAGGTGAATGTTTCAGTGATGTAGAAATTAAAGTTTTCTGCTTTCATATAATCTTAGCTTTAAGTTTCCCACACCTGGATCATAAGCGTGCACTTAACTGAATGTTCTTCTTTAAAGCAGAAGCAGGATACAGAACTACACTTCTATTCTGTTTTGCAGGGCCTTCAAGGGAAGATAAGTTTGTTTTGTGGCCGGATATATTTCGTGTCTGGAGATGAGTTTTTTAGAATAGTTCACAACACAAGTAATTGATCCATTTTAAGAGCTGGTGGCTTTCATGAACTTCAAGCAAATCATGATTCTATATTTGTTCACTTCAGATGTTTAACAAAATTAAAACAATACTTCCTAGAATGTCACTTAAAACAAATATCGATGTCACTAATTGTTTCAATATTCATGATTTCTCTAATGAAGATGCAGCACTAATATCTGAATTACCTTGCTCTGTCACAAGCACTATGCTCCTGTATAATATAGTTAGTATATTTTAAAGAATAACTTGAAGTCAATCCACAACAAAAACAAAACAAAAAACCACAAAGCTAAATAAATCAAAATAAATTCCCTTTTCAAGGAGAATAATTCAGTAATGGAGTAATTTAGCGAGGTGGAGGTTAGTCTATTCTCCCACGTGCCTGGTGACAGGATGAGGGGGAATGGGCTACAGTTGTGCCAGGGGAGGTTTAGGTTGGATATTAGGAAAAACTTCTTTACCGAAAGGGTTGTTAGGCACTGGAATGGGCTGCCCAGGGAAGTGGTGGAGTCACCATCCCTGGAGGTCTTTAAAAGACGTTTAGATGTAGAGCTCAGGAATATGGTTTAGTGGAGGACTTGTTAGTGTTAGGTCAGAGGTTGGACTCGGTGATCTTGGAGGTCTCTTCCAACCTAGATGATTCTGTGATTCTGTAATTTTTCCTTTACTGGATGCCATATGATGAATTTCTGAGGATATTTGGACTTGCACTTCTGTATTTAACTCTTCATTTTATTTATATAAATTTTTCTACAATTGCAGTTGGTTAAAGTTTGTCAATCAAGTTTGTGAGTATATATGTATATATATATGTGTATATATAGGTAAGACACTTATTTGGAAATCTGGCTAAATATTCGCCCTCAAGTGCTACAAATGGAAATTGACTTTTAAATGAATGGTGCAGGTAGATGGGCAAAAAGTTAAAATATTTTTGCTATAGTGTATCCTGAGGCATTTTTCGAATCTTGCTGTTTTTAAAGGTGAACATCAGTCTTTGTAATACAAACCTACTGGGAGATTAACCTTGAAAGTAGTCAAAGTACTCAAAATTAATGTTATCCTATTTCACTTTAACCAGTAAATTGACATTTTAATCCTCTACTTTGAACTAACGAAGGCCAGTTCTGAAACAAACCTTTAAAACAAGCCTGAGAGCAGTGTACGAGTTCTAACATTTCAAGCAGATTGCTTTTCTTTTTTGTTGTTGTTTTAAACCAACAGAGTATAATGCCATAATGCTGTTTGCTTCTTGACTGTTTGTTTATAGTTTTTCAAAATATAGCAAGTGTAACGAGGCAGACAAGTTATTTTTGCCCAGATTCTTTCTAGTTTTTATACATTTCAGAACCCTCCTTTCCATTTTTGGAGAATATGGGTACACTTCTAATTTGCAGATAAAATAACCCCGCAGGTGTAGCTTTAGTAATATTTTAAACTGAAGCATTTTAGCCATTCTTCACAAAAATAGCTTACACTTCAGGAAGAAAAGTTGACAGTCTTCTATGTACAATGTGTGCCTGATATATGTTTCTGAATTGTTGGGAGCTCCTTGGAGAAAACATGGCAAAGTCCAACAAAAAAACTTCAACCTGTTACTAGCAGATTTTTACATTAGAGGTTTATGGCATTTCTAGTCCTAATAGGGACTGTTATTGTAGAGTACAATACCAAATAATTACATCCATAAAGTAGTAATCTTTTTTCTCCAACTAGTTCCAGTGGCAGGGGACTGCTTAATCTTGCTGATGATCTTTCTAGAGAGATTGTTTAGGGAACTACTTTCTGCAAGTGCCAGATTATTTCCTCCATACTTGCTATATGTTGCATTACAAGCTTTTCAGTGTCCTGAGATTGTCTGTTAAAACTGGCTGTGATAGATGTACCAGACCAATACAATTCTCCCTGTGAGGCCCTTTCCCAGCATTAATAAGACAGACAAAAAAGTGCAATGCTGTTCAGAATGTGAAGTTCTCATGTTGCTTAGTAATGCTATGATTTTTGGACTGCCAATCAGGAGTTGCAGTCTTAAAGTATGAAGAGTTCGTGTAGAGAAAATACAGATGTGAAAATTGCAACTCTGTTCTGTGTTGCATCCCTGGAAAAAAATTGCATTATTTGTTTTATTTTCTATTTCTGTAGAGTGATTAATCAGATATTGTAGTCTTGGGACACAGTGTGACAGCGTCTCAGTGTGGTCTTTATGCTCTTGCATTTTTTAATGTAAGAAAGACACTTGCTAAGCTTTCTAAAAATGTATCTATTTTCCTTGAAAGGTATGCTCTGTTTTACAACCGCTTGAAGAGCATTGAGGAAAATGAAGGTGGTCTTGATAAATTTTCAAAAAGTTACAAAACCTTCGGAGTTAACCAATTTGTGGATGGTGGAGTATATTGCAAAGAGTGGGCACCAGGAGCAGAAGCAGTGTTTCTCACAGGTGACTTCAGTAAGTATTTTTAGGAGTATTGCCTCTTTCCTGCACTGTGTTTTAGATCGATATCCTTTCACTTAGATAACGTTGTAGCAATGATAAAATTCTAATAATAAAAATGTATGTTATGTGTTGCTGGTGTAATGACATTTAGTAACTTAAACTAATAATCTTTTACTCCATATTGCAATAACCTAAGAACATGTGTGTTTCTATTGTATGGTCAGTATTATGTGCATCTATTTTTATACCCATAAAGTGATGACTTCTCTAAAAGCCCTAGCCTGATCATGCTGCAGCTTTAGGTTGAATGTGTCTAAACTACCTGAGGTTCTTCCTGAAGGTTCACTGGTAGACTTCTATGAAACTGTATGCAGGGAAGGAAAAAATAACAGTGAAATAACTTGATTTATCTCTTTTGACTTGTCTAACAACAGTGTTGTGTAAGGACCAAGGCCCTTCGTGATTCCCACTAATCATGAGAGTCTAGAAAAGTCCTGCAGGAAAATGGTAATCTAAAATTATAAATGAACCTAGTCATGAAAAAGTAGGTGGTGTTTCCTTTTGAGGGAAGAGGAAAGAATGTTGTTGGCAGAACAGGAAGGTGGCAGCGTTACAGTGGAGGAACTGTATTGCATGGTCTGAGAATTTAAGAGACGTTGCTTCCACTTACGTAAAACTTGAGACAAAAATAGCAATTTTATCATTCTTCAGAAGACTAGCTACACCCAAGTGAGTCATGATACACAATCTTCTGCATGCAAGTCGGATGCATTTTTGTTCTTAAATCCTGCGATACTAATTCCACTTTCTCTTTTATTTCCGTGTGCTTATATAACTTTAAAATGGTAAGACTCTTTGCATATGCCTTTAGCTGTAGCATGTAGTGGTTCTTTTCATAGTACTATGGTTAAGCTTCTGTAAAATGTTGTGCAGTTGCACAGGAATGGATTACTGTTGTTTTTTTTTCAGATCCATTAATATTTTTAACAATTCATAGCACTAGGTGTTAGTACTGTTTTTTCCATAGTCTTGAGACACTTAATAACCAAATTAACCAAATAGGTTAACCAAATAACCAAAAGAAACAGTTAAATATTCAAATTATGATTTAGTTACCAGGCATCACTCAAACTGTATCTATTTTAATTGTCAGGATTTTTATTTTTTTTCTTTTAAGAACTTGATTTGAGGGTCCGTGTCACCTATTCACTGTAGTAACCTGAGTATGTAGACAACAATTACTTTTAGAAAAAAAAAATGAAGAAGACTAACAAAAAAGTTAGTACAATACTACTTTCCACTATGACTTGTTTGATACAATTTAACCTACTGAATGACAAAGTAGCTTTCCTTCAAATACTCCTTGTCTTTTAGTTGGAATGGTAAAATAGGCTGATGTAGTACTGGGATTTTAATATAGGAGTCAGATACATACTGTGATTCTGAAACTGAGAAAGGAATCATGAATATAATCTAGTACCACTGGATTACAGTGCTGCTAGATATCAGTACTGGCTGCAAGACAGCTAGAGGAGTGTGTTTTAAAAGCTAAGCTTTATGTGTATAAACATAGAAAATTTTTCCTTTCCTCATCTCTACTACCTGCAATACCATTCCATCATCTACACCTCATGATTCTTTTATGTGATGGGTATAATAGCCTTTAGGTTAAATTACTCAAAACAGTTCAAGATTAAATGCATTTGTTTTAAATATGCAACTTACTTAAATATGTTAGTTACTATCTTAAAAACAGACTTTCAGTGAAATTAATGCCTAAGATTTACTACGAGGATATAACTTATTTTGGCTTGGAGTGGAGGTTGGAGGGAAGTACCTGTATACCAGAATGATAGCTAAAAACTGAGATGATTTTCTTTAGAAAAACAATCAATCAATCAAAGAAACCACACTACTGCATCATTTAAAAATATTTCATACAATACATCACATGAAGAATAAAGTTAAGACTAATATCTTAGAATAGTTTTATCTAGATGTTAATGAAATGCGGTAATAAGAAGTCAAAAGAATAAAAATAAATTCATTGTAATGTGGAAAGAAATGCATTTGTCCTATATATCGTATTCGTCGTCATAGTAAAGTATTCATTCCCAAAGGGGAAGATAATGTACTCAGAAAGCCTAGAGGAATGGAAGATTGTCATTCAATTCATATGTGCTTTAATAATATTCTGATGAGAAATTGGGTTGCAAAATCCTAAGATTTAGAATCAGGTTGCTACAGATGCGTTTAATTAAAATTGAATCCCTTTAACCTTTCTTTAAGTTTTTGAACAGGTTAAAGTCTCAAACTAAATTTATGATCATATCATATTTAAATTGAATATCAGGATTACTTTTAATAAGATTTTTTTAATAAAAGCTCAGGTTTTTAAGGAGAGAACTAATTCAGCCACTGGGGGAAGGAGGGGGTTGAAATGTTACAAGGAAGGAAATGTCAAACTTGAAATGACAGCAGCTGTTCAGTTTTAAACCGAAATATTATGGTATATAATATTAAAAAGTTAATTCATGCTATGTTTTCAGTTCTGTTGTGGATAGATGTATAGCAGTGTTTTCTCAATCACTTACTTACTCTGGTATGAGTTTCTTTTAGGTGTTTGGTTGAAAGAGGAGGGGAAAAACACAAAATACTAAATGCTGCTACTTAATCTGTTAAGATAATGATGTTTGAGGATCAAAAGCTAGTGAAAGTGATAATGGCAGGTGCAGGCTGTGTTACGGAGAACTTAATTATGAATTCTGATTGAATTTTAAGTTGATAGTTCATAAGCACGGTTGATAATAGCTTTATTAAGATAAACATGAATAACTTGTTTATTATATACATTTGTAACACTGAGGCTTTACACTCTTTTTGAATTATTTTTATGCCTTATAATAGGCAATAAAAGCTTTGACATTAAGATTTTTCACCCCAAATTATGGGTGGTGGTATCTTTTTGCCATCTCCTGAGGCACTTGTAATGGATGAACTTCATTATAAGGTAGTTTTTAGTATCATTGTGTCTTCTGGAAGAAGAAAAAAAAAAGAATACTATACAAATCTGTATTTGGATTGGAGAATGAAAAACATAAATTCAAGAAAATGCCAGTATTTACAGAAATCCTTTTTGCCTGCTCTTTAAAACTTCATAACTGGAGATCAAGACACTACACCTCTTAGTAGTCAGGTATGTTGTTTTTACTCTGTCTGAGAAGTATTAAATGAACATTTTAAAACATTGGTTTGTCAATCAGTACTTCTTGCATCTCAGTAAATGAAGTGTGTGAGGCAATTAGTCAGCTGAATTTCAGATATAGATGCAGTATCAGTGTTATAGCTACCTTAAATCTCTGTAATAACACTCGGTATTTTATTTGCATGCTGTATTGCTGAGGAACTTGTTGACTGCTGGCAATTTATAGCTACTTTACAATCAGCTATTTCCAAATAAGTCACTGAAGTGCAAGTTTTGAGTGTAACCCATGCAATTTATTTGGGGAATTGGAATACTCAAAGTTATACTTGGCCATGCAGTGTCTTAGTATGTTTTCTGTAAACATGATTTTAATCAAAATTTTAAAAGTTACTGGTTTTAAATAGCTTCAAAGAGTAAGTGTGTGTGTGTGTATATATATATTATATATATATATGCTAATTCAGAAGTCAATCTTTGATTATAATATAGTCAGATTTGTGGCTTCTGTTTTTTAGTTCACTTTCTTCACATTCCTCACTCACAGCTAACATTTAAATTTGAAGATTTGATCATCCTGGAATATTTGTTCTGTTTTCTGCCTTATTTCTGCACTAGTGGAGAAGACTTGTACTTGGTCTGGAGAGAGGGGCTGGCTGCTTTTGGGGGGGGAAGGTTAGCCATTTTCTTATTTAAACTCTGGCAGGTTTTCTTCAGAGTGAAGAAGGAAAAGCTTCAGCCACCAGTCCTCATAATTTGGATATCTGAAAGTTGAGACTAGAAACTTCCAGTATCTTAGAAAGATTTGTTTTCAGACTTCAACTTTTATCAAAGTGAAGTCTAAATACTATGATGATGTAATACTAAATTTCTTAGTGCTTTTATCAAAGCTTTTTGTAGAGGAATACCTAGATTTCACGAGTAAAGATGTAGTGCTATACTTCTGTGGTTGCAGATGACTGAAGGCAATACTGAAGAGTAAGCTGCTATTAATATCCAGAGAGATATCGTATCTGGGAAGTAATGACATTCGTTTTCATGTCATTATTTGAGTTTGTTTAATGACTTCTTAAGCAGATTATGCTAATGGCCCTGCTATTGAACTGTTCAAAATAAGGCAATATAGAAAGAAAGATGTAATTGGCCACTCTGTGTAACCTGTAATGTCTGTAGAGAATCACTCCAGTTACGTTCTGCTTTTAGCCTTCTGATTTCATGTTCCATGCAAATGAATTTCCAGGTGTGTTGTGGGATTGCAATGCCCCTAGTCGGAGCTGCTATTTGACTGGTATTTTTTTCCTCAAGGAAGCTGTGTGAATGCTTGTTAGTCTGTATTTTCATTGAGCACCTTCCCTTAGTCAAAAGTATGTGGTGTGTAGAAATGCAACTGTTTTAGGAGTGTTTTGCACTTGAGGTTTCAATCTCAGTTTATAAAATGTTTTTACTTTTGAAAAGTCACTTCATAGTTACAATATTGCACTGCTGTACCAGTTCCATATTGGAACAACTGAATGATTTGGTCAATATGCAAGAAGTGCTCCTTCCCTTTGTGAGACGAAAGAGGAGTGTTAGTCTCAGAGATCAGCTTGGTGTCTAAGTTAACTCTTGAGCCTCAGAGCTGCATGGCAATATACTTGTCACCATGAAAATAAAAGCCAGAGTTGTGGAACAAAAAGTCATTTAATTTATGACTTACCTGGAAGTATTGCACGTAAATTGTATTTTGATAACAAATAGCAGTATCCAAGGTGTCATGGTTCTACCTTTCTTTCTAGAGGAATGCTTAGCTCATGGTATACCAAGAGTGGAGTTCTGAGCAAGAAGTTGTTTGGTGCTTTATTTCCCTGAAGTAGGTTGTTTTTGCAAGATTCAGTCATCGAAGTGAGTTAGAAACTAAAAGTACTAGGCTATTCAAGATGTCTTCTGTGTTGGAATAAGATGTATCTGGGGGCTCAGATTTTGTATATGAGCTCTTGTATTTGTGGATGTCTTATGGGGTGTCCACAATAGTTCCTTTCTCTCATAAAAAGTACTGAAGTTATTTCAACTTCTGTTGGTAAGCTTCTTAACCTTTTTCTGTTTATAGCTATTGGCAGAGTTTATGAAGTTCTTGTTCTCAGACTAAGATACTTCTCCTTGCCTTTTCTTCCTGTCCTTTTTCTTCTGGAAATGGCAGATGTCTGAATAGTCAGACATTGAGGTGTTTTACTTTTTTAGGGATGTTGTTCTCGACATAATAATGCTGTGTTTTGTTGAAAAATCTGAAAATTCATCAGTGAAACTGGAGAAACCTGAACCACTTCCTTCCTGTAGCAGGCCTTCAAATTTCAGGGCATTTTAACTTCTTATGTCTCTTACCTAATATAAGGCAACATTTTCTGTAGTAAGCTTCATAAATGAGTTCCTTTCCAAGGGATTAGAAGTAAATAATGGTTTTAAGTAGGAACATCTGGGATAGATGAGTGTTACTTTGTGTATTCTGAAATCATGAACCATAGGCACCAAGTAATGGGGAACTATGGCTGAGAAGAGGAAGAATTAAGCGGAGCACAGGGTATTGCTAGCAGGTGGAGGGGAGAGTGTAAGAAACTGGGGCAGAATAGTGAAAGCTGCCTGTGGAAAGCAGGCATGCTTAAATTAATAGAGAGGTGCAACCATTACACTTCTAAAGAACAGAAGAGTTGGTTGTAGGAGTCACAGGGAATCTTTGTAAACCAAGGGCATGAGAAGCTTGTTGGAGTAATGTAATTATATAGTGTTCTTGGTGTACGTAGTAAACTTCAGGTGAATTTCCCTAAGGGAATGGAGAGACAGGGATTATAAAGGGAATGGCAGGGCCTAAGACATTTCTGTGCTGCTTAGTGTTAGCAAGACATAGTCAGAAAATATAGCTGAACTGGAAAGAGTTTCAGAAAAAGCACTGATACCTGGGGGTGGAGTGGAGGGAGGAAGAGAGTCAGCTGGTTTTGAAAGATTCTGCTTTGAGGACCATATCAGTGCCACTTGGGTTATGCAAAGATGTCCTTCCTATAAGAGGGTGTAGTTAACTGGTTTATGCATAATATTCCCCTGCACCCTACCTCCTACCTCCAAGTACCTGATGCTCCTGATAAGGAGGGCGAGGGAGAGAATACACTTACTGTTTCAGCTTCGGTTGTTCTTCTAAGAAGCTATTGCTTTATTGCTCCAGTAGTGTTTGTTTGTCCTTAGTAGACCTGCGTTTTTGTTACTTCTTGGTTGAAGCTTTAGACTAAAAATCAATCTTGCTAAATATTTAAGTTCTCTTGCTTTCAATCAAGCAATAGTTTAGTGAGTACTTTCATTTTGCTAATGTGTTTTTCTCTCAGCACTATCCAAAGATGTTAAGTGTTGAAAACTTGTATCTAAACAGAGTAGAATTAATTGTATTTCTATTTTTAAGCATAGGGAACACTTGATTATAATAATAATGCATCTTTGCATCGGTTTGACATTACTGTAAAATGAATAGGTACTAGAATGTTTCTTACGCAGGCTTTTGTTTGCTTTTCTTTTTGTTTTATTTGTTTTTGTGTCATTGTCTAGCCTCTGTGACTTACACTTTTTGTTTGTTTCTTTAAAGATTGGCATCTCTCTGGTTTAAACAGTTATATAAATGTAACCGGCAAGTTTCTTTGAAAGTCTACTCTTTCCCTGAAGCTGAAGACATACATCCATGTACTGTTAGAGAACGTTATTTTGCATGCTAGACAGTTTGTCTTAGATTATTGACGTTTGTTGACAAAATATATTTGTTGATGTATATAGGTAACTTCACTTTTGTACTTCACTGTACACGGAGATTTTGTACGTGATTTCCATGGAGAAGCAGGTAGTAAGCTCTTCCTTAAACTCACCTTTCATTGCAGCAGAGTTCTTCTAGTTGGAAGTGTTCTTAAAATTGAATATCGTATGTGGTATTGTAGTCTATTCTCTAACCTGCTATAGGTTGGTTGGAAGAGATCTCTGGAGAGCATTTAGTCAAAAATTGTGATTGAAGTGAGATGGTTACGAATATCAGATCAAGTCAGCCATCTACTAAATAGCATTTGCTGAAAGGCAAGTCAAACTGTTTCTTTGCTCTGGGTATGTTTATTTTTCTTTTAACAGAAGATTTATCACATATCAACAGTATAATTTAGGAAATTATAAGCTGTAAGATTTAAGAAACACTTGCTACCGTGTTAATTTTTTTGCAATATATTTTAAGTAAAAGAAGAGAATCATTTTCGTCCTGAATATCTTTTAAAAGTTTAGTTACAAGTTCGCATTTATAAGTTATTTCTTTTGATACTGCAATTTTTGTTCCTCCACTGCAAATTCAAGTAACTTAAAGCATAAAAATTGATAGGCAGTATGCATTCAGACCATGAAGGAATAAATTAAGTTGTCTCAATTTTTTAATAATTTGTTTATGATGGAATACTGTGTGAATGCACAAATCAGATTGCTTTTGATCATTGCATTAAATAAATGTTAATTTATTGTTTCTACTTTTGAAAATGTTTGTTTTTCCATCACTTGCTCCCAAGAGAACTGCTTTCTGTTTTTTTTTTTAGGACAAAGATAAAGCAGATGGCTTTATATCACTGAATCAGCAGTAATGTTTTGTTAATATTTTTTCCCTCCTACTGTTAATATCTTCTCAAATTAGGGAAGGTATTCAAAGATCTTGCAGCATATATAATCTGTCTTATTAATAGGAATCTATATTTTCCTTATTTAAAGAAGAAAAACACAATATTCTACAGTGAACTGTGGAATCATCGGATGTTAAATGCTATTCTTGAAATTTCTGAAAAAGCTTTCAAGTAATTAATACAGAAATTTGTCCTGACTAGTCCACTTTGACCTCCACTGCTACATACTAAGAAGTATGGCGTGTATCTGTCCTTCCTTTCCCTAAAAACAATAAAAAGCTCTAGAGACACAATAAGTAAGCTGGTGGTTTTAAAGTAGTTGCTACTGCAACAGGAGAGCTCACTTTTGATGTCATGTCTGTTTTTTATTTAATTTGTTTAACCCAGACTACCATGTTCAGTAGAAATACTGTTTTATACTAGCTTAAACTGGTAATGGAACTAGGAAGTGAACATAGACTTTATCCAGTGTTACTCTATGTAGCCAAGGTCCTGTATAGAAGATCAGCGAAGGCTGTTCATGCTTCTTCCTTGGTGTTGGCTATCTCTTTTTTTTCTACAGGAAATGGCATGCAAATAGATTAGTATGGAGATAGCATCTTGCAATTCATTTCCTGTGTCGATTGATTTCTTGTTACCTTAGCATTCCCCGTTGCTGGGATCTGTGAGGAAGACAAGTTTCAAGGCAAAGAAAAAACATTTTGCAACTTGGCTTGCCTGCTTCCTTTTAGTTCAGAAATAATTGTGTTGCCTGAAGTCTCAGTTCAGAAGCTTCACTCTCATCTGGGAGAGTTAACCTTGAACATTTATATCAACACGCATGATCTTGGCAGGGGCTTATTCAATTAGGTATGTCATAATAACTAACCTCATACCTCTCCAGTGCTTAGTGAATAAAAACAGTATGAAAAATCTTGAATTATAGAATTTAAGCTCGTTTCACTCAATGTGTGTTGTTTTTTGTTTGTTTATTTTTGTTTATTATTTTTTCTTTATGAAAAGAAACCTCCTTTAAGATTTACTTACAACTGTGGCATTTCAGGACAGTTTTCTTAGCTGTGTTGCTGGTATCTGGTATTGTGTGGTTTTGTAGCCATTGCTATCAAGTTTGTCTGCAGCTTCCTCACTTTTCCAGTTTATACACTTCATTATATTAATAGGACATCAGTTTGTCAAAACAGAAGCAGTGAGATGTGTACGTGTCTC